>OZ020567.1:52232580-52832580 GCA_963971475.1 Chrysops caecutiens | reverse complement strand
TCTATTTTTTTTTTGAAAATTCGCTTGTTTTTTTTGTTTTAATAAAATCTTCGTTTTAAAATATCAAAACTTTTGTCACAGTTGAGTCTTAAGTTTTTTGTCACTATAACAAAATTCTATTTTTTTTTTTAAAATCGCTTGTTTTTTTTGTTTTTAATAATTCTTTCTTTTAAAAATATTAAACTTTTGTCACATTTGAGTCATAAATTATTTGTTACTAAAACAGAACACACTTGAGGCCCTAGGATCGAAAGTCAGAAGGTTGGAGCAAACCGAGCAATGCATGCGACAGCCACCGCACATCGCGGCCAGCACAGTGGCGCAAAACCTTCAGGTGCCTGCACCCAACTTGTACATGGGGCATAGCAACACGCAACTCTACTCTCAACAATTTGAGGGGAACATACGGTCACCACAAAGAGATAACCACGGTACTTACAATAGAAATGGGGACCAACAATATCACTCACCACGCAGAGGTAACCAACAAAACTCCTATAGTAATTATAGGAATGGTAACTATAGGAACGGAAATCCAAACACATCACAAGGAAGACCAGAGCGTCGCCAAGTAAGATGCCACTTTTGCAACAAAATGGGACACATAATGGCGGAATGCCGGACAAAACAAATGACGCCTTTTTGCCCAACATGCAGGGCATACGGACACACGAGCCAAAATTGTCATACAAACAGGCCACACGACAACCAGGGACAAGGAAATAGAAATGGGCCACCACGACGACAGGTGAATCATACCACGACGACCCTCGTAACAGACCAATGCAATTTTTGCCTGGACGAAGGACACTCTGAAAACAGGTGCTACTTAAAAGAACGATGGGAACGCTTGCAACGAGAAGAGCGGTTGAGAAATGAAACCTCGGAAAACTCAAGCTGGACGACCGAGCGCACCGCGAGTCGTCAGTAGAGGAGAAGAAGCAAAGGTGCAACCAACCGCCGAATTTACCCATAGTAACTTTGTCGGTGGATTTAACAAACAATAAAGAAACAAAATTTATAATTGATACGGGCTCCGAGATAAGTCTAATAACAGAGGCAGAAATACGTATAGATAAACGGACAAAAATACATAAAGAGGATGTAATCACCTTGAACACAATATCAGGAGGAATATTGTTCAAAAGGAACGATACAACGAAAACTACTTTTTCCGACGCCATATCCATGTGAGTTCCAGGTAGTAGAATCCATAACTCCAACAAAGGTAGCTGGGTTAATAGGAAATGATTTCCTTTCAAAATACTGTAATATAGAGGGCCCCAATAAAAGGTTGGTGTTTCCGTCACCGAATGGTGGACAAGCCTTCGTTATTCCATTCGAGGACGGACGTGACTCGCCAAAGAATACAATTCGATTCGTCGACGTGATAGCAACAGACGCGAAAGCGAATAATCGTGAAATGAGCAACCAAGGAGGACACCTACATAAACGTGATTCGCAAACCACGGTGGGTAATACCTTACAAACAGACTTGGATAAACACGAGAAATGCCAGGACATCGCGTTACAGTCAAGAGACGACCTCGAGATAATACAAGACCTAGCAACTCTCTTTGGTACAGGATCGAATCCTGCAGGACCCGGAGGGGGTGAAACGAAATGTGGACGTGATGCTGTTGTGATGCGTCGCGTCACCTAAAAAGAAGGGAGGTTAGAACATAACAAATAAACTTTGCGAGGCACTAACCATACCCGCAACACATATGAACCTAAAAACATAATGCGAGAAGTCGATGTCGGTGTTTATGTTTACACAACATAGTCCACACAGCGAGCAACATATCCCACACAGATAGTGCACACGGAGTATTTCATAGGGAATAAAACATAACGCATAAAGCATAGAAAACTGCCTAAAAAGCATAAAACACCAAAAGTTAAACATGCACTATACTTACCATCAAGCGTAAACACAACACGGCGGAACAACGTAAATAAACCTACAAATATGCAAAATGTAAACAAATCTACTATTTCATAACACTTACTTGAGCATTGGATCCCGGAAACTTATGTAAACAACATGAAATTCACTATCGAACATAAAACACGCGACATCACAACACGTTCTTAACCTAGACTGAAACGTCAAAACGAAACATGGGGAAACGTAAACAAATCCATCAACTTACGTTGTTCTAAAAACCTCCGCCCGTCACCGGTAGATGGCGCCATGCAAAAGTTAAGTGCGTTTCGTAATTGACGGCAACCTCGCTCCAACGGTCAAAAATCCCGGTTGCTTGGAATAAAAAGCGGAGAAAAATTGGGGATATCACCAGTAGTTGGATCAACTTCAAAAACCTTAAAAGTCAGGCAGACCATTCACGGGAGTAGGCATACAAGGAGAAGTAAGTGATCCAAACCGAACAAGGTTCTAGAAGCCTATCGGTTCGCTGGGAGCTTGAGTTTGAAAGTGGTCATAGTAACCCATCAAACTCAAGTTCGAATTTGTCAAACCGAACAAGGTTCTAGAAACCTATCGGTTTTCTGCGTTGGGACCTCGAGCTTGAAAGTGGTCACAGTAACCCATCAAACTCGAGCTCGAAGCTGCAAAACCGAACAAGGTTCTCGAAACCTATCGGTGCAGTAAGGAACTTCGTGTTGAAAGTGGTCACCAGAACCCATCAACCTAGTTTCAAGTACGGCGTCATTAAAGTGGCTACTCCATAGTGTCGGGGACGTCGCGAACGAGTTTAGAGGAGGCGTTGCGTGATTCCAGGGCCGGACCGAGGCCGATTACCCTGGAGGAGTACCGAGCCAGAAATCGGGGCAAGCAGCAAGTCGTCGCGCCACCGGTCGTAGAAGCAGAGCGTCCCGTAAAATATAGAACTGGAGTGGAGGCCAACTTCAGGCGGGCCATAGAGGAGGTTCGTCGCCGTCTGCTGCTGGCGGTTGGGAAAGAGGAGCGCCTGCGGATCAGCAAGGAGATCCAGCGGCTCCATAACGAGCGGTTGAAGTACCGCCGCAGCAAAAGAAATAAAAATAGAATTAAGAAAACAAATGTAAATTAGGTTAAATTTAATGGAATAAATGGAATGAAAACTAAATAAAAGTAGGATTAAAAACACAAAATTTACAAACATGAAATCAGATAAGAACGTAAAGTGAATTTGAATCCGGCTAAATAGTGAAACGAAAAGGTAATAAGTAGATTGGTTGCATGAACGTTTGATTTATAACAAATATTAGGAAGATAACTAGTAGATTGGTAACATTAGCGTTTGATTTATATAAAATCTTAGGAAGGTAGTTAGTAGATTTGTCGCTTGGACGTTGGATTTGTATTAAGCTAAAGGAAAATGAATGTAAATGTAAAAGAGAGGTGTAATTAGAATAAGCACAATAATAAATATTAAGCCAACTTAAAACCTGTGTCAAGCTTGCTTTCAACATTGAACTGGTTAACATTGAGAATTGGAACCATAACGAAACAAATAAAAAATACATAACAAAACTGGCGCAGCCGCACTAAAGAACCTAAACGCACAGAAAATAATATTGAGGAAAATTAATCAAATTGAATTTAAATAAGGCAAATGTTGAAGGTACGCTGTAGAATATAAGACATAAAAAAGGATTGTTTGTATAAGTTATTTATTAAGGAATATTTGTATTAAAATTGTTACAAGCTGAAAAAAGAAAAAACAAAAAACAAGGATATACGAAATTAAAAAAAGGATACAATAAAAGAATAATACTCAACACAAAAATACATAAAAACATAAAACAAAAAAAAAACAAAAAAACCAAAAAGATACATAAAAAAAAACAAAAAAAAAATATATATATATATATCAGAAAAAAAATATAAATAGGAAAAGAAATTAAAAATATTCAAGGAAAAAATACTTAGTTAGTAAAAATTAGTCATAACAAAATGATAAAACAAACGAAAAACACAGTATATGGCCCAGTCAACCCCGAAACCGTCTCTGAAATCGTCTATAACTAGATTTTCGAGGTTTCTAGACTACTTCTCACTTGATAATCCGGAACCGGAATTATCTACAAGCACTGAGGAAACCCACACAGGTGAAGAATCTAACGAAAAGAAGGACAACGAGGAAGAAACAAATAACAAAACTTACGTATTGATGTCAAGCAACCAGGAAACTTATCAGATAACAGAACCGGGAATAGAAAATCAGATAGAAGGAAATACAGAAACAGGAGATATACAACAAACACCAGAAGAGCCAGAAACAGATATAGTGCAGCTGAGACACGGGAGAAAATATTGTAAGACGAACTCGGACCAAGGAAAAGACGACCACGCCAACAACAAACCACAGCCAACAATAAACACACGAACAGAGATCGAGAAAAAAGAAATTGAGGAAATAAAAGGAATTGAAAACAAGAAGATGGCCAACATAACTTTAGTAAACAACGTGTTACACAACAACGTACCGATACTAATGGGGGAAGACAGCCCCCGAAAACAAAATGAAGTAAATGAATTTATTAGTTGCGCGCGCCTGGGATACGAGACCCTCACTGAAGCACAAGATAAGGCACTCTTTATAAGACTATTACCAACACGATTAAGAGGAAGAGCCCTAGAAGTTGCACAAGCTGGAGTAAACGATACACTTGAGGATATATTCAACACTCTTAGGTCGAACTTAATCCAGAATACCTCCTACATAACCCTAAACACTCAATTAAGAAACGTGCAGCAATTACCCATGGAAACACTAATGGGCTACTTCAATAGGGTGAAAACACTCATAAATGCGTGCAAGAACGCAGCAGAACAACAATACGCCAACGGGGGTGAAGGTTTAAAAATCGAAATCGAGGAAGTAGGCCTGCATTGCTTTAAGTTAGGGATAACAAACTCTAACTACAAGTTCTACCTGCTCCAAGATTGCGAAAACAACTTAGAAGCCTTAGGAAGAAAAATAGCAAGGCTTGAGCAGACTGAGCAATGTATGAATCAGCACCTAGCTAGTCAGCAACCCGTAATCCCAGGACTACACACGATGGACCAACCTAGAAACCAGTTTTACAATCAAGTGAAAAGAGAACCCAGAACGTTTGGACAAAATCAGCAACAACCACAATACCAGGCCGCGAGAAACTATAATGGGTACCAAGAGACACCAAGAAACTACAACACCAATACACCCCGGGAGAAACAGGATAAACGGCAGATAAGATGTCATTTCTGTGGAAGACCAGGACACGTGATAGCCGAATGTCGTACGAAGCAAATGACGCCATTCTGCCCAAGCTGTAAGACGTATGGCCACACGATTCAAAACTGTAACGCGCACGGCAGAAATCAACAAAATTCAGCTTCAAACACATATAGAGGTCGTCAAGTGAATCATACCATCGGGAACACAGCGGGCGGAAAATGCAATTTCTGTCTGGAAAGTGGACATATGGAGGACCGGGGTTATTTAAGAGAGAGATGGGAACGGTTGCAGCTAGAAAAACAAACAGCAAACCTACAAACGGAAAACTGCGAGGAGACGACCGGGCACACCGCGAGTCGTCGCTAAAAGAAAAAGAAAAGCGGTGTGAAACATGTCCAGACGTCCCTATAGTAAGTTTACCCCTAAATATTACGAGAAGAAGCAGAAATAAGTTTATAGTGGACACAGGAGCCGAAATAAGTCTTATAAAGGAGGAAGAAATTAATGAATCAATGGAAAAATACATAAACAGAGAAGAAATTATCACACTCAACACGATTTCAGGGGAAATTTCCTCAAAGGGAACCATCACAGGACACATAAATTTAGATAAGATATATCCATGCAAGTTCCATATTATCGAAACTGTCAACCAAGGTACTATAACGGGCCTGCTGGGCAACGACTTTCTGTCCAGGCATTGCAACATCGAGGGCCCCGCGAAGAAGCTCGTGTTCTTGTCCACAAGTAATGGGCAAAGAACGGTTATCAAATTCGAAGAAAACCAAAACCGAAGTACAAACGACGTTCATTTTGTGGACGTCATAGCAGCTGGTAAAACAAATCATGAGCGTAGTCATGCCAGGGAGGAAAACACCCGAGAATTCCAAAGTAGAACTACTATGGGGGGTGATACGAAACCTGCAATACTGGAAAAAGATTACGCCGAGCAGCCAGAAGAATCCCGACAAACGGAGAAACCAGGGAACATTACCAACGTCAGGCAAAGCAGTCCGAATACATGTGATAACACAGGGGAAAAAATGCCTACAGCGGAAGTGTTGAAAGATCTTGGAAAACTTTTCGAGACAGGTACAACGCATGAAACTACGAGAGTGGGATGCGTACCGGGGGGAGTAATTTAAAATGTTTTCCATTCCATACTCGCACGTATGGGGAGAACGTAGAAAGCTGCGAAGAAAGTAATTTGCAATGTTTTCCATTCCATACTCGCACGTATGGGGAAAACGAAGAAAGCTGCGAAAAAGTTGCTCAAAGGAGGAATTTATAACCACAGAGCCCAGGAACATCATAATACCGGGAAGGACAGTGAAATGTGTGGAAATGATCACGGACAAAGGACAGTATGTAACCGAAGGAGAGGAGATAAGACCGGGTGTATATATTAGTAACGCGCTCGTGAGGTCAACAAATGGGAAAATAAAACTGAGCGTACTAAATATAAACAATTATAAAGTAGAAGTGAACAATGTGACAGTAAAATTGAGCAAATACGAAGAAACGACAGCACCAAACAACAACGATACTAATAACTTTGAAGAAAAACTCGTCAATTGTATTAGCACCGAGGAATGGAAACCAGGAAAAAGAGAAACTCAGATAAAAAAACTAATAAGCTTAGAAACCAATTTGAACATCGAAGAGAGGAGGGAAATGCATAAAATTATTGAAGAATTCCAAGACGTTTTTCATTTACCGGGAGAGAAACTGGGGCACACAGCAACAGTGCAGCATGAAATACGGATACAACCAGGGAAACAACCTATCAAGTGCAAGATGTACCGCCTGCCGGAGACGCAAAGAGAGATAATAACGGAAGAAATACAAAGATTACTCGAGGAAGACATAGTAGAACCAAGCTGGAGCGAATGGAACGCACCATTGCTAGTAGTCCCAAAGAAACCGGGACCTGATGGACAGAAGCGATGGCGAATAGTGGTCGATTACAGGAAACTAAATGAAGTCACCGAGGGGGATGCTTATCCACTACCCAGAATTGAAGATATCCTGGATCAGCTGGGAAATTCTCGGTATTTCTCAGTACTCGATCTCGCCAGCGGATACCACCAAATCGCAATGAAACCAGAAGATCGGGATAAGACTGCGTTCAGTACCCCTTACGGACACTACGCCTTTAAGCGTATGCCTTTTGGGTTAAAGGGAGCACCAGCAACGTTCCAGCGTCTCATGAATCATGTGCTGACAGGACTACAGGGTCTACAGTGTTTCGTATACCTGGATGATATAGTAATATACGGCAGAAACCTAAAGGATCATCAAACAAAACTACGAACCATATTACAACGATTGAGAAACCATAACTTGAAGTTAAACGTAGAGAAGTGCAATTTCCTGAAAAAAGAAATTATATACCTTGGACATAAATGCACGACGCAAGGAGTAGAACCAGATCCGAGCTTGGTGGATAGCGTAAAAAATTTCCCGACGCCTAAAACGGTGCGCCAAGTACAGTCCTTCTTAGGACTAGCCAACTACTACAGGAAATTCATATCGGACTTCTCCAAAATAGCGGCTCCAATCAATAATCTCCTAAAGAAAGATGTGAAGTTCAAATGGGATGAAAGTTGTGTAAACGCTTTCAACACTCTCAAACAGAAATTGATAAGTCCACCGGTACTTAGATACCCAAACTTTGAAGAACCATTCAAGCTATACACGGATGCGAGCGGAGAAGCACTTGGCGCCGTACTAGCACAAGGTCAACTCAGTGAAGAGAAACCCATAGCCTATGCTAGTAGGACATTGAACGCAGCAGAAAGAAATTATTCTACAATAGAACGGGAACTCTTGGCCATAGTATGGGCAGTTAAGAACTTTAGATGTTACCTGTATGGACGACCATTCAAAGTATTTACCGACTATAGGAGCTATAAGAATCAAGGATCCCACAAGTAGGATTTTACGCTTATGGCACAAACTATCGGACTACACGTTCGAGATAGAATACAAAGAGGGACGCAAAAATAACAATGCAGACGCCTTAAGTAGGATCCCCTATGACGTGCTAGTAACCACGCGAAAACAAACGAGGGAACAAAATGAAAAATTGGAAGAAACAGAAGCAAAAGGTTCAACCACAAGTGAAAGTCCCGAGCATGCATCACCAAGCAAAGTACCTGAACGAGAGAAAACACATATAAGAATTTTAACGGACCCTCAGGAGATAGAAACCATACTACGAGACTGTCATGATGCACCCCTAGGAGGCCATCAAGGAGTATTCAAAACATATCACCGCCTGAAGAGGGAGTTCTACTGGAAGGGAATGCTGAGAGATATCAAAAAACATATACGAAAATGCAAGAAATGCCAGCTGAATAAGTTAAGCAGAGAACATAAGGAACCGATGGTCATAACGGATACAGCTAAACAACCATTTGACAAGGTTTATATGGACATTGTGGGTCCACTTCCAGAAACACCACGCGGGAACAAGTATATCCTAAGTTTCGAAGACGATTTGACTCGCTTCATGGACGTAATACCACTCCAAAATATGGAGGCGAAAACTGTGGCACAGGCTTTCGTGGAGGAAATAATAAGTCGTTACAGAATACCAACAAAATTAATTACCGACCAAGGAGCCAACTTCACTTCCGAAATGTTCAGGGAAGTGTGCAAGTTATTTAAGATACGGAAGATCGAAACAACACCATACCACCCTCAATCCAACGGAGCATTGGAAAGATCACATAGGCCTTTAATAGAATATCTAAGGAATTTTGTAGACGACAACCAAACAAACTGGGATGAGCATCTGCGAGCAGAAATGTTCGTCAGGAATAATAGTATGCACACAACCACAAAATTAACGCCTATGGATTGCTTATACGGTTTCTCCGCCCCTCTTCCCAACAATTTGAAGAAAGCCCCCCAACCAGTATACGATCACGAGAACTATTTCCTGCAACTAAGAAACAAACTCCAGAGAGCATATCAAACCGCACGAAGAAATTTGGAAGAGAGTAAGATCCAGTCCAAAGAGTACTACGACCAAAAGACTAACCCTTTAAAAATACACCTCGGGGACCAGGTATTGCTACGGAACGGGGCTCGAAAAAATAAAATGTCACAGCATTGGGTAGGACCGTACAAAGTGGTAGCTATAAACAGTCCGGTAAATAGCACCATAATGATAGGCAAGCGCAAACGCCGCGTACATAACAACCGATTGAAGCTTTTTAATTAAAACTAAAACCTACGTCCCCGACACGATAGCCCCAACAGCACTCTATCCGACACGTATTAATAATAACCCTATGCCTAATCGCAGATTTACAATGGACCAGAACGTGGATAATTTGGGACTAACAAAAGCCGAGTGGGATAACATCCTGCAAGAAGCAGACCAGTTGTACCAACAAATTCAATTCGAATCCATCCTGAAGGAAGCAGACCAACTATTTCAACAACTTACATTGGACAAACCGGAGATAGAAGAGCCGCCAGCCATGGAGAAGCTGGTCAAATTCAGTCAACACCAAAAGGACCCGAGACGTAGGAGGCAGAAAGCAAAAAACAAAATCAACTAGAATTAAAACCAAGATTAAGTTAATGTAACTTGTAAGGAGGAATAAAGAAAAAATCATGGAACACGAGAGCTACAACGCCAAGAATATAAGCTAAAACTATCCTTATCATGAAAATAACACTTCCACTCAAATCTCGCGAACCCTGTAACCGGTTAATACCCATAATCACAAACTTAGAGGATCATAGTGACCCACCTTTATCCCAGAAACTGCCACTCACCCTGGGGAGGACTTCTAAAAGGGGGAGGAATGTTGTGATGCGTCGCGTCACCTAAAAAGAAGGGAGGTTAGAACATAACAAATAAACTATGCGAGGCACTAACCATACCCGCAACACATATGAACCTAAAAACATAATGCGAGAAGTCGATGTCGGTGTTTATGTTTACACAACATAGTCCACACAGCGAGCAACATATCCCACACAGATAGTGCACACAGAGTATTTCATAGGGAATAAAACATAACGCATAAAGCATAGAAAACTGCCTAAAAAGCATAAAACACCAAAAGTTAAACATGCAGTATACTTACCATCAAGCGTAAACACAACACGGCGGAACAACGTAAATAAACCTACAAATATGCAAAATGTAAACAAATCTACTATTTCATAACACTTACTTGAGCATTGGATCCCGGAAACTTATGTAAACAACATGAAATTCACTATCGAACATAAAACACGCGACATCACAACACGTTCTTAACCTAGACTGAAACGTCAAAACGAAACATGGGGAAACGTAAACAAATCCATCAACTTACGTTGTTCTAAAAACCTCCGCCCGTCACCGGTAGATGGCGCCATGCAAAAGTTAAGTGCGTTTCGTAATTGACGGCAACCTCGCTCCAACGGTCAAAAATCCCGGTTGCTTGGAATAAAAAGCGGAGAAAAATTGGGGATATCACCAGTAGTTGGATCAACTTCAAAAACCTTAAAAGTCAGGCAGACCATTCACGGGAGTAGGCATACAAGGAGAAGTAAGTGATCCAAACCGAACAAGGTTCTAGAAGCCTATCGGTTCGCTGGGAGCTTGAGTTTGAAAGTGGTCATAGTAACCCATCAAACTCAAGTTCGAATTTGTCAAACCGAACAAGGTTCTAGAAACCTATCGGTTTTCTGCGTTGGGACCTCGAGCTTGAAAGTGGTCACAGTAACCCATCAAACTCGAGCTCGAAGCTGCAAAACCGAACAAGGTTCTCGAAACCTATCGGTGCAGTAAGGAACTTCGTGTTGAAAGTGGTCACCAGAACCCATCAACCTAGTTTCAAGTACGGCGTCATTAAAGTGGCTACTCCATAGTGTCGGGGACGTCGCGAACGAGTTTAGAGGAGGCGTTGCGTGATTCCAGGGCCGGACCGAGGCCGATTACCCTGGAGGAGTACCGAGCCAGAAATCGGGGCAAGCAGCAAGTCGTCGCGCCACCGGTCGTAGAAGCAGAGCGTCCCGTAAAATATAGAACTGGAGTGGAGGCCAACTTCAGGCGGGCCATAGAGGAGGTTCGTCGCCGTCTGCTGCTGGCGGTTGGGAAAGAGGAGCGCCTGCGGATCAGCAAGGAGATCCAGCGGCTCCATAACGAGCGGTTGAAGTACCGCCGCAGCAAAAGAAATAAAAATAGAATTAAGAAAACAAATGTAAATTAGGTTAAATTTAATGGAATAAATGGAATGAAAACTAAATAAAAGTAGGATTAAAAACACAAAATTTACAAACATGAAATCAGATAAGAACGTAAAGTAAATTTGAATCCGGCTAAATAGTGAAACGAAAAGGTAATAAGTAGATTGGTTGCATGAACGTTTGATTTATAACAAATATTAGGAAGATAACTAGTAGATTGGTAACATTAGCGTTTGATTTATATAAAATCTTAGGAAGGTAGTTAGTAGATTTGTCGCTTGGACGTTGGATTTGTATTAAGCTAAAGGGAAATGAATGTAAATGTAAAAGAGAGGTGTAATTAGAATAAGCACAATAATAAATATTAAGCCAACTTAAAACCTGTGTCAAGCTTGCTTTCAACATTGAACTGGTTAACATTGAGAATTGGAACCATAACGAAACAAATAAAAAATACATAACAATGCTTGCGAGTATGACGATAAAGACTCCACAGTTCCAGTGTTGGACGGAGAGCGGAAAAAGGGAAAACACGAGGATATACCGCAATACGATGAACTATTCGTCACCGTGGAGGATGCAAGAAGAACCAAAATACCAGCGAGGACGGTAAAACTCTTGGAGGTACCAACAACATTAAATGGCGAATATATCACAAAGGGCGAGGAGATATCGCCCGGGGTATACATATGCAACGCCTTGGTCACACCATCAAACGGAAAAATTAGGATAAGCGTTATGAATGTGAATACCGACGAAGTAGATTTAGAAGACATGAAAATACGATTAGAAAGGAATGAAGGAAACGCAAGAGAACTATGGAGCAAAAAGGAGAGCTGCATGAAACATAGTTACAGCATACAGAAGAAGAGGGAAAATGAAACGGAAGAAGGAAACAGCAAACATAAGATATCAGAAATATGGAAAATGATAAACGTAGAGCAGCATCTGAATGGGGAAGAAAAAAAGTCAATACGAGCGATAATAAACGAGTTCGAGGATGTATTTCATTTACCGGGAGAGAGGTTAGGTCATACGACAACAGTCCAACATGAAGTACGAGTCAAAGAAAACCAAGAGCCCATAAAAATTAAGATGTATCGCCTTCCGGACACCCAAAAAGGGATAATCACGAAAGAGATTGAAAGGTTGCTAAGCGAAGACATAGTGGAACCCAGTTGGAGTGAATGGAATGCTCCATTACTAGTAGTCCCGAAGAAACCGGGACCTGATGGGGAGAAACGTTGGCGCATAGTTGTCGACTACAGGAAACTAAATGAAGTAACGGAGGGAGATGCGTATCCACTGCCCAGAATAGAGGATATACTGGATCAGTTGGGGAATTCCCGTTACTTTTCTGTGCTCGACCTCGCTAGCGGCTACCATCAGATAGCCATGAAAGCAGAGGACCGCGATAAAACCGCATTCAGCACTCCATATGGTCACTACGCATTTAAAAGAATGCCTTTCGGACTAAAAGGCGCACCAGCGACCTTTCAAAGATTGATGAACCACGTATTAACCGGATTACAAGGACTACAATGTTTCGTTTACCTGGACGACATCGTCACGTACGGTAAAAACCTAGAGGACCATCAGGAAAAACTAAAATCAATCCTACAGAGACTACGAGAACATCACCTAAAACTAAACCCGGAGAAGTGCAACTTCCTCAAACGGGAGATAATTTACCTGGGACACCAATGTGGCACCGATGGGGTAGCCCCGGACCCGAGCCTAGTAAAATCCGTTCAAGAATACCCCACCCCGAAAACGATCAGACAAGTGCAGTCGTTCCTTGGGTTAGCAAACTATTATAGAAAATTCATAGAGGGATTCTCGAAGATAGCAGCCCCTATAAATAACTTACTAAGGAAGGACGTGAAGTTTAAGTGGGATGAGAAGTGTGAGGCGGCATTTAATGCATTGAAGGAGAAGTTGATAACACCACCAGTCCTACGTTATCCCAACTTCAACGAACCGTTTAAGTTATATACGGATGCCAGTGGAGAAGCCCTAGGAGCAGTACTAGCACATGGCCCTGAGAGTGAGGAGAAACCGATCGCCTACGCTAGTCGGACGTTAAATTCGGCGGAAAGGAACTACTCAACAATCGAAAGAGAACTACTAGCCATAGTATGGGCCGTCAAAAATTACCGGAGTTACCTATACGGACGCCCGTTCACAGTTTACACGGATCACAAGCCACTAAAGGGGGCTATACGAATCAAAGACCCCACCAGCCGAATATTAAGATTGTGGCACAAACTGTCGGATTATACGTTTGACATCCAGTATAAGGAAGGGAAAAAGAATAATAACGCCGATGCACTAAGTAGGATCCCGTACGAGGTTTTAGCCATAACTCGGCGACAAGCAAAAGAACTGGAGACTAACCGGAACGAACAAACAGAGACAGAAGAAAACAAAACCGTGTCCAGCGAGGCTCCAGGAAATGCGGAAACCCAGGAAAAAACTACGGAAGAGGAACTCACTCCCAGAACAAAAGTCAGGGTATTAACAGACCCAGAGGATATCCAAACAATACTAGCAGATTGTCATGATGCTCCTCTTGGCGGACACCAAGGAATATACAAAACATATCAACGGCTAAGACGCGAATTCTATTGGAAGGGAATGCGGAAAGATATCCGAAACTATATAAAGAAATGCAGGAAGTGCCAATTGAACAAACTGAGTAGGGACCATAAAGAACCGATGGTAATAACTGAGACCGCTACAATACCATTTGACAAGGTCTATATGGATCTCGTGGGGCCATTACCTGAAACTACACGGGGAAACAAGTACATTCTAAGTTTCGAGGATGACCTGACACGATTTATGGATGTGGTACCCCTACCAAATATGGAGGCGAAAACGGTGGCACAGGCATTCGTAGACGAAATCATAAGCAGGTACCATATACCCAAAAAATTGATCACCGATCAGGGGACGAACTTCACCTCGGAGATGTTCAAGGAAATGTGTAAGCTCCTTAAGATACGCAAAATAGAGACAACACCATATCACCCCCAATCTAATGGGGCGCTGGAGAGATCCCATAGACCCTTGGTCGACTACCTACGACATTTTGTTGATGACAACCAGACCGATTGGGACGAGCATCTGCGAGCCGCAATGTTTGTCAGAAACAACAGTGTGCATACGACTACGAAACTAACTCCAATGGACTGCTTGTACGGGTTCTCCGCCCCGTTACCTAATAACTTGAAGAAGGAACCCCAACCGGTGTACGATCATGAGAACTACTATCTCCAGTTAAGGAATAAACTCCAAAGAGCCTACCAGATAGCTAGGAGTAACTTAGAAAAAAGCAAGCTCCAGTCGAAAGAGTATTACGACCGGAATATAAATCCTGTCAAAATCCACGTCGGCGATCAGGTACTCCTCAGAAACGCGGCCCGAAAAAACAAGTTGATCCAACATTGGCTAGGACCATTCAAAGTCGTGGCCATAAATGCCCCGGTGAACAGCACCATTATGATAAAAAACCGGAAACGTCGCGTACACAACAACAGGTTAAAACTGTTCAACTAAACATTCGTCTCTGTCTTTCCAGAATGATACTAACGGTAGTAATAGTAATGATCGAAATGGTCTCAACCCAACCAACATCAGTAGACATAAACACATTGAAGTATCAAGGGGTAGTATTTGAGCCCTTAGGAAGAGTGCAGACCTACCACGATCTTTGGACGATCATCACGCATGTACCACAACCCAAATGGGAGGAACACCTGAACTACATAAAGGAATGCGAAACAGCGATAAACAGGATTTGTTTGGAATCGAACAACTTAACAGGGGAAGACAATTGCCAGCACTGGCAGAGGGAGATCAAAAAACAGCTGGCACAAATACTGGACCTAATAGGTAAAGCGAACTTTGCAGCAGCACCCCGTAGCCGAACAAAGAGGGGAATATTAAACTTGGGAGGAAAAATTATGAAAACAGTGTTCGGGACAATGGATAGTGAGGATTCAGAAAACATCCATCAAAAGTTGAGCGAACTGGAAGAAGACACGAAAACTAATCTGGACTTGGCAAAGAAGCAGGTAACAATAATGGGAACCATGTTAAAGGCAATGGGAAAAACCAACATCGAAATGGCTGAACGACATAATAAGTTGATACAAAAGGTGGAAAACCTTAACCAGAAGATGGGAGAGCTATCCAACCATTCGGACCAACTCCGTAGACTACATGTGAGGATGGACATTAACGAGCTCATCCTGTATATAGCGTCCGAGCTGCAACAGATCTATTTAGAGCTAACAGACCTGTTCATAGCATTAGAAGCGCTAAACCGAAGAGAGTTGAGCCCACTATTAATACCCACGAACCAGATTTTGGAACTTTACACCAACGTGTCGGAAAAGCATTATGGAGGAAAGGTTACCATAAACCCTATCACCCTCCAGAGAATAGCAAGGGTAGATTATGAAGGAACTCAAGGGGGAACATTCATACAAATAAGAATAACCTTATTAGAAGCCCAGCAATACACCCTGAATAGAGTCAATGCCACCCCCATGGAGACGGGCCACAACACATACTACGTCTACGATATAGGGTATAGTTATTTCCTGAACACCAGCCGATCCCAGCAGAATTTTGGCTTAACCGAGATGAACTATCAGACCCAGTGCATAAGGGTTAACGAGACTTACAGCATCTGTCAACATGGAGATCCGGTGCCAACAAAACCTACACGCACCGATTGCTTATCAGCATTGTTCAAAGCAGCGGACCAAGTCCCGGCAGGCTGCCGAATGCGTATACTAGGAAACCCAAGACCAATAATCATCCTAATGCATCAGGACACCGCTTGGTTATATTGGGTACAACGACCAACCCCATTAATAAGTCAATGTGAAAATAACGAAATAACGTATCAACTGACCGGTCTAGGTATAGTGGAGCTAAAAGGAAATGTGTATACCATCTAGATGAGTATACCCTACCTTACAAAGTAAATAAGTGGCACCCCCTACACATACATCAACCGGGAAACGCACTACCATCAAAACCCGATTTCGCCAAATATAAACTACCCTCAAAGGGCAAAGTAAACCAAGAAGAAAGAATGGAAGCATTACACCCAATCACACTAAATGATCACTACAAGGAGTACAGCGAAACAATAGAGGCCCTAGATGCCCACATCAAGGAGATCGAACAAGTCCGTCGTAACAGAATCCAGTTACACACCACGACTAGTTTATCGGGAGCCATGGTGATACTAATAGTCATCACCATAATAGTATGGATATGCAAAAAGCGAATTACACGACCACCACAACCCCCAAGCCCACAACGAGAGCCTCAAGTCCCATTCGTCTCAAGGCCGATCACAATCCTAAGGAGGGAACAGATCATAAACACTCAGCAAACTCCTGCCACCGCCCGAGACTCCCCGGCTCCTACTCCAGCCGAATCACAGAAACCGCACACGCTCAATTAGTAACCGAAAAAAAAAAATTAAAAAAAAAAAAAAAAACAAAACATACATATATATATATCATAAAATTTTCTTTCTGTAAACCGACCGATTTACTTCTCCAGACCCAAAAGATGCCAACTTACCACATAACCAACACCAACACGAAGGGAACACAGCCCAGGAACCCCATCCAGGATCGAGAGGTTGTTGTTACCATTGGAGGTAACTGGGACTCGGTCGAGATAACCACTGACGACCATCTACCCGGTATCAGGATAATGATGAGAGCTAAATCACACCACACAGATGTAAACGTGGAAGTCCGTAACATAGCCGCCAGAGGTCCACAAAGCAGAAAACCACACAAGACCACCAGCATGTGGGAAGACGTCCTTGCATGCTATGCGGGGGAAGTAGACGACTTGCGAATGACCAACAGTATGTGGGAGGACATCCTAGAATCGGCTGACAAGATGTATCATAATCTTAAACTGGATGAACCGGAAGAGGACCGACAAGGTCATCCCGAGGAAAGGGAGAAATTCTTCAAGAGAGACGAGCAAATCTCGAAAATGATAAAGGAAATGCACAAGGACAACAATAGAGAAAAAAAGAATACCAAACCCACCCCCATACACTCTCATGCAGGTCAGCACAAGCGGACAAAATACTCACCCACAGCCAAGTGCCCACTACCAGAAGGAGAAGAAGACAACCACGTGAAACACCGGACATCCACTAAACACACGATGAACACCAAACGAGATAGGGTCGTCGACATAAGTAAATGGCTAAAGAACAACAAAAACTACGAATAGTAAGGAAGAATTAAGTAAAAATATGAATTGTAACACCGTCCTGGGTAAGACGTTAAACTGCAACCACTAGCATTAAGAAATGTTATGAGAATGTTTTGTAATAAATGTTAAGAAAAAAAAAAAGAATTTAAAGGGAAACTAAAGAAATGTAAACAAAAAATGTAAAATAAAGAAGTGTTATAAAAATGGTAATTATAAAATGTAAGAGGAATGTAACAAGAAATGTAGAAGAAACTGTTAGACATCTAATAAGAAATGTAAAAGAAAATACTAAAAATATGAAAGAACTTATAGAGGAAAGATAACAAGCAATGTTTGGAACTAATAAAAAGTAGTAATAGTAGAGGAAAATTGTTAAACAGTTATCAGCCGGTAGCATTAGTTAGCCAGTAGAAGTAGGTATTATATAAACAAAAAAAATAATAATAATTATAAAAAAAAAAAAAAAGAAGGGGGGAGCTTCTCTAAAGGAGGGAGGAGTGTTAAGACCCGAAAAAACCCTCTAAAATCCACCAAAAGGGACACTATCGAGAGACATCGCCAAAGAGGCTAAAAAGACCCCGAAAATCGCCTTAAAAAGACCAGAAAAGGCAAGTACATAACGTCACTAAGGCACTACGTCACCAGGGATGGAGGCCACAGCGAAAACACCCCTGGAATCCCCGCAAAACCACCAAAAACAATGCCACATGCAAACACGGAATCCCCTGTGACGTCGCAGCATTAACAAACGGTCACCGGTTGTAAACAACCCTGACCTTGGGTAAGATTTCATAATGAAATCTGACGCCGTCAACAATGAATGCACTCAAACGAGTGGCATTCACGCCGAGTCAGCAAAAATTGCTGACACAGCGAAGTGACGACGATAACAACCGTCGAGAAATACGGAACCCGATACCTTCCGTCGCTCGGTCCACCAAAAATGCTGACGCAGCAAAACCGCAACAATTAGCGGCGGGTTGTCGCTGCAGCTACGAGAGAAACTCGACACCGGGAAACAGAAACGAAAACAACCTGAAATGCATTTAAAACGAAAGGTGAACGCACCGAGGTCATCCATTCAGTAAAATAGTGACGGCTGGCGAATGACCGGGAAAAGACACAAACAATTTGGATGAAGAATATTTCCATTGGAGAAATGTTGGTGCATTGGGATGACACGTGCATCCGGGCACGATTGTAGTCAAGGTGCATCGATCGATGGAGGCCTGGGAAATGGCACCTCAGCAATATCCATCGGTGGGAACCATTCAATGGAGGGAATCGCCCAATCAGCGATATTGGCCCTATAAATGGAGCCAAGAATTCACTAAGGAGTCAGTCGAGAACTGGACCGGACCCCCGAAACGCCGAGAGGAAGACGTTCAAGCAATCAGAGGAAGACCCCGCCGAGCAGTTCAACCCTACAAGAAGCCACGCCAAAGTATAGAACCTGAACTGAGATCCTGAGCCCTAGAAGAGCCAACTGAAGATTATCTGAAGTAAGTAGAGAAATGAATCTCCGAGGCATAAGCCGAACACGGTTCTAGTAACCTATCGGACGCCAAGGAAACCCATCCGAACACGGTTCTTGTAACCTATCGGTTTGGGTTTTAAGCTTTTTTTAAAACGCGGTTCACAATAGATGAGCGGTGCGTCATCCCTAGCGAAAGCGCTAGAAGACCCCAAGGTGGGCCCTAGACCAATCAGCCTGGAGGAGTACCGGGCCAGACAACTGAGTAAGCGTCGAGCGAACACACCTCCGAGGGAGGACATCCATGCACCAAAGTATAGGACCGGGGTGGAGGCGAACTTCCGCAGAGCTATTGAGGAAGTGAGAAAACTTCTCTTAATATCCGTGGGGCAGAGCGAGCGGCTCCGACTGAGCCAAGAGATCCAGCGGCTACAGAACGAGAGGAGGTGGTACCGGCAAGAAAAGAAGCAGATGGCCTCACGTCAGAACCTCCGGCGGAACAATTAATAGTAAATTAGAGTTAAGATGTTAAGCCATTAAACTGAAATCTGTACCAATGGTAGTATTCCCAAATATAATTTTGTATACCGATATTAACGTCTTTGTATAAACGAATCTATCTTACCCCTGTACTTTCGTCTTTGTGTAAACAAACATTGTTAACTCGGACTGTACCCTCAACAATTAAACAATTGCACGGTTTAGCACTACAAAAGAAAAAGTGTTAAACGCGTGCATAACAATGCGAAGATGCTTTGTGTGTTCTTCTTGTGTCTTTGACGCGATTAGGATGTCATCAATGTAAACATGGCAAAATTCTAGTCCTCGCAGAATTGTGTCCATCAGTCTCTGAAACGTCTGTGCTGCATTGCACAGTCCGAATGTCTTAACTTTGAATTCAAAAAGACCAAATGGTGTAACAACAGCTGTTTTTGGTCGATCTTCTGGCGCGACAGGTATTTGGTAGTATGCCCTGTCTAAATCCAGAGTAGTGAAAATTTCGCAACCTCGTAGTTGATGGGTGAAATCGCGTAGATGAGGAATTGGGTACCGATCCGGTGCAGTGATTTTATTTAATCGTCGGTAATCTCCGCAGGCACGCCACGTTCCGTTTTTCTTTTTCACGAGGTGTAGAGGACTTGCCCATTCGCTTTTTGACGCGTAGCGCCAGTCCTGCTGTTGCATGTACTCGAACTCAATTTTGGCTGCTTTGAGTTTTTCCCCCGCCAGGCGTCGGGCACGTTCTGCGATTGGAGCACCGCGAGTGGTGATGTAGTGATTTACTCCATGGGATGGTGTTTTGCACCCTGTTGGTCTTGTGACGTCGGGATATTCTTTCAAGATGTTGTAGAAGGGATGATCTCTAGTAACCGTACAAACTGTCGGTTGTGTTGAATTATCAACTCGAGCGGGCAAATGTAATTTGGTGTGTTCATCGAGTAACCTTTTGTTGCGTAGATAAACTAACAAACCATGGTGTTTCAAAAAATCGGCACCAATAATTGGATGGGTAACATCTGCTACAGTGAATGACCATAAATACCGTCGTCGTAAACCCAGGTCCAGTGTCATGGTGGTGGTACCATATGTATTTATGACGGAGCCGTTAGCTGCGGAAAGTTTGGTTTTAGTATCTTGTTTGGAAATTTTATTTGTAATGTTGAATTTATTTTTTGGCATGACTGAGATGTCTGCTCCTGTGTCGACAAGGAATTTGAGGCCAGTTTGATTTTCTCGTGCTTGTAGGCGGGATGTCGAACTACCTTCAGAGATACCCGCTACACTCTCTGAAGGCTCGGCTAGTTTAAAGGTTGAGTACTGCTTCTATAGGTGCAAGGTTGACGGCAATTACGTGCTCTTTCGCCAAATGTCTTATGATAGAAACAAAGTCCTTCGTTGTTGGTATACCGTGAGTTTCGCGATCTGCTTCGTGATCTAGCGCGATCACGTAAGAACGGCTATTTGTGTTGTAAGGTCGTCAACATTTGTTGGGGATGTCTTTGATTTTGCAGTTGTAGTTGTACACACAGTTTCCTTGTTGTCCATTGCTAGGATACTCGGTCGTCAGACTTCCATTATCTTGTCAGCTTGCAGGGCGAGTTTTGAGAGGTCTATAACCTCGCTTATGGATAGAATGCCCTGGACATGTTCTGGGAGTTGTTCCATGAAGAGAGTTCTGAGGATGTTGTCGCCAATCTCAGCTCCTGCTAGGCTTCTCATACGTTGTAACATATTGGATGGCTTGTCGTCGATAAATTCCGTCCCTCGCAAAATACGGCGTAATTGAGATTCATTGGTTTCGTCAAACTGACTAATAAGACGTTCTTTAATGGCATTATACTTCCCTTCGCTTGGTAGCCTCTCCATAATGTCAAAAATGAAAGGTAGCGTTTCGGGGTCGAGGTTCGTGATTATATATTGATATTTGGTTATGTCTGAAGTGATCCGAGCGAGACCAAATGCGGCTTCCACTTGGCCAAACCAGAGTTTTGGGTTGTTTTTCCAGAATTGTGCAATTTTCGGTATTCGCATTTGGAGCGTTTCGAGAGCCTGTTCCTGGTTAAAAACAACGTTTCCTGGGCCGTCTGCTGTACTACTTTCGTGTTCGGGAGAAACTGATGCACTTCCATTTTGTGTTTGGAGGTTATGTTGGCTACGCGTGGGTGAATGGTCTATACCCATATCGATCACTTTTACGCAAATTCGGGGTCACCAATTATGTGGCAGTTGTTTTTCTACAAAAATAACCACACATAGAGTTTCGTACTTAATTAAACTTTATTTTTATCAAAACGTGGTAGATAATGTAAGTGTTGGTCTCTTGCCGCGTGCACGTTGTCGTCGTCTCTTCAATGCACTGGTTGTCTCCTTTTGGTATTGCCATGCGGCGAATCGGTGGGTTACTTCTCGCAGTGCTGCCATGTCGATCATTCGTTAGTTTCGTTCGGCAGCGTTGCCATGTGGCAAATTTAGTTTCTCTCGGCCACAAGAGGTTCAAAACTATGTATGTTTAATCAGGACCGTTCTATTGTTTTATCTTCATTGTATATTTATTATATTTTTTTTTGTGGGAATTATTTACCATGTGTGAATATTCTACTATGTTCTGTTATTTGTACTTTTCTATTTCTCAATGTTAGGTGAGTACATGTGTCCCTTTTTCTAGAATTTATGGTAGATACAGGCATATACATATTTTTCATATATATATATGTCTAGATCTGCCTTACATCGGTATTAAATTTTTTTTATTGCGCCATTAAGGCTTACATTTTTTTTTCGCTTATATACTCATTTACATTTTTTTTTCTTAATGTTATACCTCTTAATGTTATACCTCTTGAGAGCCTTATCGTCTTTTACTTTATTTGATCTTTGGGATATTTTTCATCCTTTTCTTTCATCGGCCCTTGCATGAGCCATAATATGTAGGGTCACAAAACTTCTTATAATCGGTCATGAAAATCACAGGCTTTGTCAGCGGAGGAAGGTAGATACGAAAAGGGGAAGAGGGATTGTAATCCTATCGTGGGGGTGCAGTTTGCTTGGACTGAAGGAAGGTTATCTATCCAGACGAAGGTAAATGACATGGGCAACCATAATAGGGAGGTAGGGCCGTTTCACGTCTTAATAGGAGACGAACGGAAAGAAGGACCAACCTCGTAGGTTTGACAGGGGACATACGGTTGTGAGAGGGCCAGTTAGTAACCCAGTTAGGGAACCATTACAAAATAACTCGTGAAGAGAACGAAATGACTTATTTACTTGAGCAAATGGTATTATCTCAAACAAACGGTAGCTAATTAAAATTTAGTTTTCAAAAAAAAAAAAAAAAAAGCGGGTTAGGGATGAAGAGAATTAAAATTATTAAAATGACAATAGGATAAAGAAGTGAGTTGGACATTGGCGGGAGTGTGGTGCTAAGGTCGAAGGGGTAAATTAAACTATGTCCAGTTTGATCGAAAGCAAAGTGTGTAAAACATCAAAAGGGGGAGAGAAAGACAAAAGGGGTTTTGGTTTTTGAGTGAGCAGTTTACGGCATGCCTGGGACGAATGAATGGTGCGAGAGATTTCAAAGATTAAAGAGAGAGAAGAAGAAAAAAAAGGAGACAAAAAAAAAGGGGTTTCGATAATGCAGTTTAACGTCATGCTTAGGACGATGGGGTACGTTAGACTACGTTCAGTTTGATCGGAAGCATAACACCGAACCACCGAAAAGGGGATTTCGATAATGCAGTTTAACGTCATGCTTAGGACATGAAAGGGGTCCGTGTCGCACTAAAAGGACGAGGTGACTTATATGACTTCAAACAATAATGAGGGTTAGAGTACACAGTATACCGACTGTGCAGTTTTTCAAAAAAAAGGGGGAACAATTAGATTTCTAGCTCGCATGACAAGGGGAAAACAATACAAAGATTTGGGGGGGGGCAGTTTGACGTCATGCCTGGGACGATTGAAACGTGGATATATAAAAAAATTTTCCTTTAGGAGACAGGTACGATCAAGTAATTCCTCATCCAGACGCGATTTCTACGATTCCAGCATGCATTATGGAAGGGCCTAACCGACAGGGCAGGCATGTACGCAAAGTATTAAGAAGGCTGCTCTCGACGATTTTAAAATACCCCGTACCACTCATAAACATTTGAAACCAGGGAGCTCAGATTCTAGAACTCCATTCCTTGAAGTTTCAAAGGAGAGAGCGGGAAAGAAAGGTTAAAATTGCAAGGTGGAAGATGATCAACAGGGCAAGAATCAATGTAGGTTGAAAACGAGAATATTCTAAATCCCGACATAAGCACCACAAAAAGATATGAAGGAAAAAGAGTGGACTATCAAAAAAAAAAAAAAAAACAAAAATATCGTCAATCGAAATCCATAGAATATTCCAAGGAACAGAGAGTAGAGAGAGTGAAAGAAAGGAAAGAGAGAACAGTTTAACGTCATGCCTGGGACGATGGAGATTGTTGGACTGAAATCGTTGGGCTGCTCACGCTACGTATAAGAAAAAGGGGAAAATATAACTATACAAAAAAAGGGGTAGGGCAGGGCAGTTTAACGTCGTGCTTAGGACGAGCAAATGGGGCTGGAAAACGAAGTTCGAAGAGAAAAAGGAAGGACAACATAAGAGGATGCAGTTTAATGTCATGCTTAGGACGATGGAGACGTTGAGCTGTGTGCAGTGAGATGTGAGACGTTAATTTCGGGTGAGATGTTAATTTGGGATGTATCCAAAGAAAACCAACGGTTGGGGAAGAGAAGACAAGAAAAGAGCGGAGAGAAAGAGAGAGAAAAAGAAAAAGGGGAATTATACGAAGAGAAACGATTTTTAAGGGGAGGAGGGGGGTGGACTTGAAGGGGGCAGTTTAACGTCGTGCTAAGGACGTTAAATCGTTTGGTGAATCCTCATCTTGGGGTGGAGATGGTATGTGGAACAACGAGAGTCTGGGGTTTGGGGTGGGAGGAATGTGGCTTCTATGTTCTGCCACGACTTGAAGAGGCAGGGTTCGCTGGCGTTCCTTTCTACATTATTGGATAATTCCGATTACGAGAATAAGGGAGAAGACTACGTATAACATAGTGTAATGGTGAATGTGGTGGTTGTTCAGGTTCAGGAGGGGTACCTGTTCGTCTTTCTTCTGCTGTGAAATTTTTGCTGCCAATTCGTCCAAGTCGTCCTCTGGTTTTCTTGGGGATTCTTTGATATAAGGGTCCTCGCGCGACGGTAGAGTCGTGTATTTAGGATCAGGCTTGGTTGCCAAGAGAGCTGTGACATTTACGTGACGCATGGTATGGGGAAACTAGAGCTTTGCCTCTCGTTTTGGCGATGTATGTAGAAGTTACTGGTTCTGAGATAGCAAGTGGGTTCAATGTGGAGTAACGCTGTCTGATTTAATTCAAAAGATTGAACAGAGTTGTTACACATGACGTCGGCGTTACGGGGTGTCTTGGTGGCGTAGATCCTAGTGTTAGGGCGAGAAAAGGAAATCCAGTAAGAAGTACGCTCGGTACGACTAAGTTGACACTGGGATGTATCTACGCCACTCCTAATAAGGGCAATTTCACATTTGAACGGGCTTGACTGAGCATTAAAAATAGGGAATTTCGCTCGACAGAAGAATTGAGAGGCGTCTGAGGATAAACAGTCGTGAAAATCGCTAATACTCATTTCATAAAAATGCTCCCGGTTAAGATCTATCAGCAGGACTTCGGAAGAGGGTTGAATACAGCATAAGGACTCGTTGTAGGTTGCGGGTAATGGGAGAATCCTGAAAGTTTGGTATGTATCTCCGAAGGGTAAGGGTGATTTTAATTCAATGATTAATTTAAATATTATCTTGGATATGTTTTGACTGCTGCTATCTTCCCGGGATCTGGTTTGACACCATTTTCCGTAATTTAGTGTCCCAGATACATGATCTCCTTCCGAAGAAAATGGCATTTTTCTGCCTGCAACTTTAGTTTGAAGTCGCGTAAACCTTGGAATACAGCAATGAGCCTATCGTTGTGTTGAGATAGATTGTAGACATGGATGACTATGTCGTCCATGTAAATGAAGCAGTGAATTCCTTGTAATCCAGACAAGATATTATTCATGGTTCTTTTGAATGTAGCGGCAGCTCCTTTCAGACCGAATGGCATTCGATTGTATTCGTAATGGTCAGAAGGCGTACTGAAGGCTGTTTTTTCCCGATCCCTGTCGTCCATGCTAATCGGGTGGAACCCACTGGCCAAGTCGAGCGTCGTAAAGTAAAGTATGTCTGTAATATTTGGGAGAGTGAACGCGTCTCCTACGGTGATCTAAATCTACCACTACTCGCCGTCTCTTATTCCCTTGTTCATCGGGTTTTTTCGGAACGAGAAGTAGGGGAGAGTTCCAAGTACTATAGGATGGTCTGACGATGCCTGATTTTAGCATCTCCTGGACTTGGTTATCCACTACCTTACGATTTGCCTCTGGTAACCTGTACGGTTTAGTATATATAGGGGGATGATTTGCTTCTACCTCAATTTTATGGGTAGTCGCGTCCGTGTAGGACAATATGTCTCCTTCTTGATAAAATATATCATTGAAGGTTCTACAGATATCTCGAATTGATGTCTCTTCTTCTTCATCACAATGATCCAATTTTACAAGGTTCTGCAGTTTTTTATTCTGCCCTCAATCGGATCTTGGTCGAAGTTTGGAGTTATCATGTCGAAATTCTTCGCATCTAGATACTCTAAGTCCAGATCATGGAGGGGTAAACTAACGTCTTCCTCTGTAGTATTGAGGATTAAGACTTTTACCATTCCATTTACAGGAGTAGCTATAGAATTGCCTATATACACGCCAGGAATTATTTCTTCATTCGATATTACCGTCTCTGTGGAAGCCGTAGTGGGTATTAAGTGGATTGTTTCTGCTCGAGCTGGAATGATCGCATGGCTTAAGGTTCTTGGGTTTGAATGTGGTTGCAGTTTACCGTCCTGCCCAGGACGAATGCATTTTTGAGAAGATGTTACTGGTTGCAGTTTGATGTCTTGCCCAGGACACGAGAATGACAAAAAACAAGATGTGGAAGGAGGAATTGACGAGGAAGGAGCTACCGTTGGGTGCAGTTTAAGGTTTTGTCCAGGACGGTTAGTTAACGAGGAAGGAGATATAATTGACTTATCTAACGAGGAAGGAGATGCTGCATTAACTGATGAGGAAGGAGTTATTGATGGCTTTACTATTGATTTAACTAACGAGGAAGGAGATATTACTGTTGACTTAATTAACGAGGAAGGAGGTATTACTGACTTAACCAGCGAGGAAGGAGATGCTGCTGTGTGCAGCTTAACGTCTTGTCCAGGACGTGTAGCCGACGGAGGCGATGTTGACGATGCCGATGATGTGGCTGATGAAAATGAGGGAGAGACTGTTGGAGACACAGAAGTGGAAAAGGATATTATTGGTTGCAGTTTAACGTCTTGCCTATGAGGTTTAACCGACGCGACTGACGAGGAAGATGAGGACGGAGTCGAAGGATTCGAAGAAGAGGGTATAGGCGAAGACGACGCTGACGAGGATGGTGATGAAAACGACGGAGACGAAATTGTTGGTTGCAGTTTAGCGTCTTGCCAAGGACGATTAACTGGCGAAGAAGGTGTCGAAATAACTGGTAAGGACGAGAGGGGAGTTATTGTCGAAGATGAAGGTATTGGATGCAGTTGAACGTCCTGCCCAGGACGAGAACCCATTGAATAAAACGTTTCTGGTTGCAGTTTAACGTCTTGCCCGCGACGCGTATTAGACGAGAACGAAGGGTCTGACGTGGGGACAGATGAAGACGAGGAGGGAGATATTGTCGAAGGCGACGAAGAAGATGTTATTGGTTGCAGTTTAACGTCTTGCCAAGGACGTGTGTCTATTGAATAGAACATTTTTGGATGCAGTTTAACGTCTTGCCCACGACGCGTATTAGACAAGAATGATGAAGAAAAAGATGATGTTGGATGCAGTTTAACGTCTTGCCTAGGACGCGTATTCGTGGAATTTATAGTCCTTCAATGAAACTGAGGGAAATCACTGAGATATTGCTCCAAGGTGTAAGGAATCGAGTTGTGACTGGCCTCGAGTGTTAGTATCTGCGCCCTATAATCAATTTGTGCCTTATATCTGGTCAAAAAGTCGTGGCCTAATAACCCTTCATATGCCATTGCCGAAGCATCCCCCAGAATTTGGAAAAGATGTCCGATTTCTAAATCTGCACATTCGTGCTGTAGTTCGCTTATTATGAGACCCTCTGTGGAAGTAAATTGAGAAAAGAACGTATTGATATGACAAATAACATCACTGTCATACCTACTACCAGGCTTCAGGGACTGACTTCGAACTAAGCTGATCTCCGCTCCGGTATCTATTAAGAATTCGGTTTATGGATTAACGGACACTTGACAGAACAGGGTGAGGGTTATGGATGAAGGTCGTACGGTTATGGGGAATTTGATCCTTGAGTGTTGGAACGTTGGGTCCGATTTCCATGTACGTCGGCCTGAATGTCAATCTGCGGGGGATTGCCGACGAAATTCCCCCGCATCTTGGAGTTTTCCGAATTGGAATGCGTAGATGGCGAATAAGAAGGATTCTGTGGGGACAGAGGAGTCAGAGGTTGTGAGTAACGCGATTGTGGGTTATATGGTGGCCTTCTTCTTCGGTTGTTGGCTTCCCTTTTCCGACATTCGTCAATGGTATGGCCTTTGTTATGGCAATAATTAAAGATTTTCGGAATCTGTTTTGGAATGGAGTTTTCAGGGGCTCTGTTTCCGAACGAGAGGTGGTGGATTGTGGATGGGTTGGACCTTTCCTGGCGTTGTAAGGAGCGGGGCGATAAATGGCACTGTGGGGCGATGTGACCTGGCTGGCCACATCTGAAACAGGTAGTATTCCTTAAAGGGTTTTGCTGTGGTTGATCTACCCTGCGTTTCGTTGGATCCTGTCTCGGGGTATTGATTTGATTAAGTCGCGTCGCGTGCTCTAATACATACTCGGATATTTAGGCGAGTTTCTTTTCAGAAAAGACCTTGGCAAGCATTTGCAGCTGGCCATTTAGCAGCCCGTCTTCGAGAGTTCTGACGGCCTGTGCCTCGTTGTGTTTAAGGAGGGATCTCAACAGGACGTTGTCGTTGGTATATTTTCGTGTGGCTTCGTTTAACAGAGTAAAAGTGGTGGTCAGGCGATTTAAGAATTCTTTAACACCCTCGCCAGTTTTCTGCTTTAAATGTCCTAGTTGGGTTTGAAGGGTAAATCTGGATAGTCGGGTTTCGAACTTGGATGATAAAGTGGAACGTAGAACAGTCCAGTCGTCAGTGGGGTTATATTTGTACACGTCGTACGCTGGACCATTCAATTTACTTTTGACAAGACCCATGAAACTTTGATGGTCTGTCCCCGTTGACACATTGGAAAAAATGTCATCCGCACAGGTAAGGAATCGGTGTAGATCCCTGGTATTTCCGGAAAATTCTGGCAACAGTCGTTGTGAATTGGCAAGGGATAACCCGGGCGTTGGAGAAGCATGGTGTAGAATTGAACCCAATGTAGCATTTAATCGGTCCTGAATATTAGGTTCTTGAAAGGGAAAGGGTTTCTGTCCTGCAACCCATCTTGCAGGAGGTCAAAGGTAGTATCATATTGACCTTGGATCTCGTCGAATATATTACTGGTAAAATATGCATCTTCTTCGTCGTCGTACAAATCTGCTAGAATTTGGAAATGTGTCTGCTCAAAAGGTTCCCAGTATTTTTTCAGGGTGGTGATTTTATTCTGTATGGCAACTTTGCTGGCGTCTCGGAGGAAGTTCGGGGTAATTTGAGAAACAATTCGCCGGATCACCTGGCTTCTTTCCTTTTGGAGCCAGAGCCTTCCAGGATCAAGTGATTCGCTGACTTCGGATTCGGCTTCGGGGGCGTTAGTCTGTTTTTGAATTTCTTGGGCTGGAGGTATGAAAAATTGGCTGGTAGCCCTAGCTAGTAAGGGGCTAACGAGCCAATCACTAAGGGCCGCTTTCGTGGTCTTGTACCAATCGTGGGCCTTCCCATGGCAGTCGAGAGTAAAAGATTCATGCTTGTCATCCCGTTCGGGGTGATCTTTGAGAGAAACTTTTTTAATAAATCTTTCTTTTAAAATATTAAACTTTTGTCACATTTGAGTCTTAAATTATTTGTGACTAAAACAGAACTAAATTTTTTTATTTGTTTTTATTTTTAACAAATCGTTCTTTTAAAATATTAAAACTTTTGTCACATTTGAGTCTTAAATTATTTGTCACTAAAACAAAATTCTATTTCTTGAAAATTCGCTTGTTTTGTTTTGTTTTTAATAAGTCTTTCTTTTAAAATATTAAACTTTTGTCACATTTGAGTCTTGAATTATTTGTTACTAAAACAAAGCTCTATTTTTTTTTTTAAATTCGCTTGTTTTTTGTTCTAATAAAATCTTTCTTTTAAAATAATAAAACTTTCGTCACATTTGAGTTTCAAATTATTTGTCCGTCACATTTGAGTCTTAAGTTATTGCAGCACAGAAATTCGTGTACTCTTCCTCTTGTCACTTCTCTGTTTCGCACAAAAAAACAAGGAACGGAACTGATTTTCACTTGTTTGTTTAATTTTCTTGATAATTTAATTGTTTCAACCGAGACGCAATTGCATTCCTCTCCGTTTTCCCACTTGCGAATATCTCCGCCAATTCGATGCATCTCGTCAGTCACCCGGTCAAATCGCGACTGCCCATGCGCGTCACTTTAGGGCCCTTAAATCCGGGCACAAAATGCTGATGCGCACTTTCATTAGGTCGCGCATGGCGACCGAGAATGTGCGCAATTAGCACTTTCCATTATAACGAACCTACGCGATCAGATTTCATCACGACGGTGATGAACTCCGATTGCAACAGTTCGTCGCGATGCTACGATTGGGTTGCGATCAAGTATTATCAGAGTGATCAGAGTGATAAAACTTGATCGCAACGGGAAATTTATCGCGCATGATTATTTATTCTGTCGCGATCAAGTTTCATCTTGGTGATAAGGCTTGATCGCGACAGAATTTCGCGCATGGGAACCCAAAATACGGCGTCGGCATTTTGGGCTGGAAACGGACGAGCTCCCATGAAAGGTTTTTTTTTCTTTTTACAGGAGGGGGGGGGGGTAACTGAAAAAGGGGAGAAAAAAATGGAACATGTGTGACTGGGCCTAGGCTCAGTCACAACACTATTGTTGGGATTTATTTTTGTTTCCAACATAATAAGACTCTTACTTTATCTTCTCGTTTATTTCTCTTCTTTATTATCTTCATTTGACAACATTCTTTGTGTTTCTGGCATTAGTTTAATGGGCACCATTCAAAATAGTGGCTTGTCTCATATCGGTTAATACTTCGTTTATTTTCCTCTCATTTATTAGTTTCTTGCTACATTAGTCATTCCTTTATTCTTAGTACTATCCTAACCTACTCTCCTTACTTGGATGTAGCGGTTGTCATGGCTCTCTTCTCCATTTTCTTATTCCTTCGGTAGGCCAACCGTTCCTGCTTCAATTGAGTGATTTTAATGCTGGCCCGGATTCTCTCTTGCTTCGTCTGCGCTAACACCCAAGTTCTTGTGGCCTCCTGGATCAATCTTTTATACCGGGCTTCCACTCCGGTCTTTTCTTTTTTAGCCTTTGGTGGCTCGGCTGGTGGCTGCAAGGGGCGCTGGTTCCTTCGGTAATACTCCTCTACGGTGATGGGTCGAGGTCCTGCCGTAGGGTCTTGCAGAGCGCCTTCCAGTGGGATGTTCATATGTAGGTTTAGAATGGTACCTAGCCAGCCTTATGGCCGGTTCAAGGGTTTTACTGGGTAGTAGGTGGGTAACCTGGCTACCGTTTTATTAATTGGACTGCTCTCGGCCGGTCGTCTTCAGCTGCTCGTCTTGGGCTGGTTGTCCTGGGCTGGTCGTCCTCGTCTGCTTGAACGTCTTCGGCTTCACCCATACTTCTTCTTGATCGTCTTCGGCTTCACCCTTGGGACGGCTACGATGCGTCTGTTCTGGTGGCTGGGTTTTTTCTGCCCCCCATTGATTTTCTCTGCTTTTTTATATCGCTTTTCCCTGCTGAATCTGCGCTTATCGATTCCTGTTTACCTTTGGTTGAACCGCTGACCCAGGTAAGGTCGACGACTTTTCGTGTCCGTTCAACTCTTTTCATTTCCTGCGTCAACCGCTGACCCAGTAGGGTCGACGACTTTTCGTTTCCATTCAACTTTTTTTTCATTCATTTCCATTCGTTCAACTTCATTCATTCAACTTCTTCCATTCATTTTCATTCATAGAGTGAATGACCACTATGCCATGTTATTGTTGTCAAGTCTCCAATTGTCTGTATGATTCCTCCCTTTGTTATTGTTTTTCTTTTGTTATTGTTTTTCAGGTGTCATTTTACCGGCGGTCGTGACGCTAGAGGTCAAATTGCTGCGTCAGCAATTTGTTATCAAGCGGCGTGAGTGCTGGTGCGCGAGTGCCGGTAAGCGCCGGTGTCAGATTTCATTTGAAGTGAGTGCCGGTAAGCGCCGGTTGTTAAGTTGTTGGTGACGATTTTTTGTTGATTCAGCATTTTTTGCTGAATGGACGGAAAGTTCCCGTTTAGAAAGGGGTCAGTGGCCGGAGGTGAAGGGCATTCGGAGTCAGGGGCATATTTTTGTGTCACAACACTCCTCCCTCCTTTAGAGAGGTTTCCCCCGCATGTAGTGAAGTAGGTGTAGTGTAGATCTTCTTTTCCACTTTGTTTTTTTTTTTTTTTTTTTTTTTTGTTTTTTTTTTTTATTTAAATACTTAAATACTTATTTAAATACGACTACGTTACAGTTCCTTAGCTCCTATCTCTATGTTTCCTAATTTTGTTATGGTGTCCCCTATTTATTCTATCGTATCTATGATTATCATCTCATTTTTTGCTCTTATACGTATATAATTTTTTTTTTTTTTTTGTATTCTACAATTTTAAAGATGTATGTATATTTCTTTTACTTTTACTATATATTTGTATTCTTGTTTCCGTTATTTCAAATTGATTCCTTCAAATCGACGTGCGGTTTCGCGCGGGTGTCCTTTCGGTTCCTAGAAGTTGTTCGCGGCGAGGTATGCTGACGGGTATCGGAATGATGTTCACGCGTCGTTCTTCTCTCTTTTCAATAATAGGGTTCTGGCGGTGTATTTTGTGTTTTCTCAATGTTTTCACCAGGATTACGACCAGTATTAGGGTGAGTAAGGATCCACTCATTATTGTGGTTGTATGTAGTTGTATGTGCATGTGTCTCGTCTTTTCTTCTTTAGCTATTTCTTCTTCCAAATCCTTTATGGTGTCACTCTCTTCTCTCAATCGGTCGTTGAATGCCATGGGTTGTATTACTTCTAGTCCCTTTTCGGTGTGACTTCCCTCTTCTTTCTTTTGGTAGCGGTCAAACTTGATCTTTGGTGGTGGGTGTGTTTCAGGTTGTTGCAACTGTAATGTGTGGAGCTCGTCTAACTTATATGGGAGTGTGTAGCCGGCTAGGTGGTAGGTGCATTTTACTTTAAGTACCACTATACCCAGTCCTTGAAGCTCACTAGTGTATTCGTTATTGTCACATTGCGCTATTAGGTTTGTCTTCTGGTGTATCAAGTACAGATACGCATTTTCTTGATGCATGGGGACAATCACGTTTTGGGCTTGTTTCAGCAACCGGAATGAACAATTTTCGGTTTTCCCATTTTGTCCTTTGAAGAGTTCCTCAAGGCAAGTCGCCCTTGTGGGTGTTATTTGGGTGGGCTGGTTCCGGTAACATATAGAGTATGTGTCGTTTATTTTGATACACTGAAATCGGTACTCAAGTTTACTCATGCCGAAGTTAAGTTGGGATCGGCTGGTATTCAAAAAGTATGTCGCCTGTAGATCGTATATGTAGAAAGCGTTCTGTCCTGTTGATACTGGCGTTGTGTACACTTGATTCACGGTATATTGTAGGGTGTCTGCCAATGGAATCCGTATTTGAATGAGTAGTCCGCTTTCGTGAGCTTCGCAATCTAGCTTGGCTATTTTTTGTAGCGTTGAAAAATACAACATACTTTCCTTTCCGTAATGTGCTTTGGTAATGTTTGCATATAGTTCTCGGAATTGATGGGACGGTAGTAGTAGGGGGCTCAGTTCCCTATTATTTGTTGCTTCCATTAGCATAAATATATCAGTGATGTCGAGGTAAATCTGTTGTAATTCCTCCAGTATTATAATCATTATTTCATTTATATCTGCCCTATGGTGGATTTGTTGGAACAACAAGGTATATTGTTGGTATACCCCTGTCTCTTCTGATTTACCTCGTTGATCTTTCGTATTAACTGGTTATATTTTGCGGTCATTTCCTGATTTGTCTCATTGACCGTTTTGAGGGTGGTGCGCATTACCGTGATTTGTTGTTTGGCTAGCTCCAGGTTCCGTTGGCTCTGAGCATCTAGTTCATCCAATTTCTGATTAATTTTATTTGAGTCTTGGTCGTCCATGGTGCCAAATAGTTTCTTCATTACTCTACCACCTAAATTTATAAGTCCTCTCTTATATCTTCGCGTGGTTCCCGTGGTGAGTTCCACCTTCCCAAGGAGTTCTAGTATTTGCTCCGATCGTTTCTGAAGGGTAATATTCCAATGTTTACACATCTCCACTCCCAACTGATCGTCTGTTTCCTCACATATGTTATTGAGTGCTCTTGTGCTTTCCTCTATGTACTTTAAGTGTGGACCCCAGTCTGGTTTACTAATCCTGGTAACAATGTTCCAGTGGTCGTGATATATTTGTGCTGTGCCTATAGGTTCGAATACCACTCCGCGTTCGGTGAGTGTATGAACTTCCAATGGTTGTTGTGCTGCGGCTATTGATATCAAATAGCAGGCGATGATAAGTGTATGGAATCTAAGATTGAAACGTTGGTTAGTTGAATAATTTAAGGCGATTATTATGAACGCGCCTCTTTTTATTTCCTATTTGTATAGTCGTATTTACTGGACTATTTATTTTCACTATTTTGTATGGTCCCAACCAAAACTGTGATAGTTTATTTTTTCGAGCGGCATTTCTTAGCAGGACTTGATCTCCTACATGTACTTTTATTGGGTGTATTTTTCTGTCGTAGTATTCCTTAGACAGGAGTTTGTTTTCCTCGGTGTTGTGCCTCGCTATTTGATAGGCCCTTTGAAGTTTGTTTCTTAACCTCAGATAATAGTTCTCATGGTCATAAATTGGTTGGGGTTCTTTTTTCAGGTTATTCGGCAAACTTGCTGTGAATCCGTAGAGACAATCCATTGGTGTCAGTTTGGTAGCCATGTGCATACTATTATTTCTTACGAACATCGCTGCTCTCAAGTACTCATCCCAATTAGTGTAGTTTTCATCGACAAAATTTCTTAAATAATCTACGAGCGGTCGGTGAGATCTCTCCAACGCTCCGTTGGTTTGTGGATGGTATGGTGTGGTTTATAGTTTTTTTATCTTAAACAATTTACAGACTTGGCTAAACATGTCTGATGTGAAATTAGTTCCCTGGTCGGTTATTAGCTTCTTTGGGATCCGGTATCTGCTTATGATTTCGTCGGCGAAGGCTTGTGCAACTGTTTTAGCCTCCATATTTTGTAGCGGTATCACATCCATGAACTTGGTGAGATCGTCTTCAAAACTAAGGATGTACTTGTTACCGTTCGTGGTTTCAGGTAGAGGTCCTACGATGTCCATGTACACCTTATCAAAGGGTAACTTGGCCGTATCAGTTAGTATCATAGGCTCTTTGTGTTCCCTGCTTTGCTTGTTTATCTGGCATTTCTTACACCGCTTCACATAATCCGCAACATCTTTTATCATGCCTTTCCAATAATACTCTCGTTTTAGGCGTTGATAAGTTTTATATATTCCCTGATGTCCTCCGAATGGTGCATCGTGACAGTCGGCAAGTATTGTTTCGATTTCTTTAGGATCTGTTAATATCCTCTGCTTGGAGGTGTGTTGGCCTTCAGAGATTTGCTGTTCTTCGTGTTCTTGTTCCTCTATTCTTCTTGTTGCATCTTCTATTGCTGGTCGACTTGCAGTGTTGTCCCTAGCCTCTATCTCCTTAGCTTGTTGGCGAGTTATAACCATGACCTCGTACGGTATCCTACTCAGAGCGTCCGCGTTAGTAAGTTTTCTTCCTTCCTTGTATTGAATGTCGAAGTCGTAGTCAGATAGCTTATGCCACAACCGTAATATCCTGCTTGTAGGATCTTTTATCCGTATTGCTCCTCGTAAGGGCTTGTGGTCTGTAAATACGACAAAATGTCTTCCATATAAGTAACTCCTATAGTTCTTTACGGCCCAAACGATGGCCAGTAGTTCGCGTTCAATCGTTGAGTAATTTCTTTCCGCTGAATTTAGGGTTCGGCTGGCATAGGCGATCGGTCTTTCCTCGTTGTCTGGACCTTGTGCCAAGACTGCTCCAAGGGCTTCTCCACTGGCATCCGTATATAATTTAAACATTTCGTCGAAGTTTGGATAACGCAATACTGGTGGGCTGGTTAGTTTATCTTTCAGTGTTCTGAAAGCGTTTTCGCATTTGTCATCCCAATTGAACTTGACATCCTTTCTTAATAGTTTATTTATGGGGGCCGCTATTCTGGAGAACCCTTCTATGAACTTGCGATAATAATTCGCCAGTCCTAGGAATGATTGCACTTGCCTAATTGTTCTGGGTGTAGGGAATTCTTTTACGGATTGTATTAGACTTGGGTCTGGGGCCACTCCATTAGTACCACATCTATGCCCCAGGTAAATAATCTCTCTCTTGAGGAAGTTGCATTTTTCTGGATTCAGTTTTAGGTGATGTTCTCTTAATCTTTGTAGGATGGATTTTAGTTTTTTCTGGTGGTCCTCTAGATTTCTACCGTATGTTACAATGTCGTCTAGGTAAACGAAACACTGTAACCCTTGCAATCCAGTTAATACATGATTCATTAACCGCTGAAACGTAGCTGGGGCACCCTCCAGTCCGAATGGCATTCGTTTAAATGCATAATGGCCATAGGGCGTGCTGAATGCCGTTTTGTCGCGGTCTTCGGCGTTCATCGCTATCTGATGGTAGCCGCTGGCGAGGTCGAGTACGGAGAAATAACGAGCATTCCCTAACTGATCTAGGATATCTTCTATCCTAGGCAGTGGGTAAGCGTCTCCTTCCGTCACGTCGTTTAGTTTTCTATAGTCGACCACAATTCGCCAACGTTTCTGGCCATCAGGTCCCGGTTTCTTTGGGACTACTAGCAATGGGGCATTCCATTGACTCCAACTAGGTTCGACAATATCGTCTTTTAACAGCCTGTCTATTTCCTCTGTGATTACTTTCTTCTGTGCTTCTGGCATCCGGTACATTTTACATTTTATAGGTACTTGGTCTTCCTTGGTCCTTATTTCATGGCTTATGCTCGTGGTGTGGCTCAATCTTTCCCCTGGTAAGTGGAAGGTGTCTTGAAATTCTCGTATGATTCCTTCTATTGATTGTTTTTCTTCCTTATTCAAATTTTCTTCTACGTTTACTATTCTCAGTATCTCTTTTATTCGTGTTTCTTCCTCCTTTTTATTTGTTTCTGTGTAATTTTTTTGTATACCATAACTTCCTTTGATTCCATGTGTATCCTTTTCTTCCAGTTTTGTATTGTCTTCAATACTTTTCTATAATTTAACTTTTATTTCGTTTAACTCCACTTCATGATTATTTACATTCAGTATGCTAACTTTAATTTTTCCTTCCACTGGTATAACTAGTGCGTTACTAAGGTATATCCCATGTTCAATTTCTTCACCTATTGTTATATATTCTCCTTCAACTTTTACCGAAATTTCTAGAAACTTCACCGTCCTTGGGGGTATTCTTATGGTCCTTTATCGTATGATTGTGAGCAGTTCTTCTTTGTTTTGTAACGGGTTCATCTCTCCGACCAAGTAATCTTCCCCCTCTGTCGACTCTTCACCTACCGTAACGTTCGAGTTCGGTCTGCTTAGGTGATCGTTGTATTGACTCATATGGTGTTCAGCGCTGGGGCTTCTCTTTCGTGTTTGCACAGTAAGGACTTCTTGGTCCCTTTGCCGTGATTCCGTGTCGAAGAGTGTCACTAAGTCCCACAATGTTTCGCTGTCTTCCGTTGGCTGCAGTAAGGCTTTTTCCTGTCCGTCATATTTTTCCACATCCGATATGGTGATGCACTCCGCAGTTTGCGAGCTGCGGTCACAAAAGTGCTTCCTTTCGACGGTTGTTTCAATTTGGGCAGGTTTTCCATCTGCTGCTAAAACGTCCACGAATCGAGTTTCGGTGTCTTTTCGGCTTTCCTCGGTCGTGAATGGAATCACGATTTCTTCTCCTTCCTTTGCCGATGGGAAGACTAGTCTTCTTGTTGGGCCCTCCACGTTACAATATTTCCCTACGAAATCATTACCAATGATTCCCGTCACGTTTATAGGGTTTAATGTCCTGACTACATGAAAAGTGCAAGTGTATGGTTGAGGTATTGTTAGCTGTCCTTGAATCGTTCCTTCCGATGCTATTTCACCGGAAATTGTGTTCAATGTAACCGTTTCTTCTTTGTTTACGTCTTTGAGTTTCAATCTCTTTATTTCTGACTGCTTGATTAAGCTTATTTCCGACCCTGTATCGATTATAAATTTTGAGGTTCCTTCTTCTGCTATGTCCAGTGGTAGCGTTATAATTGGCAGGGCCGGCATTTTGTCGCACCTATTTTTTTCCTCTATGGACGACCCACGGTGCGATCGGTCGTCTCTTCGCAGTTTTCCGAGTTTCTCATTTTCTCTTGTAATGCCAATTTTTCCCATCTCTCTCTTAGGAAACATGTATTTTCCGTGTGGTCCTCGGCAAGACAGAAATTACACTTCTGGATGTTACTGCTTGCAGTTGTTTGGTTAACTTGACGCCGTGTAGGCTCGTTTCTGTTTTGTTGAGCCTCTTGATTATAGTTCCCATTCGACCGACAATTTTGATTTGTGTGTCCATATGTTTTGCATGATGAACAGAATGGAGTCATCTGTCTTGTTCGACACTCCGCCATAATGTGTCCCATCTTATTACAAATGTTACACCGTATTTGCCGTCGATCTGGTCTATTACGTTGTGCGTTTTGGTTTTGGTTCTGGGTATTTCCATTTGACTGGTGATTTGGGCGTGTGTTGAATGGTCGGTTCGGGGTATACCGGGGGTTACCTTCGTATGTTGGGTGTTGAATTCTCGGGGTGTAACTATTACTCTGGTTATATTGTCCGTCACACGTTCTTTGTTGGCTGAAACGGCCTTCGTCGAGGTTTTGTCCAAATGGCCTTATACTGTCTTCTTGCATGTACTGCATAGGCGTCGCTTGGCGCATACATTGTTCTGTCTGCTCCAGTCTTTGTATTTTCGAGTTTAGTTCCTCTAATGTATTGTTAGCATCCAGAAGCAGGTAGAATTTGTGGTTGGAGTTAATGATTCCTAGCTTAAAGCAATGTAGTCCGACTTCTTCAATCTCGGTTTTTAAACCGTCCCCGCCATTTGTATATTGTAATTCTGCCGCGCTTTTGCAATCATTAATTAAACTTTTCACACGATTGAAATACCCTAGTAGAGTCTCTGTGGGTAATTGGTGTACGTTCCTTAGTTGGGTATTAAGTGTGAGGTATGATATACTTTGTACTAGGTTTGTTCTCAGTGTGGAAAATATTTCTTCTAGCGTATCATTTCTCCCTGATTGAACTATTTCCAGGGCTCTACCTCTGAGTTTTGTGGGTAGAAGTCTGACAAATAGTGCACGATCTAGTGGCTCTGTTAGAGTTTCGTAGCCTAACCGGGCACAATTTATGAATTCCTTGATTTCATTTTGTTTTCTTGGACTGTCTTCCCCTGTTAATATGGGTATATTATTGTATAATATATTATTCACTAGTGTTACATTAGCCATTTCTTTTGTTTCTACGGATGTTTTATGCTCTGGTATTTTTATATCTTCAGATTTCTTGTCCTTTATATACTTGCTTCCGGTTGGGTCAGAGTTTGTTCTTAAGTATTGTCTTCCGTGCCTAAGACTAACAATTTCTATTCTTACAGGTTCCTGCGCTATATGTGTTTCTTCTGTTTCTGTCTGTATTTGTGGCTGTGCTACCTCCTCGGTGGTTAGTTCTTTTGTCTGGTTGCCTGTCGGCATTAATATTTGTTGGTTTTCGCAACTTTCTTCAATTACTTCACTTATTTCTTCTCTGCTAACTTCATTCGTGCACACAATTTGTTGCTTTTCAATACTTCTTTTAACTTGTTCACTTGTTTCTTCCCTGCTTTCCTCGTTTGTGTTTGAAGCTTCTTCCGTATGGTTTTCTTCGTTGCTGGTAGAGAAATCTGGTACTGGTTTATCAATTGAGAATGAATCTATTCTTTTCATAAATTTTTTTAGAATGCTTTCGAAAGTGGTATTTTTGGAGTCGAATGGGCCATATATTTCTTTTCCTCTAATTTGTTTCAGATTCTTTACGCGTAGGTTCGTAAGTGCGGCTGCGCCAATTTATATGTTGGGATTTATTTTTGTTTCCAACATAATAAGACTCTTACTTTATCTTCTCGTTTATTTCTCTTCTTTATTATCTTAATTTGACAACATTCTTTGTGTTTCTGGCATTAGTTTAATGGGCACCATTCAAAATAGTGACTTGTCTCATATCGGTTAATACTTCGTTTATTTTCCTCTCATTTATTAGTTTCTTGCTACATTAGTCATTCCTTTATTCTTAGTACTACCCTAACCTACTCTCCTTACTTGGGTGTAGCGGCTGTCATGGCTCTCTTCTCCATTTTCTTATTCCTTCGGTAGGCCAACCGTTCCTGCTTCAATTGAGTGATTTTAATGCTGGCCCGGATTCTCTCTTGCTTCGTCTGCGCTAACACCCAAGTTCTTGTGGCCTCCTGGATCAATCTTTTATACCGGCTGGTGGCTGCAAGGGGCGCTGGTTCCTTCGGTAATACTCCTCTACGGTGATGGGTCGAGGTCCTGCCGTAGGGTCTTGCAGAGCGCCTTCCAGTGGGATGTTCATATGTAGGTTTAGAATGGTACCTAGCCAGCCTTATGGCCGGTTCAAGGGTTTTACTGGGTAGAAGGTGGGTAACCTGGCTACCGTTTTATTAATTGGACTGCTCTCGGCCGGTCGTCTTCAGCTGCTCGTCTTGGGCTGGTTGTCCTGGGCTGGTCGTCCTCGTCTGCTCGTCTTCGGCTTGATCGTATCTCTGCTTGAACGTCTTCGGCTTCACCCGAACTTCTTCTTGACCGTCTTCGGCTTCACCCTTGGGACGGCTACGATGCGTCTGTTCTGGTGGCTGGGTTTTTTCTGCCCCCCATTGATTTTCTCTGCTTTTTTATATCGCTTTCCCCTGCTGAATCTGCGCTTACCGATTCCTGTTTACCTTTGGTTGAACCGCTGACCCAGGTAAGGTCGACGACTTTTCGTGTCCGTTCAACTCTTTTCATTTCCTGCGTCAACCGCTAACCCAGTAGGGTCGACGACTTTTCGTTTCCATTCAACTTTTTTTTCATTCATTTCCATTCGTTCAACTTCATTCATTCAACTTTTTCCATTCATTTTCATTCATAGAGTGAATGACCACTATGCCATGTTATTGTTGTCAAGTCTCCAATTCTCTGTATGATTCCTCCCTTTGTTATTGTTTTTCTTTTGTTATTGTTTTTCAGGTGTCATTTTACCGGCGGTTGTGACGCTAGAGGTCAAATTGCTGCGTCAGCAATTTGTTATCAAGCGGCGTGAGTGCTGGTGCGCGAGTGCCGGTAAGCGCCGGTGTCAGATTTCATTTCAAGTGAGTGCCGGTAAGCGCCGGTGTCAACTTGCATTTTAAGTTGTTGGTGACAATTTTTTGTTGATTCAGCATTTTTTGCTGAATGGACGGAAAGTTCCCGTTTAGAAAGGGGTCAATGGCCGGAGGTGAAGGGCATTCGGAGTCAGGGGCATATTTTTGTATCACAACACTATTGGCTACTCCTCATTTGATTGTCTCTGCGCTAGTATGGCTCCAAGCGCGTCTCCACTTGCGTCCGTGTATGGTTTGAACGGCTCCTTGACATTTGGGTACCTGAATACCGGTGGGCTTATTTATTTCTCTTATGCAACTTTCGTCCCAAACGAATTTCACGCCTTTCCTTAGGAGTTTATTGATGGGTGCCGCTATTTTGGAGTAATCCGTTATAAATCTCCTGTAATAATTGGCTACCCCTAGAAAAGATTGTACTTGGCGGCCCCTTTTGGGCGTCGGGAAGTTTTTGACGCTGTCTACTAAGCTCGGATCTGGCTCTACGCCTTCCGTAGTGCACTTATGTCCAAGGTATATGTTCACAAATGCCTTACCTGACTGTACTCAGGAAATTTTCTCACGAAAAATTTCTCACCGCAGAGTATTACTCACCTGCAAAGCGCCGTTTTTGTCCGGCCAGCATATCCAATCACGCATCAACTTACCTTCAGCCAGCGGATCGTCTTCCCATCAAGGCCATTATGTTCCCTTATCAGCAAAATTATGAAATACTTGACCATGAAATGCATTTGACTTAATTTAGTTTTAAGAGAAAATTTATACCATGTCAGCATTTTTTTAACTATAAATTCACGTAAATTAGGCCAAATAAATCAGTCGTTAATTAGCACTCATTCTTTAACTACGCTCCTAGTCCTTGGTGCATCGGTCTAAAACCCTTGCACAGATCCCAACAAGTCTTGGTGAAACACTTTGACTTACCCCTGCAACTTACTACTTCAGAAAAGGAGTCAGAAGGGATTAGTTAGTAGTGATACACTCTAACTAATCATCCCAAAGCACAGACAAAAGAGTCTGCGCTCAACATTTGGTGACCCCGACGTGATTCACGTCACGCGAACTCCAAACCAGTCAAGTTTACGCGAACTTTAAACCGTTCACCGTCGCGACAAATCGTCAAACCGCGAATACCGTCAAGATCGTTTCATCCCGAGCATCCTGAAGAAGAAGCAGCTGAAGTTTCCATCCTATCGACGTCCCTCCCAACGTTCCGAGACAACATTACCTCATTTGTGGCAGTCAACTTACTCAAGCCGCTGTTTGCTCTCGTCGTTCCACTTCGTTAAACTTCAGTAATAACGAGAATGTCCTCTTTGGAAGAACTTGCAAAACAACAGAACGAGACAGGAGGAGAAATCGAGAGGCATATAAGAAACTACAAGAAGGATTCTCCAACACGCAAAGACGACGAATACCTCGTCAACAAGTCCAAGGCCATAACGGAACTCTGGGAAACGTTCCAATCTGTGGACTACGGTATTCGGGCTAAATATGACCTCGAAACCAGTCATCCATATTTCCAGAAACAATACTTTGCCAACATAGAGGAGCTGTACAAGTGGTTTATCGAGGACGTCAAACTACGCTTAAGCAGTCAATCAAGCACTCAATCCACGGAGAATGCATCAAGCAGTCACAAGCCTGAAGATGCCAAGCCATCTAATGCCGAAAGTTCTCCACTTCAGGTCATGTTACGGAGATTGAACGCTGCAATCGTCTCATTAAGGCGCGCCTTGGACTCAGTCCAAAACCTACCCCCTCAACAAAACGCTGTCGTGTACGACGTAAAGTGCCGTTCCATTGAACGCCTGTGGGCCAACCAGGAGACCCTGCATGATGCCATCTGGGGAATGACAGACGACCCCATTGCTGCTGGATTTGATCAAGAAGCGTATCTTTTGCTGTCCGACGAAGTAGAGTCTACAATAATAGACTTACAACAACATTCTACACCATCCACACATCCAGTCACAAGTGATGTTTCGCCCAAGGTTAAGCTTCCAACCATCACATTGCCAAAATTTGAAGGCAATTATCTTTGCTGGAAGCAGTTCCACGACCTGTTCTTGCAAGTGGTACACGAACAAAATCTGGGCAATGCGCAGAAAATGTGGTACCTCAAGACGAGTTTAACTGGTGAAGCAGAGCGATGTATTAGCCACCTAACAATATCCGACGCGAACTATCTGTCTGCTTGGAACCTTCTCAAGGACAGATATGATAATGACAGATTGTTGGTAGCAGCCCTCATTAACAAATTATTGAACCAATCTGTCATTCACACCGAATCAGCCACAGCCATCAAGTCACTCCATGACACAACTCGAGAGTGCCTGCTCAGTTTAACGAATCTCAAAATTGACATCAAAAACTGGGATCCTCTGTTGCTCCACATCCTCATCAAAAAATTAGACGGAGTTTCGCACACGCTTTACGAGCAAGGCCTGGAACATCCTAGGAAATTGCAATCTATGGAGCACTTCCTTGCGTTCCTGGAAAGGCGATTCCAGTCACTAGAATCCCTTCCTAACAAAAACTCAAGAAACGCCTCTAACGACATAAACTTCGGCAAAGGACGACCCCCAAGGGCATGAGCTGTCGTATCCTCAAGAACGCCGTGTTTTGTGTGTAAAGGAGATCATCCAATCTTTTCCTGCTCCAGTTTCCTCAATCACAGTCCTGACAAGCGCCTTAAACTCATACAACGCGCTGGTCGCTGCGTTAATTGCCTCAAGAAGGGACATCGCTCCAATCAATGTCCATCTGGTAATTGCCACAAGTGCTCCAAGAAACACAATATCTTGCTTCATTTGGAAGACAACAGCCCAAGATCTCAAGCTTCGGGCAACCAGTCACCTCCCGCAGTCAACAACCAGCAAATACAAGCACACCCAGATTCAAGCACTAAGGAAGCTGCGTCACTCAGTTCCAGCACTCCCTCAACTGTCGGTGCTTATACTCTGTTAAGTACAGTCCTCATAAAGGTCACGGATAGCTGGGCAAACCAAATTCAGGCAAGAGCCTTGTTAGACTCCGGTTCCCAGCTAAACTTCATTTCAGAAAGACTTTTAAAAAGATTGGGCCTCCAAGAAACGCGACATTCAGTTACCATTGGTGGGATCGGTTCGATAGCACAGAACACACGCTCAAGGGCCAACATCGAAATACGTTCCAACATAACTGACTTCAGCACAAGCATAGACGTTCATGTCTTACCAAGAATAATAGCACCGCAACCCTCGCAACATATCGAGAAGACGTCCTGGCCTATTCCTGACAACATAAGGTTGGCCGATCCACAATTTCATCGCCCTGGTCCCATTGACATTCTTATCGGAGCCGAGCTGTTCTATTCAGTTCTCTCTGTTGGCCAAATAAAATTGGGAGAGCAACTTCCTATACTCCAGAACACGGTTTTCGGTTGGACCGTGTCAGGCCGAATCGCCGCGCCCAGCTCAGTAACTAACCTCGCGCACTGCGGAATATGCAGCGAAGATGAAACTTTGGACTCCCACATCCAAAAATTCTGGCAGCTTGAGGAAACTGAACATGGCTCAAATAATTATACCGCTGCTGAAAACAAATGTGAGGAATTCTTCATCCAGACTACGAAAAGGGACAACCACGGCCGGTTCGTCGTCCGACTTCCGTTCCGGTGCGATCCACATGGATTGGGTGAGTCCAGTGACACGGCACTTCGACGCTTCCACTCCTTGGAAAGGAGACTAGCTAAGGATCAAACCTTAAGGCAGCAGTACAACGCGTTCATGAGGGAATACATAGAGTTGGGTCATATGAAGGAAGTCTGCTTCACTATGGTAGAAGAGCCCTACTATTTCCTTCCACATCATTGCGTCCTAAGACCTGACAGCACAACGACTAAACTACGAGTGGTCTTCGATGGGTCGGCAAAAACAACCAGCAATCTGTCACTGAACAATGTCCTGGCAGTCGGACCAGCCATTCAAGGCGACGTTTTTACAATCTTGCTGCGCTTTCGCCTTCCTCGATACGTCTTCACGGCGGACATCGAAAAAATGTACCGGCAAATCCAAGTTGACCCAGCTGACCAAAAGTACCAGTTGATCTGGTGGAGGGACGATGTTGACAAACCATTGAAGTGCTATCAGCTTTGCACTGTCACCTATGGTACTGCTCCAGCCTCCTATCTCGCCACGCGCACCTTGCATATGCTGGCCGACAACGTTAGGGACCAGTACCCCCTTGCCGCTGAATCGCTCAAAAACGACTTTTATGTGGATGACGTTCTGTCTGGTTCGGACCACTTACCCACCTGCCTGCTAAAGCAAGCCGAATTGTTGTCATCTCTCAAAACCGCGGGCATTAAGCTTCGTAAGTGGTGCGCAAATCACCCTCAGCTACTCAAGCAAATACCGACTGAGGATCAAGCAATTGAGATAGACTTTAGTAACCATTCCAACGACAGCATCAAAACGATGGCGTTAACCTGGCAACCCAAATCTGATTCTTTCGCCATTCGAAGCAGCTTAATCCCTACGCAAAGGGTCACGAAGCGAACCGCGTCTTCTGATATCGCACATATCTTTGACCCATTGGGCATATTGGCCCCAGTGGTCATAACGGCGAAATTATTCTTGCAGAAACTTTGGGAATTAAAACTCGATTGGGACGCTTCACTTCCACAAGAACTACACACCAAATGGGTCAGCTTTAGAGATGGCTTGAGCGCATTAAATTCCATAGCTTTTCCCAGGCATGTACTGGCTCACAAAACCGGCACCCAAATACAACTACACATTTTCGCTGACGCCTCAGAGAAGGCATATGGTGCTGCTGCGTACATCAGGTCTATAGGTCGGGACAACATTGTCATTGTGAGATTGCTATGTGCCAAATCAAAGGTTGCACCAATTAAGCAAATCACGCTTCCCCGCCTCGAACTGTGCGCCGCAAAATTAGCTACACAGCTCAAACAGCGCATTAAAAATGATTTGCATCTCAATAATAATCAAATCTTCCTTTGGACGGATTCATCAATAGTCCTCGGTTGGATCAAGGCTGAATCATCGAATTTTCACACCTTCGTCGCCAACCGTATTTCGGCCATACAGAGGGTCAGCATCCCCGAACAATGGCGACACGTCCCATCATTGGATAATCCAGCCGACCTATTGTCAAGAGGCGTTCCTCCTGGAAAATTAATCAACAACACTTTATGGTTTTTCGGTCCACTTTTCCTTCATGGTAGAGAAGACGCATGGCCTAATCTTAATCCAAACCCAGACGAATGCACTCTGGAGCAACGGACTAAGATTCAATCCACATGTCTCGGATTGACAAGGGACGACGATTTCCTTCTCAACATCAATCATCGAAATTCCTTCAGACGGCTTCAGCGCATAATCGCTTATGTTCTACGCTTCACCAAGGCCACGAAACGGTGCTCCAGCACAAACAATTCACCCGTTCCATCAGTGATAGAGTTAGACAACGCACAAACTCTGATAATCAAACATGTCCAGCAACAAGGGTTCAAGGTTGATCTCCAGCACATGATGAAGTATGGCGAAGTCTCGAAGGGCAGCTCAATCAGCTCCTTGACCCCCATTTTGGACCGAGATGGAGTCCTTCGAGTAGGCGGACGCCTCGAGTCATCAAACCTCGAGTATCGAGCCAAGCATCCTGCTTTGCTTCCGAATTGTCATCCCATCACCAAGATCCTACTCAACACTCTACACGCAGAAAACATACATGCTGGTCCTCAGGCTTTACTCGCCATCGCACGACAACAGTTCTGGCCTCTCGGTGGCAAGAACTTAACGCGCGCCGTCGTACAACATTGCGTTCGTTGTGCCAAAGCCAAGCCCAAGCTATTAACACAACTAATGGGGAACTTGCCACCTGACCGCGTTCAGCCTGCACGGCCGTTCATCAATTCCGGAGTCGACTTTTGCGGCCCGATATACGTCCATTTCAAGATTCGGGGTAAACAGCCACAAAAGGCTTACATCGCTGTTTTTTGCTGCTTCGCTACGAGGGCCGTTCATTTAGAATTGGTGAGCGATCTATCAACTGATGGCTTTCTAGGTGCTTTGCGCCGATTCATATCAAGGCGAGGACATTGCCGGAAAATTTATTGTGACAACGCCACAAACTTCGTCGGTGCTCGGAATCAATTACAGGAACTCAATGATGTTTTCAGCAACAATCCTTCCAAGGACAAACTACTTAGGGTATGCAGTTCTCGAGGTATTGACTTCCATTTCATCCCTCCTCGGGCTCCTCACTTCGGTGGGCTGTGGGAGGCCGCTGTCAAATCTGCAAAGAACTTAATGCAACGTAGTCTTGCTTCAGCTTCATTAACGTATGAAGAAATGGAGACAGTCATCGTAGGAGTAGAAGCCATTTTGAATTCCCGGCCCATCACGCCAATGTCCGATGACGCCAATGATCTCGCCGCACTCACGCCGGCACACTTCCTGATTGGTGAGCCATTAACAGCGCTCGTCGACCCTCAGGCTCAGTCAAACAAGGTCAGTTTACTAACTCGGTGGAAGCTGGTCACGCACGTAAAGAACGAATTCTGGAAACGATGGTCGGCTGAATATTTGAATCAACTCCAACATCGAGTCAAATGGAAACATACGGCCCAAAACGTCTCACCCGGCACAATGGTCATCATGAAGGAAGATAACCTTCCACCGTTGAAGTGGCCATTGGGGCGCGTAACCAACGTCGTTAAGGGAGAGGACGGACTCGTTCGAGTTGTCGACGTAAAAACAGCAAATAACATCTTGCGCCGACCAATACACCGGTTGGCACCGCTCCCGATCGAAAGTGAAGACGTGAACCACATGGAACCTACCGAGCAACCCAAAAAGAGAACGATGACTGAATCATCAATTAACCAAGGCCCCACACCAGTCAAGCAGGTTCGCTCAGCTCTTTTCACTGTGTTAATGGTATGTCTCTTGCTGTCCCCAGCCACGGCATCTCCGGCAATAGCAATCCCGTTCAGGACAAACCCAGGAGTCTACTTCGAAAACTTGGGCAGAGCCAATGTCATCAGCAGTGAATGGAATGTCATAACTTATTATGATATGTCATCCTTTTGGAGGGAATTCACACTTCTGCAAACGTTCAGCAGATCTCTACTCAACGTTTCGTCCACTATGCCCGATTCCGAAACTCACCACAAAATAGCTATCCAAGTCAACCGTGTCGTAGAGGAACTAGACCAGACCAATGAACTTTTAAAAACTCATCCATCTAATCGATCAAAACGAGGATTACTTAACGTCGTTGGCAACGCAGCCAATCTCATGTTTGGTGTTCTAGACTCCAAGTATGCTGAAGAAATGTCCACGACCATCGATTCCATAAAGCAAAACGAAGGGCATTTAGCAAATCTTCTGCGTAATCAAACTTCCATCTTAGACGCTACTATCAATGTAATGAAAAGAGACCATCAAGCCATCGACAGGGAATTTCAGAAGATTGAAACTCATTTCAATGATCTTGCCTCGCAAATAAATTCAATCCACCATTACTCACAACAAGACGCTCGGTCTCGATCCTTCATTGCCTTGTCACTGCAAGCAACACTTTTAGCCACCAACTTCCAAAGATCCCAAGGACTTATTTTGGATGCCCTGGTGAGTGTCCATCGAGGAAGGGTAGGCAGACACCTCCTATCTCCAAGACAGCTACGGACTGTTCTGACGTCCATTCGAGCAAATCTTCCTCCAAGTTTAAGACTACCGCTCAGTGAAGATGACATACTTCACTTCTACAATCTCATCACACTCGAAGGCAGAATGACGGGCAAGCATTTCATCTTCAAGCCTCGGGTACCGCTAATCTCGACCGACGACTTCGATCTCTTCCGGGTAGTACCAGTTCCGGTCATGATGAACAACAGTTTCGTGGCTATCAGACCGTCCTTTCCGTATTTAATGATAAACTTGCATCGGGATCAATACTATCCACTAACAGACTCCCAACTCCGAATTTGCACAATGATGAATGGGAAGCACTTATGCAGCCAACGTCACCCCCTGTACAAGATCGGTGCGCCCGTCGCTGCTTGCGAAATAAACCTCCTAAATCAACTTAGTCCAGCCACTGATTGCCAATTAATGAGAGTCGAATCGCACTCCAGTTGGACTCAACTACATACGCCAAACCAGTGGATCTTCTCCTTGCAAACAAGGACCACCATAAACATTGTCTGCGGGGAAGAAATGTCACAGCTAACACTAAAGGAAACAGGCATCTTGACCATTAATAGTGATTGCATCATCAAGCAACCCCTCATAACAATTCGCGGACACAGAAGCTACTCAACGGTGAGGCACGAATCCTACGTTCCAGCCTTTAACCTAACTGACGTCATTGACCCGCTCAACATAACGTCAGTATTGCATTATCAACACCACTTCGTCCCACACATTCGGGAACTGGAATCAGTCAAACGCAAGCTTTTAGAAATGGACAGCCAAATTCCGTCCCTAATACATGGAGCCTCTAAACATCATCATTCCTTGGCCTATGGAACTCTGTGCGTTGTCCTCATAACCATCATTGGAGTAATCTGGATGGCAAAAAGAACTTATCGCGCATCCCAAAAATCACAACCACCATCAGGCACAACTGCTGAGGATGTTCCCGAGAATGAAGCATCCGAACCTTTCACGGTTAATGTTTGTTGAATGACCCTCATTCAACCCGGGGAGGATGTTCACAAATGCCTTACCTGACTGTACTCAGGAAATTTTCTCACGAAAAATTTCTCACCGCAGAGTATTACTCACCTGCAAAGCGCCGTTTTTGTCCGGTCAGCATATCCAATCACGCATCAACTTACCTTCAGCCAGCGGATCGTCTTCCCATCAAGGCCATTATGTTCCCTTATCAGCAAAATTATGAAATACTTGACCATGAAATGCATTTGACTTAATTTAGTTTTAAGAGAAAATTTATACCATGTCAGCATTTTTTTAACTATAAATTCACGTAAATTAGGCCAAATAAATCAGTCGTTAATTAGCACTCATTCTTTAACTACGCTCCTAGTCCTTGGTGCATCGGTCTAAAACCCTTGCACAGATCCCAACAAGTCTTGGTGAAACACTTTGACTTACCCCTGCAACTTACTACTTCAGAAAAGGAGTCAGAAGGGATTAGTTAGTAGTGATACACTCTAACTAATCATCCCAAAGCACAGACAAAAGAGTCTGCGCTCAACAGTATATAATTTCTCTTTTCAGGAAATTGCACTTTTCCTCGTTTAGTTTGAGATTATGGGTTCTCAACCGTTGTAATATTGCCCGTTCTTTCGCTTGATGGTCAGCTAAATTTCTGCCGTAGACGACGATATCGTCGAAGTATACAAAGCACTGCAGTCCCTGTAAACCAGTTAACACATTGTTCATGAGACGCTGGAACGTCGCTGGTGCACCTTTTAGCCCAAGAGGCATACGTTTGATATTCTTTTAGATAATCATAGGTTTATCCCGATCTTCTGGTTTCATTGCTATCTGATAATAGCCGCTGGCGAGGTCGAGCACCGAGAAATATCAGGAATTCCCCAACTGATCCAGAATGTCTTCAATCCTGGGTAGTGGATATGCGCCTTCTTCGGCCACTTCATTTTACTTCCTATAGTCGACCACTATTCGCCATCGCTTCTTTCCATCAGGTCCCGGTTTCTTGGGAACTACTAGCAATGGTGCGTTCCATTCACTCCAGCTTGGTTCTACTATATCTTCATCAAGCAGCCTTTGTATTATCTCCGTTACTATGTCTCTTTGTGTTTCCGACAGACGGCTTCCCTGGTTGTATCCGTACTTCGTGCTGCACAGTTGTTGTGTACCCCAATCTTTCCCCGGTAAATGGAAAACGTCTTGGAACTCTTCAATTACTTTGTTTATTTCTCTTTTTCCCTCGGTATTCAGGTTATTATCCAGACTTATTAACTTCTTGATTTGGCCCCATGAATAGACGACTCTCTGCTCTGGGTCTCCAGTGTCTTTCCCCCTTGCCGTCGTTTCCTCATACTTTCGTAGTTTTACCGTCACGTTATTAATCTCCACTTCGTGATTGTTTACGTTTAACACGCTCAGTTTCCCTTTCCCGTTCTCTGTCTGCAAGAGCGCATTGCTAAGATTCACCCCCGGTGTTATCTCCTCCACTTCGGTTAGGAATTATCCTTCTCTATCCGTGGTCATTTCCACTCATTTCACTGTTCGTGCTGGTATTACGATGTTTCGGGGCTCTGTGGTGACGGGTTCCTTTTTTGAGCAGCTTTTCTTGCAGCTTTCTTTGTTTTACTCATACGTGCGAGTCCCGGGATATAAATAACGGCTAGTCTAAGCCTCTTTGAAGTTTTAGACACCTCCTTAGCCAACGGGCGCTTCCACAGATTGCGGATAGTGGAAGTCCAGGGGAAATTTCTCTTGGATCGTCGAAAAATAGGCAGAGGAGTACAAATTGAACTCGGGAAGCTCAATATTCGGCCGCGGACAATAGGCCCGCCCCTTTTTTAATATGGAGGGTTTGAGTAAACTACAAATTACCACAGGTGGTGCAACGACTCAGTCGTCAAATCCATCCACCTCTTCGGAAGTGTAGTGGCCGTGCCCCATTCGGATTCTGGGGGGGCACACTCAAGCCTGTGGCAGCAACGACGGTGGAACACTTGGCTAGCGTTGCGGTGGATGCTACAAGTGGGAGGCAACAAAGCACAGGTGGGTCGTTTAGCCTCTCTACAGGCCTGGAGTCAAAGTTTGAAACTGACGATGGCATGTCCGTCAACAGTACAGGAACCATTGACTCTGAGGCCGAAAAGAGATTGCTAAGGGAGACTACCGAAGCCAAGGCCTCTGAGAAGAAGAAGAGGAAGCCGACCAAGGCGCAACTGTCCCCTAAGAGATACAAAAGTGCCAAGGCCAGCTTGAAGAAACTCTTGCTAAGGAAGCCCGCAGAGCTCTCTGATAAGGAGAAGGGCTACTTGGCAAGAAACAGGAGGATTGTCGCTGATTTCGAGAAGAATATCGCTTCGCAGAAATTGGGGACAATCTTTGAGGAGCTCCCACACCGAAGCTAGTGGTAAGAGCGCTAACTACAGCGACCCAATGCTGTTACCTACTCACCCTCAGGAAAACCCCCACAGCCGACTTCCCAGAAGAAAGCTAAAAGGGGGCGATCCAACGAGGAGGAGGAGAAAACAGCAAAAAAGGCAAAAACCTCGTCGGACGACCAGGCGCCCACCGATTGTCAGATGGCTATCATACATCAATCAGATATAGTTGGCAAAATATCTGGCGAAAAGTGGGAAATGGTCGGGAAATGGTCGAGACGAGGCTTCTGTATGTATGTATAGCGTGTATAGTAGCAAAGAGATCATTAAACCTCACTCTACTTTCACAGCACAGCACAAATGACATGATGGTGGCAGTACTAGACGAGAGGGGCAAAACTAACCTGCTCCTGGCCTCGACGTGCATGCCATACGAGGAAGGAGACCCCCCATCAGCAGCGGTCTGGGCCCTGCTACAAGAGGTTGAAGTTAGAGGATGGCACATGGTGATGGGATGCGACGCGAATGGTTATCACGTCCAATGGGGGAGCAGTGACATCAACAGAAGGGGTGAGTCAATTTTAGAGTTTATAATTGCTATCAACCTAACAATTTGTAATCGGTGTGACACACCCACCTTTACTTACAAAATTAGGGAGGAGGTAATAGACCTTACATTGGCCACTAACACTATTAGTTTAAACGTACAAAACGTGATCCTTTTCGGATCATGGGAGATTTCTCTTCGACACTAACCGGATGGTTCAGGTAGGAAAACCCTACAGGATTCCAAGGAACACGGACTGGAATAGATTTTCCACCGAAGTGGAAGAGGCAATGAAAACAAAGAGCACACAGTGCTTCGATACCTATCTTCACACGGTGGCAGATCTGGAAAAGTCCGTAAAACAACTTTACAAGATCTTGCTGAAAGCCTTCCAGAAAACTTGCCCAATAAGCAGAGCTCGAAGGGAAACCAATAAGTGGTGGAACAAAGAGCTCAAGCAACAGAGGGACGCCACTAGAAGGCTTTATAACAAAGCAAAGAAAAGTAAAGAAGAGGAGGACTGGGCTAATTACACGCGCAGTTTTAATGAGTATAAGAATAAGATAAGAAAGGCAAAATGGGACTCCCTGTTCGACTTCCTTAGCTCTATAGAGGACGTGAACGAGGCCTCAAGGTTCAGAAAAATTCTTTCCAAAGACGTCATAGTCATGGGAAACCTGAAGGAACCAAATGGTTCGTGGACGGAGTCGAGCAAGGAGACACTAGAGCTGCTGATAGAGACTCACTTTCCGGGCTGCCTGACAACATGGGGCGAGAAAGAGTGCTCAACGATCAGGATTAGTCCAAAGGAGGTAACTATAAGAGACGCCATCCCCAAGGAGAAGGTAATATGGGCTTTGAAAACATTCGAGCCATACAAATCTGCGGGGCCTGATGGAATCACACCAGCCATGCTGCAAAATTCGATGGCAGCATAGCAGAGGTACTGACGAGCATCTTTCAGGGCTGTTTATCATTAGGATACATCCCTGAAACATGGAGAGAGGTAAGGGTTGCCTTCATACCCAAATCGGGGAAGTCACGCAACACTACACCAAAGGACTTTAGGCCAATAAGCCTCTCCTCGTTCCTATTAAAGACAATGCAGAGGCTTTTGGACCTTAACATTAAGCAGAAGACCAAAATAGAGGAGGAGTGTATAGCACAACACGCCGACCTCAAAGGTAAATTGGTGGAAAGTGCGCTGCATGAAGTGGTTGGAACAATTGAAAAATCCCTCCAGCAAAAGGAATATGCCCTAGGGGCGTTTCTGGACGTAGAGGGAACGTTCAACAACGTCAAGACCAATGCAATAAAGGAGGCATTAATGGAGCTGAAAGTGGAGCCCACCATCACGTACTGGATAATAAATATGCTAAAAAGCAGAATGATCAGTACAGAGACGGGGGAACACTACAAGGAGGAGTGATATGCCCACTTTTGTGGTTGATCGTTATCAACTAGATCCTAAAAGATCGCAGGGGAAGGAGAGTTAGGGTCACCGCCTACGCAGATGACTTAGTTATACTGATAACAGGGAAAGACCTACAAACGATCTGCGACACCATGGGTGAAGCTTTAAGAGAAACGAACAACTGGGCGGAGAGAAATGGCCTAGGGATAAACCCGGAAAAGACGAAGCTAGTTCTCTTCACCCGAAGGTATAAGATACCAAAGGTGAGACTACCAAAGGTGAAAGGACGAGTAATAGGCGAAGTACTTGGGAGTCATCCTGGACTCTAAACTACCTTGGAGAAGTAACGTGGAGGAAAGGATGAAAAAAGGAATAAACGCTTTCTACACATGTAGGAAAATGTTTAGTAGGAACTGGGGTCTGCAACCAGATCCATTAATATATATGGAGCCCTTGTGTGGTGGAAAGCAATGGACAATGAGCCGAATAAACAGATGCTGGGAAAGGTGCAGCGACTAGCAGCGATAAGTATAACGGGAGCGATCAGGAGCACACTTCAAGCAGCGCTGGAGGCGATCTAATATTTGCAACCGTTAGAGCTATTTATAAAGGGCCTGGCAGCCAAAGCAACCATACGGCTGAGAGAAACGGAACTGTGGTGGCACACAGGCCAGGGGCATGCTAGTGTACTGGAAGAGATAGTAAAAATGGGAGGCACCGTAGAAAACGGAGTGCTACGACAGCGCACGGACTATATGGTGGCAAAGCAATGGTTTGGGGAGGAGTTGGAGATGAGAATCCCAACCAGAGATGAATGCGAAAATGGTTCCATTTTTGAAAAAGGCGAGATAAGCGTCCTTACAGACGGCTCAGTAACTAAAACGGGGACTGGAGTCGGACTATTCTCGGAGATACTAGAGGTCAAGGAGTCACACAGAGTCAACAAAGGCTGTAGTATAGGCGGAAATTAACGCGATAGAAAGAGCAGCAAGACTAAAGCAGCTGACCGACGAAGAAATTCAGAAGGTCACAATCTACAGCGACAGACAGGCGGCTCTTAGAACACTGGAATCTAAGACAATCAAGTCAAAGGCGGTGATGAGTTGCCGAGAAGCACTATCCTGGATCCGAGACAAAGTCAACCTCTGTTGGGTGCCCGCATACAGCGATGTGGAAGGGAATCTACAGGCGGATAAACTGGCAAGGATCGGAACCGAAATTCATAGTACTGAAGAAGCCAACTCTACAAAGTCAGAGATGAGGTTGTTGAAAGATACCATCGATAGAGTAATTCGGGAACAACATAGCAAGAGATGGAGCAACAGAGACGACTGCTTCAACTCAAGGCAATTGTGGCCCAGAATTGAGGAAACAAGAACGGCGGGCTTGTTAAGAGCAAAAAGACCTCAGTCCGGACCATCACAATGGTTATTACAGGACACTGTCCGTTCGGAAGAAACCTCCAGAGGTGGAGGCTCGCAGGCGACAGTCTCTGTTAGGAGTGTGACGAGGAAGAGGAGACAGTGGAACATCTATTGTGCTCCTGTCCAGCATTGGCCGATAAGCGGAGGCAAATATTGGGGAGCAAATCCTTCACAGAGTTGGAGGAAATAGGGTTCATGGATCTTCAACTATTGAGGAACATTGCCAAGGGGTGGAAATGCCTCAGGACAGAGGAAAAAAGGATCAAGAAATAGGAGAGGAGGGGGATAGGGCACCAGAGTGGGCCATCTGGCCACCGAGTGGGAGTGGATCGCACAATCGGTGTGAACACTCCACCCTGCTAACCTAACCTAACCTAACCTATGGGCTGGAAGACATTTTAAACTACTTTTCCCGGTACGCATCCTACTCCCGTAGTTTTCATGCTCTGTACCCGTCTCGAGGAGTTGTTCCAGGTCACTCAATATTTCCGCTGTAAGCATTACTTCCCCTGTGATTACACATATTTTCGGACAGCTTCACCTGGCGTTGGTACTGCGCCCTGGGTCCTCCGTTTGTCGATCCTCTTGTGACTGCTCAGCGTAGTCTTTGCCCAGTGTTTCATGTCTCTCTTCACCCCCCGTAGTGATGTCACTTTGGATATTTCGGATGTCTTCCTCCCTGGTTTAACTTTGCTCGAATATTGCTTTTCCTGCTGCTATGACGTCTACGAAATGTACGTCCTAGTCGCCCATTACTTGTAGGAAGTTAACTACCTAGTCGCCCATTACTTGTAGGCGGGAACACAGTGCTTGGATAGGAAATCGTTGCCCAGCAACCCCGTTATTTTGCCTTGGTTGAAAGTTTCGATAATGTGGAATTGGCATGAGTATATCTTATCTAATTCTATGCGTCCTATGATGGTCTCCTTTGAGGCAACTTCCGCTGAGGTTGTATTGAGCCTGATAACCTCTTCTCCATTTATAACCTTTTTCATTGATTCATTGATTTCTTCTTCCTTGATCAGACTTATTTCAGCTCCTGTGTCTACTATGAGCTTATTTCTACTCCCTCTCGCGATACTTAGGGGTAACCTGACTATAGGGATCTCTGGACACGTTCCACACCGCCTTCCTTTCTCTTACCCGGCTTCCGTTAGTGACGACTCGCGATGTGCCCGGTCGTCCCCTCGCAGTTTTCCTCCTCTCTATTTGCTACCTGTCTCTCTATCTGTAGTCGCTTCCATCTCTCTCTTAAAAAACACCGGCCTTCCGCATGTCCATTCCCTAGACAGAAATTACACTTTTCATCTGACGTACTCGCGATGGTGTGATTCACTTGGCGACCTCTATACCCATTCATAGCTGGATTTGGTTGATTTCTCCCGCCAGCGTTGCAGTTTTGTACCATGTGCCCGTAGGCCTTGCAACTCGTACAAAATGGTGTCATTTGCTTCGTACGATACTCTGTCATTACTTGCCCCATCCTATTGCAGAAGTGACATTTTATTTGGCGACGCTCCGGCCTATCTCGCGGATGTTGTGAATGATGTCAAGCTAAAAATAAATATAGTTAGAAATAACTAATTCACATTGCTCACCATACACATAACAACATTAAAAGACATAAGCAATCGAAAGAAGATCACTATGCTCGTCATCAAGCATAACCATAACACGGGAAGCTTATGATAACTATCATAAACAAATCTACAAACCAGAAGATAAATGTAACCAATACCTCAATGATTACAAAACCAATACTTGCTTGAACATGGGACACTGAAAACTTATGATATTCCGTAGAAACATAAAATACACGATTTCACAACATCTCTCTGTCATAACCTACTCTAAAATGTCGAAACGAAAATGTAAACAACTCACGCGATCAGTTCTAAAAAACTAGGCTGGTCGCTGAGGGATGGCGCCACGGCACACAAGGTTGATTTCGTGAAATGTGGCAGCCACGCAAAAACGAAGCAAAGTCCCGGTTTCTGGAAATATAATGCGAGGAAAATTTCAGGAAATCATCAGTCGCTGATTGGATCTCTCCTTGGAGCTAGCTTGGAAAAGTGGGCACTTAAAAGGAAATAGTAAGTAGATCCCTACCGGAAACGGTTCTAGCAACCTATCGGTTTTTCGGGAACCCAAAGGGTTGAAAGTGGTTCTTGTAACCCACCAACTCGGGCTCCAGCCACACTACCGAACACGGTTCTCGTAACCTATCGGTATTGGAGGGGAATTCCCAGTTGAAAGCGGCTATCAGAGCCCTACAACTGAGTTCCTAACCAGGCATTGATCAGGGCTCTTTCCAATACAACCAATACACGAGGGAAGAGACAGATATAAATTACAAATGTATAGTCATAAGTAAAAAACACAAATAAATAGAACTTAGTGTAAATGAACGTACATTTCGGTTGTAAGGATTTAAAGGCAAATGTTTGAATTTACGAATAACCCGAGGTTAGGCAAAATTTGGTAGCCTCACCTAAAAAGAATTTACATTAGAAAATAGTGATAACATTTGGGTTTGCATAGAGTAAATGGGTCAATGAGGAAATTATTTTAGAAAACAATTATAACATTTCGGCTGCACTATGTATATTGGAAAATAAACATAACACTTTGGATTGTATAGAGTAAAGTTATCAATATGGAAATTATATTGGAAAATAAACATAACACTTTGGATTATATAGAGTAAGGGTATCAATGAGGAAATTATATTAGGAAACAATTATAACATTTTGGCTTATATAGAGTAAGGGTATCAATAAGGAAACTGAATTAGAAAATATTGAGAACATTTTGAATTGTAATAGCCAAGGAATTTGAACTAACTAAATTGTTGAGCAATAAACAGATGATTCATTCAACCAAAAAATGTATTTCAAGCCTACCTTCAACATAAAGCTAACAATGAAGCTAAAAGTAAAACTACCCACTGGTTACTAGCATAAAAATAAAATTATATAACAAAAAAAGAATATAATTATATATATACGAATACTGATTCCAATATATATATAACACGGACTACCCTGATTTCCATTGCGATAGTTATTCACAGGCGGTTCGAAATTGTTTCTGCGCTGCTGGTACTGTTGACCCCCATTCTTGTTGTTCTGGTAACTTCTTTGGGGGTACTGTTGATTCATTTCGTACGGTTGATGTGGCCGTTGGGTGAGGCCTGTTCCCATGTAGAAGTTTGATCCTATTCCCTGGTTTAGTTGCTGACTGGCGGTGTCTTGCTGCGGTTGTTGCATACACTGTTCTGTTTGTTCTAGTCTTCTAACTTTCGTTCCCAGAGCTTCCAGTGTGTTCTCAACGTCTTGTAAGAGATAGAACTTGTAGTTCGAATTAAACGCTCCCATCTTGAAACAATGTAGGACTACTTCTTCTATTTAGGCTCTGAGTCCGTCTCCTCCATTAGGGTACTGCACGGATGCCGCATTCTTGCAGGCAGCAATGAGATCTCTTACCCTGTTGAAGTATCCCAACAAGGTTTCTGTTGGTAGGTGATGCACGCTCCGGAGTTGGGTATTGAACGTGATTTAGGATGTTCCCTGTAGTAAGTTTGCTCTCAACGTTGAAAATATCTCGTCCAACGTGTCGCTTGCACCTGCTTGTACCACTTCGAGTGCTCTACCTCTTAATCGTGTTGGTAGCAGTCGAGTGAATAGCACTTTGTCTGACACCTCTGTGAGGATTTCATATCCTAGGTGCACGCAATTTATAAATTCATTCACCTCGCATTGCTTGCGTGGCCCATCTTCTCCAGCCAAAATTGGCACATTGTTATGAAGTATGTTATTTATCGGGATTGTGTTGGCCATTTTTTTAAGTTTTTTCGTCTATTGTACTCTCTTCACTTTCTGCCCTACTATCCGTACTCTGTCGAGGTACTCGTTGTCTGTTACTGCTACATCCAGCTTTTTCTTCTGTTGTATTCGGTTCACCTACTGCCTCACTATCTGTATTCCTTCTAAGTTTTCTTTGCCTGCTACTGCTACCTCCGGGGTCGAAATTGACTGAGTGTGTCCTTATATATCGCCTCCCATTCCTGAGCGATTCTACTTCTCGTAACAGGAGTCTTTGATTCTCTTCGTCGTTTTCTTCTGGTACTGAGGTTCCCGGTTCGAGTTATTATTGTCGTTGGTGTTTTCCACCTCCTGATATTTATGTTGTTCCGGGTTTGGGCGGTCTTCCGTGCTTAGTATTCCGCTTGCTGCCTATTTTGTGTAACGTCTTCGTAAAGTGAGAATACCCCGTCGTTTGTGCTGTCTTCTTCTGTTGCCGCCGAAGTGGAGGCCACTGGTTCTGAATTTCCTGGCGGTGTTTCCGAGTTGAATGTGAAAGAATCGACTCTTACCATAAATCTCCTCAAATTCTTGTTTAGTGGGATTTCAGGCGTAGAATGTGCCATATATCGCCTAACATTATTATAATCTATTGTTATTATTCTAACATAATTTTCAATAATTATTTTTTTTTCTTTTCGTTTTTTTTTTTTTTTGACGTGAAAAAGTCGTTCTTCTCGTTGAGTATGTACATTGGTAGTCAGTCTAACATTCTTGTGTTACAAAACACCGTCATTTTCCAATCGCTAATAACTACGAAGCTGATAACGCGATAACAACGGTTGAGGTCACAGTGGATGGAACATACTTGCACGTATTTATTGTGTGGCACTTGCTTTTCCCATGACGTCATCGGGCTAGTGCAAACGCCCACGTGTGATTGTTGTTTTTTAGCGTCGTTTGAGGATATGGGTGTATCGGGAGAACGCATTAAACTAGGACGTTGATTAGGGTATCATTGTAAAAACCATGAAAAGAGCTACCAGGACCTAAAGCGAAACATTAAAAATATTCTCCGAAATATATGCAAAAATCGGCATGAATTTGAAAATGTAAAAAATGTGAAAGATATCGTTTCATATGAGGCGTAAATATGCACAAATTGTGAAAAACTCAAATCGGGAAAACCCGCATGAAGCCGAATATTAAAAACCAAAAATGTTCTGTGCCGAGCAAGTGTGAAAGGTGGCATCAAAGAGGAAATAAAAAAACGAAACAAAAAAAATAACTTGTGATTTATCTATTCTGTAACCGTACTGCTCTCCATAACCATTGTAATTAATGGTTTGATAATGAAGGTACATATCATTACGAAAATTTTGTTGTAATTTTTTTGACGTTAAAACCTCTTTTCGCTCGTTAAGTACACTGATAGCCAGTTAAACTTTCTTGCGGTACAATTTACTGTCAGGTTTCAATCGTCCAGAGCTATCAGGCTAATAATGCGATAACAACTGTTGAGGTCACAATGGATACAGAATTTTTGTACGTGATTATCGTGTGGCATAAGTTTTGCGCGTGACGTCATCGGGCTAGCTGATTATTGTAAATAAGCGTTGGGTAAAATTATAAAAAGTGTAACGTGAGAACGCTCATAATGTAGGACATTCATTCGGGTGTCATTGTAAGAAGTTTGAGAAGAGCTTCGAGAACCTGAAGTTAAGCAATAAAAATAGTCGCTGAAATATTAGTAAAAATCGGTATTATAGTGAAAATTGGAAAAACAATTAAAAATATCGGCACATGTCAGTCGTAGATATGGGTCGACTTGAAAAAAACGCAAATCAAAGAGAGCTTGCATCAAATCGTATTCAAAAAATCCTAAAGTGTCCAGTGCCGAGTAAGTGTCAGAGCAAGGGCAGGATCAAAGAAAATATGAAAAAAGGGAGAAACAATAAACTTGTGATTCATATTTTCTGTTACCGTGCCAGTCTATAAAACCATTGTATATGAGACATTGACTTAAGTACATACTTATGAGAAACACTTATTATAATTAAATCCCCAAGTTTTCACAGAAAATCTACGGCGCGGACCTTGACTGGGTCTTTCGGTTTTTTTCTTGTTCTGTCTCGAATTGTTTGTGTATTATCGAATTTAAGTACGACACCTTATGTAAAACACATTAACTTACACATTAAATTTAAATTCCTGTGTTAATTATTAATATATTAAATATTCATATTCCACCTGTATTGCGAACATTTCATTTTCCCATACTAGTGACTTTGTGATCAGAGGCGCATTTCATGTCGTTTTTTGTTTTAGTTTAGGTTAATTAAAAACTTTCTATTGTTATTTCTTTCAAATTTTCACACATACCAATTCTCTAGAGGTAGGTCCGAAAAACGGCTGCGCCAAATTATGTAAAGATTTTCCATCAACTACAATCCGTTGGGAGAAAGCCTCACACCGGTCTCTCCTCTGATCATCAAAAACCAAAATGAATTGTGGACTATTCAGTTAATTCTTAATTTCACATTTATTTACTTCGAATTACATTCTTTCCTTAGCTTAACTTAATACATCCTTAACCTACTTAGATTCGGCCTTAGCCCGTTTCTTGGTTTGTCGGTAATGTTGTCTGTCGCTATAGACCCGTTGTACTTCGATCTCGATGGTTACCCTCTCGGCATGCGCTAGTGCCAACAACAGCTTCCACTTCATTTCTCCTAATTCCTTTCTGAATTGGGCTTCTTAGCCTGTTCGTTTCTTTTGCACGACCTTCGATGGTTCTGATGCCGGAAGTGGTAACGTATCTTTATTTCTGGCCCTGTAAGCCTCCAAGTCCGGCATCCGGTTTTCTTTAAGTTTCTCTCAGACTATGCGGGGGCTCATTCCTGAAGAGCGTACACCCCGTGTCAACTAATTTGTTTTACTGTCCCAAGAAGCTCGTGAGAACCGTATTCAGGGCCTTAATGGAGAGGCTGTAGACCTCATCCACTTAGAAATGTCTGTTACTTTGGACCATACTCACTTGTGTGTTGATTCGTTCCACTGTTGGGAGACTCGTTCCGTGTAATTAATGTATTCTGGTACTGGTCTCTAACGTCCTTCTTGGCGGCTCGGGATCGACTGACTTTTTCCTAATTTTCCCTGTCCATTTATTCATATTTTTCCCTTACGCCGCGATTCCCACTCTGTCAATTTTCTTACGCCGCAATTCCCACTCTGTCAATTTTCCCATAAAATTATTGTCCCAATTTTCCAATTTCACACTTTACGTTTCCCGAAAATGCATTTCCGCACATTCCATTTTGTTTTTCCCGCAAAAATGCATTTCCGCCTATTCCATTTAATTTCTCCATTCCTTTAAGTGGGTCAGTTCGTCCGTTCCACTCGACATCCCTCGTTCGGTCACGTTGAGCATGTTTCATTACGTTTAAGACGCTGCTGACATCTGGTGGCAACTAGTTTTTAAAACTTGTTTAGTACTGTGTTGTGATCGTGTGTGATGCCGCGCGATCGTGTGAAATGTCGCTCTGACGTGTGACATGTTGAAGTTGCTTACGTTTCAGTAACCTCATAGGAACTGAAACCATCATCAATTTAAAAATAACCTGGACATTAGCAATAATGGACTATAAATAGATGGGGAAAACTGCAATGGAGATCAGAGGAATTTGGACATCCAACCTGAAGATAGGTGTGACCGTCTGCAGCGCTACAAGGCAAAACTTTCCTCGTCCCGCAACAATTCGGAGATAGTATTGGACACGTGGACCTCTGGGCCTTCTTAGGAGATCAACAATTAGGTGAAAACTTGAAAACAAAAACATAACGGCTGAACTAACTCTTCACCGTTGAGGTCCCAAACACGGTTCGAAAGAACCCAATGGGCAATAATCAATCTTTATTTAAGTCGGCGAAAAAAGGAATGAGTGATCCACGGCTTCAAGAGGCGCTACCAAATTTTTTCAAAGCTACGTTTTCTGTATTAATAATCATCAATATACTGTATAGTATTATAATTATCACTGTTACTTTTACTTTCACTTTTAAAACGGATGTTATTGTATGATATGTTAAATGCAACTGAATCATTGAGGAAAAAGTATTTTTCGTTTATCCCAAAAAATTTTTTTTTACTTTACTAGCTTATATATCATCAGAAAACCATAAAATTATTCTTATCATTAAAAATTTGAATTGAAACAAGAAACAGACCGCAACAGACCCCAAGAAACAGACCGCCTACTTTAACAAATGGCATCATTTGCATGGGGAAACATGGATTTTATCCTTTGAAAAATTTCGGCTGATGATGAGTTTTAGCCAAGAAAAAGTAAGAATAAAACACAAAAATGTGAATAATACACAAAAATCTGAATTTTATCACATTTCCGAAATTTCGTATGCACATCCTTAAACTCAATTTAGAGATGTGTGATGTATGAAAAATAGATAATAAATATAAAAATAATTGTTGTTGATCCTACATATGATCCCCCTAAGAAGCTTCGGCTAGCCGCTACGGACAAAAAACCGTCAAAAATTCAATATGTGAATTTTATAAATTTTCCAATCTTGTGTATGCACATCTTTTAAAACTCAATTAAATGAAAAATAATGTATGAGAAAAGGTAAACAATGACAAAATAATGGGGATCCGTCATATATACAATCCCATTAAGAAGCTCCGTTTAGCCGCTTCGGGCAAAAAACCGTTAAAAATGCAAAATCAGACTTTTATCAATTTTCTAATCTTTTGTATGCACATCTTGAAAACCTATACTTAGAGATAAATGATCTTTGCAAGAAAGATAGGAAATAACAAAATAATGTGGGTCGGTGATATATATAGTCCCTTTAAGAAGCTTCGTTCAGCCGCTACGGGCAAAAAACCGTTGAAAATTAAAAATCTGAAATTTATAAATTTTCCAATCTTGTGTATGCACATCTTTAAAAACTCAATGTAGAGAAAAATTATGTATGAGAGAACGGTAGAAAGTGTCAAAACAATAGGGGTCGGTCATACATGTGAACCCTCTAGGATGCTTCGTTTAGCCGCTACCGGCAAAAAACGCTTGTAAATTCAAATTTTTACCGGAAAAGTACCCTTAAACCAGAAGAAATTTTAACTGGAAGTGTTTAATTTCTGATTTCTGGAATCTTTGATGTCCGATGATCTGAAATTCATAAATATACTTTCTATTTTTAATGAACCTATAAAAATCCACTTGCTATGAATTAAATAAACCAAAATAGAGTTTCTCTTCTGGTTTTCAAATTCTCAACGGCGAATTGGCGAAAGCTCCTGAAAACAGCTTTAAAAATCAGGTGCCTGTGCTAAAATCTTTATCCAAGTACTAATTCTGGTGTGAGCACTTGAAAACTAATTACCTAAGATCACTACCATAGCTTCGTTGATACAAGTAAACTAACGTTTATTGTTGAAAAGACATCGATTTTTTGTCGAAATTGTATTTTGTTTGCTGTATATTTTGGAATTCTTGGAAAAACACGCAGTAATCGTTCTTAATACATAAAACCTAAATTGAGATTTCCATGACACAAACCTTCGTACTAATTTTGGTTCTTTCATGAGAAAAATTGTTAACTAAGAAGCCTACCCCTAGTGTTTTTTTCGCGAATTTAGTAACAAAAAATTGATGTTAGCACTCACCGTCGAATATACTATTAGTATGTTCAATTTGAGATCGATTGCTCAAGCGGTCTAGGAGGAGTTTGGTTACAAAGGTCTCATATTTCGTTGACGCAATTATACCGCATTTAGCCCAGTGCATGGAAAAATCAATATATTTTGTATTGAATTAATTTGCATAAATTATTAATTTTGTATTGAATATTTGTTACAAATTGATCGATTATTTTACCTTCGTGTTTAATATCATTATTAAGTTCATTTACAATATTTGTTATATAATTTAATTATTAATTCTTTCATTGTACAATTGATTTATTATGACTTGCTTATTATTCCTTCAAAATAAATTATTAATTTTTTTGATTATTTCAAAATCTTCATGATCAGGATTACCTGCAATACATTTCCATGCACTACCGACAAAGTCCAATGAGCGTTGTGCTTGATTTGGTTTTGTCCTTATAAGCAATTCTTGGATTTGTGAGAGTTCGTTTTCTAAATAAGGGTACAGGATATGTGTGTCAGTTATTTGATTTTAAGTATTGTCCTTGTCTCGTCGATAAAAATCTGAGAGATTTCTAGTTCAATTACGTGTATTCATTTGAAGTTGCCCTCCTGAATTTTAGCTTTACCGTTACTGATTGATATTATTTGAGAGTTAGTGTAGTCTCAAATTTGCACCTTGCAAAGTATGGAGCCAAGGACCATGTAATAAAGTAAAATACCTGTCTTAATTTCTGATATTACTCTAATGGATTACGTTCCCTGATAATGGTATAACCGTAGTGTTTTTATCCTCTTTAACTATTTCTGGTGTGTACCTAACTGTTAGCTTTGATCCTAATCTCTTGTTATGTTGAATATAAATTGTTTGTCCGACTTCGTAAGTTTTAATTGCTTTGCGTCCTATGTTATGATTTCTGTGTTTCTAAGCCTAATTTTTTCGAGTTCGAACAGGGTCACTGTGGTGAAAGAAACACACACTCTGGTCAGGAGGATGAAGAATTAAATAATTTATTGTTCTTTAAATTTGTATTACTTATAAAAAAACTTTTTGAACTTCAAATTAAATATTAAATCTAGTAAGCCTACAAATATTACCTTTCAAAAAATATTCATATTGTAAATCAGAGTTAATGAAGTGGGTCCAATTGAATTCTGTCTCTTTTAAATATATATTAATTTGTGTTTGTGTTAATTGTAAACAATAATAATAACAATAACAGTAATCTATATATAAATAGGCGACACGTTTTTTTGTTATCCGTTTTACAGGAAACCAGGTGGACTTAACTGGATAAAAATTATACCATTCGAAAGATTAATACTTCCTCTATGTGCATCACTTAATATTTTTACTTAAATTTAATTATAAATAAGTTTAATTTTAAATTGAAATTAAAAAATTCAATGGGATTGTATGTGTAAGTTGAGCACACCCATAGCGTAAATGATGCTCTTGGGAAGAATGTGTGCGTGTGATTGTTTTGATTTTTGCCTGAAGATATGCAACCATATGATGATTTTTGGTTTGTGTCCCTAATATATATGGCAAGTACTAAATAGGTTGAAAATCAAACCAAATGGATCAATCTTCTACTGGGGACACAAACCAAAAAGATTAACATATAATTGCATTCCTCTACGAAGAAATCAAAATATAGAACATACGTAATTATTTAATATTATCATTGGCCTAGCCTACCATTTATGACAAATACGTGTATTGTTTCCACTCAAACGTATTATCTTTCCCAATGATAATGTGAGGGGTGAGGAGCAAATGCAGCCATATCACAGACAATAGGCGTATGTTCATTCTTTTGCTTTTTGCCTTGAAGAAGGCAATCTTTGGCTAATAAAATTGCATTCTTCCAGACAAAATTTCTAAGGACTTTTACAATACAACTCTAGCCAATGTTAAATGCGTCGTGTTAATGGTATAACAGTTGACTTTCGTGGCCACTCTGTTGACAACCGTTATGATGTTCCTTAAAATCCATATCTTTTTAGCGAAATTTGATCGCTACTTAAATGTGGAAGTTCTTAGCATAGTGAAGAGCCTAAAATATATGTACAAATATGTTTATAAGGAATACGACTGTGCCTCATTACAGTTTGGAAGAGTTTGAGGTGGAGTTGAGGGCAAAGTTTATATAGATGAAATCGATAGCTTTTTGTCCGGTCACTATGTTGGATCGACGGAAGATAGCTGGCGCATAAATGAGCATCCAATGCATTACCAGTCACGTAATATATTATAGTTCGACTTGAATGTCACTTGCCTCATTGGCAAAATGTAGTCTTTTGGGAAGGAAATGTTCAGCAAGCACGTAAAAATCACAAAAGAACAAAATTGACTGCATTCTATGAAATCAATCGAATTAGTTCGTCCGAGTTTCTATATACAGAGACGCCGATGCATTATATTTAGGTAGATAAAGAAAAGAAATGGCAAAAATCTCAAAGAGGAAGTAGTAGAGCTATTGCTAGATTATTTTATGTTTTATGTTGAGCTGTTTCATTTGAGACTATTTTGCTTCATGTTCGAGGTCCCATCAGGATTTGGGTACTGTTGCGAACATTATTTACTGCACATTTTCAGCACATGCACGACGTATCGCATGAAGTGATGGAGAGTGGCGTGAATATTTATTAGAAGTAAAATAGTGTAACCCCTCTCAGCAGTTAAGAGAGTTGTTTGCCATATCCTATTTGTGGTATGAACTTTCCTACAAATGCTTTAGATTTGTGGAATGAATTCAAAATTTTCATGTGTGAAGAATTTTTAAGAAATTCTTCAGAAAATGATTCATATAACCGTGCTTTATTAGCTATTGAGGAAATTTTGTTCAGTAAACGATTCATTCGGTACTTCAACTAACCTTTTCGGAGGTATGACTATTTTACTCTGTGGAGATTTTCGACGAATATTGCCAGCTATAGCTCACGGTATACATGTACCACTTATTGAGAATTGCCTTACTTCATGGACCGAATTTTCAAAATTCCACAAAATAACTTTTACCCAAAACATGAGAGTTTCACCTCATGAGATTGAATTCATTGAATTTCTTAAATCTCTTGGTAATGGAACTTTACCCACATTTCCAGATTACAGCCAAAATATTATTGAAATTCCTTCCCATTTAGCTAGTAACTTCGTGATTGCAGATACTTATGGCAATGTATCTGAAACCATAAATTCTAACGATATTCTCAATTCGGCTATATTAGCACCCAAATATGAAAACTGCACTTTCATCGATGCAGAAATTTTTAACAGTCTGTTCGGAGAGGAACGAATATATTTGAGTTCCGATTACATCTTGAGTGATGATTATAGAGAGCAAAATAATTTTCCAGTAGAATTTTTAAACTCAGTTGATGTACGTTGGCTCCCGATCCCACAAATTTACTTTCAAAACCAAATTGCATACTTTTACTTATTCGTAATTTGAGTACAGGACATGAGTTGCTTGGTCAATGGCACACCTATTCGTTTACTTCAAATGCAAAAAAATTGTTTGGATTGTGACATTTTAGCAGGAGTTTTTCGAAACACACGTATTTTGACACCACAAATACACCTTAATTACACTGGCATACTTCTGTCTTTTTTCTTTCAAAAAACTCAATTTCAAGTCATTCTGGCTTTTGCGATGACAATTAATAAATCCCAGGGGCAAACAGTTCAAAAATCAGGAATCTTACTCAAACAACCTGTATTTTCTCACCGTCAATTGTATGTTGTAGCCAGTAAAGTTAGATCGTTTGATCGATTGCGCGTCTATATTATTTCTATGTCTTGCGTTTTCTATTGCGTATTTCTGAAACAGAAGGCCAAGTTCATTTGGCAGAAGATGAAAGAATTTTTACAAAAAGTATTTTGTATGAGAAAATTTTAAGATCTATTAAGATCCGCAACCGCACCCGCAAGGTTTTCGATAATTATAGATAGGGACTCATTCAATATAGATCTACTTTGACGTGCAGAATGAGCTGAAATGATTGCTACTGTAGTCTTAACTAAATAACCTTTTTACTTACAATGCTACTGTATATATAGCTCCATGCGCGAGCTATTAGAGTGAGCGGAGCACACGGCGGGGGTTTAATTATCTAATGACCTTATCCAATGACCTTCCAACTTAAAATCACAAAATACAAATAAATGAATAAATATTTTTGAAAAAAAATTGAAAATCAAACAATATTTAATGCCAATTAAATGCTATCTATCTCAATAATAATAAATTTGAAAATGTGAACAAATTTCCTTCAATCATTGTAACAATTTTCAGAAAAATATTATCAAATTATCAATCGTTAATGTAAGTTCATTCAAATTATTAAGCAAAAAGTAAATACCATTAATAAATATCAGAAGTTATTTGACAGATTTCAAAAGTCTCCCGTTTCCCGGAAGTATTCGAAAAATTATTTTTTACATATTTTTAAATTTAATTTGCAAATGTTTTTTCCCAAAATCAATCAAAATTACCAATACATACCCAAATTTCCATTTTCAACAGAAAAACTAGAAATTTTTGAATGTATTTACGTGTACGAGAATCACGAATATACACACTCAAAAAATTTCTGTTTGTGCGAGGGAAACGAAAATTTCAGAAAATGAAAATTGTGTCCCATCGCCGAAATTTTAATTTACCCCCCCCCCCCTTTCCCCTTATTTCTACGACCCCTTCCCCATATTATTATCAAACTAGATGACGTCAACCAACAGACAAATTTCGCTCTCCGAGCGCATAAAATATGTACTCACCAAAAGCTCATTGTCTGCTAGTTTGAAATCATTGGTAACAACTCGTTGTATGGGAATGAGGCATTTGGATTGTCTGTCGTTACACTGTCGCCTAAGGTGAAATTATACCGCTTTCTGTGTTTTCTTGTCGGAGAAATAATCAAAAATTTATGTGGGCTAATACTTATGAGTTGTAGTGTATTTAAACCTTAAATCAACCCTGTAAATATTTATTGACCTTCAAACCTATTAACAGTTATTTATTTTTCTTAACTATAAAAATGTTAAATTTATTTCAAATGCTAAATGCATTACAAGTGTTCCTTGCTTTGGCAAGGCAACGAAAAAATATGGGGGCAGCAAAACCATTTGAATTTGGACAGTTGTTTACGATTGATGCTCGTTTTTGAGGACTCGAGACCAAGATGTAGTCACTGAAGTTTTCAGACGCAATGTTTATTTGTATGCTTACATCTTTGGAACAGTTGGCTCACCAGAGTCGAAGATGAGTGTTGTGATGACACAAACCCTTTTATATTACAAATAAAATGAACTCTGTTCCTCAAATTGCATTATAAGCTGCAAACCATTTAAATTATTTTGATACAGAAAACCGGCTCAACAAGAACTCAACAAGACTCCCTTACGGCTAACAGTTAAAATATAAGTTAACAACATAAATCCAACACGCGCGTCCATCACGTGGACCCAACATGCGCGTTAAAACTATGCGCGATCAAATAATTCCAAAATTCTGGAATTATGAAACTTGAATCCTCTCAATCCGCGAGCTTCCATTAAAGCGAGGTTAGCCTTTTCAATTCGACATATTCCCACGGGCAAAATAATAATGTCATCAAAATTTAGTAATAATGTATTCACTTCTCGGAAACAAGTCTTATGTCGCGATTTAGATTTTAACAAAAAATCATGTTAAAGTTAAATTAGAAGTATTAAGTTCAGTTTTAAAAAAAAGCAATCTGAATCTTTAATTTATTAACTGGCGCCAGAGCAGGGACTCTGAGTGCAATTTTATGTAATCAAAGTGTTGAAACATATCACATTGTTCTTCAAATGAATCGAAGTGTTATATATAATCAATGATTTCATAGGTCAAATTTTGAGGAAAATAAGTGCATAAGTTTTCGTCAAGTGCAAAAGATAAACTTTGAATTTTAAAATAACATTCGAGTTTCGAAAAATAATTGGAACAAATAATAAAGTGACTTTAGTTGAAATTAATTAACAGTGCTATTTTATATTGAAGTGATTTTATCGAAAAAGCTACTTAAAGATAAAAACGATAAAGAAATAATTAAAAAAATATGTGAGATAATAAATAATAATAATTGAAAACAAACAATTGAAAAATAGCAAAGTGACTTTGACAAAAATTTTCTGATAAAGTCATAAAATTTTACTGAATTGAGGTTATCAAAAATTTACCAAAAGCCAAGACGATTTTATTAAAAACCGATAAGGCTATAGTAACTTTATTGTAATAAATTTTGAAAGATAACACGGTCGCTTTGAAAATATTACTTAAGACTAGTGCGACTCCTAGTGAATCAGTCTTAAGGTAGGTTGTAAATAAAATAATTGCAAACATACCTCAACAAAGGAAGCGTAGGAAAAGAGGCCCCGAAGTAGACCACACCAGGACAAAGCGGAGCTTTCAGATAAGATAGTGGCAGCATTCGGGATCACCGCAGCAGGCCATAAGAAGTTTATTGAAAGCAGCCGCTACGTCGTTGAAGGAAGATCCTACCAAGGTCCCAAGGACAACGGATCAACCATTCAACACCCAATAAAAACAACAGATGACAATCACACATCTACTAATTTTACTGTAAGTTAACTCCTTTTATCTTTTTACAGAAAAACATAATAAAATTGATTAAAATAATTTAATAGGTTAAAATATTTAATGAGGAAAATATCGATTACAATATAATTCTATACATCGGACTGACTTCGTGCGACCCAAACGGACGTGTAAATTGGTTTAAATTTTAGTACTACCAACTGTCATGGATGTTGCTATAAAGTATTCTAACACACCCTCTCAATTTGCACGTTTAATAGCCTAGGTTGTCCTTTGATCGAAGCCAAGCCCGCTGAGACATCTCTCATGACTCTTCCGCACCAACGGTTTTGTTAAGATGTCAGCTACCATATCCTCAGTTGGAATGTGTTCCAACACTAACTTTCCAGCGCTTACCAATTTACGAATGAAATGGTATTTTGTACTGATATGCTTCGTCCTCGCGTGGAAAACTGGATTACTGGCTAAACACTGTGCCCCTCGATTGTCAATATAAATCGTGACTCTACCGCCTTGAGACAGGTTCAATTCAGTTAACAAGCTTGTTAAATACTGTGCTTCTTTAGCTACTTCTGCCAAACTCATGTATTCGGCCTCAGTGGATGATAATGCAACTGATCTTTGTTTTTGTGATTTCTACGTGATAGCAGCACCACTTAATAGAAACACGTACCCAGAATACCATCGACGGCCACCGTGCTACCACCCCGATCAGAATCCACATACCCGATTTCATAACACATTTCTCGTCTGTCGAGGCTACTAGTATGTCATCCACATATATTAATACAAGCAGAATGTTGTCATCAATTTTTCCCTGAAACAAACAAGGTTCATTCTTTGTTGTTGTTAGCCCAAAACTTAATAATCTATGACTCAGTCCTGACTACCACTGTCGACCAGTCTGCTTCAAACCATATAACGCCTTTTTGAGCTTACACATATTCCTCTCCAGCATCTCACCAATCATGTTAGGTATTTTCATGTATACTTCATCAGTTAGTACACCATTTAAATACGCCGAATCTATATCGAACTGCCATATTTTGAGTCCATATTCAAGAGCCATAGCCAAAACAAGTCTAAGTGTGTCTAATCTTGCTACTGGAGCATACGTTTGGTGATGGTTGACACCATACTGCTAGCTATAACCCTTGGCGACCAGCCTAGCCTTACGTTTCACCAATTTGTTATCAGCATTATATTTGTTTGTAAGGACTAATCTAAGACCAACGATACTAGTCTTTTGACTGTTTTGTAAAGTATCCCACGTGCCGTTTTTTACTAGATTCGCCATCTCAGATTCGATAGCATTCTTCCATTCGTCGCTGTCCTTACCATGCAAAGCAGTTTTGACGCTAATGTTGGCGACACCAGCGAACCAACCGTCAGAAACGTCGTCGTGGACATTATTGTTTGTTTTCAGTAAACCAGCAAACACATCATTTTCTGTTCCCTCACAAGGAAACTCTTGTGCATTCGCAGCGGGCACTGAATGAAACAATTTTCGAGGTCGCCCTCTGAATCCTGTACGTAACAAGCGTGGTCTGCTACGACCCCTAACGGGTTCAGTATTTCTTAGTTTATTATTTGAAACATTCGTTGTCTGCATTCGGAGGATGAATTTCAATATGACTGCGCTTTATGTCTCTATCCTTCTGGATTCCCTCAACTGCCAAAATGTCGTCGTAGTCGAATGAATTTCAATATGACTGCGCTTTATGTCTCTATCCTTCTGGATTCCCTCAACTGCCAAAATGTCGTCGTAGTCGCAAATATTTCCAAGAAATCATTTTCAACAAATCTAACATTTCGAGCCTCTATGATCTTCCTCGAAGTCGGTAGCCACGCCCGGTAATGTTTTCTTTTTCGTGAATCGTATTTCGTGAATCTTGACTTTTCAGCTAGTTTATTCTTTCCACGATTCTTATTTAGAACAAACACCTTCGATCCAAAGGGTCTTAAATGATCAAGATTGACTTCACCACTAGTCCATTTTTCAAATGAAATTCCAAAATCCAGACTGCTCGTAGGACATCTATTCCGAATATGGCCCGAAAACATGTCGCCAATTCAGCTTGGAATAGTAAGCATCTGGTCATATCCAGCAGCGTACGATTCATCCGCCCAGCCACACCATTTTGTTCAGGAGCATAAGGAATCGTCATGCATCGCTCAGTGCCCTGTTCAGCCAAATACTTGTCGAATTGCGTATTGCAGTACTCTGTGCCGTTATCTGACTGCAAACACTTTATTTTTTCTCCAGTTTGTCTTTCAACCATCTTCTGCTACATTTTAAAAGCTTAAAAAATACCACCTATTTGTTTCAAAAAGGATTTTTCGCACCATCTCGAGCTATCATCTATGAATGTAACGAAGTATCTCGCTCATCCCAGAGATTCCGTCCTAAACGGTTCAACAAGGTCTGAGTGCACAATTTTCAAAATTTCTGAACATGGAACTCGTCCTTTCGCGGTAAACAAGTCATTTTTCCCTTAAGAAAAACTTCACAATTGGTCAGTTCTTTAATATCGACGTTCTGAGCACGAAGATTTACTACACCGCTTTGTATGAGTCTCATCATGTCCTTGCCATTTAAATAACCTTTCGTGCCACTTCAACAGTTCGGAGCACTCAGGCTGCACCACCGCGCATTTAGCATTCTCTCGGACGTAGTAAAGGTCTCCTCTGCGTTCAGCGATCACGAATATGTCACCGTGAGCGTTTCGCACGTATGCATTTTCTCGACCGAAAATCACTTCGTGGCCTTTACTGGTAATCCTTGCCACAGATATTAGATTCGCCCTCAAATCAGGAACAAACAAAGTATCCTTGAATTCGATCGTTCGAACACTATGATCACCCGGTACGGACAAATATACGGTACCTTTCCCCTTTATTTCGGCTGACGCTTCACTCGCTAACTTCAGTTTTGAATCCAGGCACTTTTCGAAAAATGAGAACTGTTTTCGCGTGCCACACACATGTGCAGTGCAACCGCTATCTAGTAGCCATGCTTTGTTTCTTGTCGTCGTTTCGTAACAGGACAATTTTTATTCCCGTTTGTAACTGTGTGAGTTACAGCGTACTTTTCATCAGGATGACTTGATGTCTGCCTCTTGAATTTCTGTTTATTTTCACAATTCATTTTTCCAGGGCACTCATTTGCTCTATGGCCCATGACACCACACTTAAAACATCTCAAAAATTTATTCTTCTTATCACGATGCTTCCAATATCTAGCTCGATTTTGGCGATGATTTTGATGTGATTTCCCAATGTTGCTAGCTGCCATAGCTGTAACAACAGCTTCTGGTGACCTTTGGCGTATTTCATATTCTTCTAGGAAAAAAGCTCATCATATGTGACTTGATATCGGCCCCATCTTCCATCCTCTGCAGCATGAGTCCCTTCGTAAGTGTTGCCTTTCTAGCTGGTACTTTCGATGCGTAAATCGACTTTAGTTTCAGCCAAACTTCGCGTGATGTTTGACAACCCCGAATTTGTTTTAGTTTGGATGGTTTTATGGAAAGGATGAGATCCGCCTTGCCCTTTTGATCCCAAACTTCCCAATCCTCTGGCTTCAGGTCCTTCTGCGCCATTGTGATTTTCCCACTCACATAACCCCACAAATCGTGCTTCCTCAATACGACTTCGGCCTGCATGCACCACGTGTCATAGTTGTCTTTGGATAATTATTCTAAACACGATGTTGAGCTTGAAGACATTTCGATTAGAAATTATATATACGCGCAATCGTCATTTAATTTTTCACGCCACCTGGGCCCATAACCTAATAGGTTAAAATATTTTATGAGGAAAATATCGATTACAATATACTTCTATACAGATCTTGTCGCACGCAGTGATCTCGTCGGACTTACTTCGTGCGATTAAAACGGACGTGTAAATTGGTTTAAATTTTAGTACTGCCAACTGCCATGGATGTTGCTATAAAGTATCCTAACATAATTAAAAGAAATATCTGCAAATTTAAAAAAAAAATCTAAATACAAAATTATTTCTAGAAATAATCAGGGTTATTCCACAGAACGCAGCGTAACCGCAACGCGTTTCCTTGCCCGTCCGCAACGCATTTTTTATGTATTCTCGTGAACGTACGGAAAACTGCAATACCGATCCGTATATCTTATACTTAAAAGAGTTAGCCCCGTTACAGTCCCCATGGTAACTGATTTCCGTGTTCACGGTCAGAAACGCAGTTCCGTAAGTGCGGTAGCGGTAGCGTTCTCGATAATATGAAGTTCCGCAAACGTACTTTTTTTTCGCGGTTACGTTCTGCGGAATAACCCTGCTTATATCTTAGTGTTTAAGTTACAAATTGTGAGAGCGTGCAAACCTGAAAATCCTGCCGAAAAACTACATAAATTACGATCAATCGTGTCAATAACAATTAGTTGTGAAAGAAAAGTAAATTTAGCGAAAGTTTTGCAAATCTATTTCTATAATTTTTACCCGGTCTTTTCCTATTATTACAAAACTTATTCCAAAATGACGCCAGACAGTATAATCAAACTCGGTGTATTGTCCAATAACAGTGCTGAGGCCAGTGGTAGCACTAGCACATATGTCCTCACTGAACTTACCCGAATTATAACAGAAATCGGTAGAAACGAAAAGCAACAAATCCGCAGCAGATTTCCAAATCCTACTCAAAATACTAATGAGACAGGCTAAACTATTGACCTACAACACATTCAGAATCGCGACCAAATGGACAAAATATCAGACGTTGCCAAATCTTACGTGAATTTTTCGATCAACCAGGAGAATTCGGCTCCTGGAAGAAAAGTGTAGACATGATCTTAAAACCTTTAAAAGGTACTCCCAAATATTATGTTTTGTGTTATAAGAAACAAAATAAGAGGGCACGCAGATACAGCCTCGAATACTACAACACGCCATTGGATTGGAAAAAAATTTCGAGATGTTTCTCTCTACATTATGCCGACAAGAGGGACTTAGGCAGTCTGGAATAAAGGTAGCATCAGACTGCATGGCAGTTTGCCATATATATGGCATTTTTACTTCCATACGGCTGCCATGTAGTCTGATGGCCATATTTTTTGTGCCATATGCATGACATGTGCCATATCATGTCATACGAATATATGACATTTTGCCATAAAGTGTGATGGTAGTGCCATACAATGTGCCATGCGAAATTACGCATATGGCAGCTTATTTTTATATGGCACGTCACCAAAATACGATTTGTCATATTAATTTCATATGGCAGTTTCATTCGTGTTTTGGAGTTTGAATTTGTTCTCTGATTGTTAGTTGTTAGTGACTGATTGATAATGGCGTTAGTGAATGGGACCGAGGGAATTATTAGAAATCGCAGCGAATTAAAATTTTCTCCGGTGGCCAAATAACGTAGAGTCAATGCCAGCCTGTGCAACGCTGGAATACTTTTTCGAAAATTAGTATTTTGTTTTTCAATTAGCGGCCGGACAAGCATCAGCAAGTAATCAAATTGTTCACGCGTCATCCGAACAAAATTTCGATATAAATTCGGTTCTTCCACACTTAACTCCAGCATTAATTTCGCACAAAAACCCTCCTTTTCGCGTTTTTTTATCCAGTCCTTGACCCACACAGAACGTTTTTTTCGTAATAACTTGCGAGCATTTTCGCGACGTCGCTCTTCTTCTTCCTCCAGCACACATGTTGCCAAAATAATGGCAAGACATTTTCTATTTCTGCTACTCATTTTAAGTCTGGATATGTCACTAATCGGCTGTTCGAGGCAAACTGATCAACCAAAATGGCAAAAATGACACATGTCACATACACTCTATTTTCCAGCGTGCCATATTTTTACATGGCCTGTTTTGCCATGCAGTATGATATGGCATGCCATGCGTATGACGCGAAGTCGCATGACACCATCGAGTGTCATGCGAAAATATGGCACCTCTGCCATAAAGTGTGATAGCACTTGAATGCAATTATGCCATACAGTTGCATGACGGGAATTTGTACCATATAAAATATTGTCATATATATGGCACCTGTCATGCAGTCTGATGCTAGCTTAACAGATGACTACTCTTGTCCAAAGAAATGAAACCATTTCCAAATTTTACTAAGAAGTCTTTTATCACCTATCTCCGATCTTAAACAAATTATCTTCAATGGAGATGAGGCAAGAATCGATGAACGTCATGAATCAACATATAGGGATAAAGCACTAGACACATTTATAAGAGGACTCAAAGGAGACTTGCTAAGACTCCTGAGTATGCGTGGACCTATCGATCTACCAGAAGCCCAGCACTTGTGTCTAAAATTAGAAAATGTTGATTATCGAATCCGACATAGCCATCGGGAAATTTGAACACAAAATCCAAATCGACCTCTTCCACTTCCTTCGAAGAGGATAGCCACTCATCCACAGCGCGACTATAGGACTCTTCAAAACTTCTACTCTCAATTGCTTCACAACCCAGCGGTTGTTAAAACCCCATTTCACTCTCAACATCCCCGTCAACAGTATTTCCAACAATCTCTAAGTAAACTTTCCTTCCAACCTCCACCTAGACCACAGAGAAGTACTTTCCCGAAACCTGAACCAATGGATGTCGATCAATCAATCCGATCTCGGCAAATCAATTACATGAATAGACCAAATTTCCAACAATTCGCTATCAAAAGACCACTTTCCAATCAAGTACATCTGCCTGTGAAGTACCAATGAATCAATTATGTTGAACAAAACTTGGAAGACCAATCTTTGCAGGACTATTATGAACAAATAAAAAGCGACGACACAGTACACGATCAGACAATTGTTGATTACACTATTACCCAAGACACAATCTAACCAGACGAATACGTTCAAACCTACGGCGATAACTATCCTCAAGAACCAAGAACTTGTGGTTTGTTTGTGGCCATATGTTCATTGTTTTGGTTTTTCCCTGGAAGGCTGCAATCATATTTGTTTTGTTTTGGTTTGTGTACCCAATAAATGATTGATCCATTTGGTTTAATTTTTGGGAAAAGTAACAGGTGCACCACAGTGCACGTATTGGACACACACACCAAAACAATCAACCCACGATTGCATTCTTCTAGGAAGAATCCTAAAGGATGAATATATGGCTATAGACAATCATGTGGCTGCATTTGCAATTAATATTACGTATCTCGCAGTCCAGCAGTCAAATGAGCAGCCGACGTATGTTTTACTAATTTCGCAAGAGTATATGCAAATTTAATTTTAAAAAATATGAAAAATCACAAATTTTACAGTTATTTCAGTTAAAACGCGAGATTAACTTTCACGAATATTTCCGGAAAACGAAATAAAATGTGAAATTTATCATATTTCCTAAATTTTGTATTGACACACGTGCAAAATCATAGTTAAGGGAAATATGATATATGGCAAGAACTTGGGAAATTACAAAATAATGGGGGTTGGTTATACATATAAACCCCCTAGAATCCTTGATATAGCCGCTACGAGCAAAAAACTGTTAAAAATTCAAAATCTGAATTTTATCCCATTTCCAAATTTTTGTCTGCACACCTGAAAAACCTCAATTCAGACACAAAAGAAAAGGTTGGAAATGAAAAATTGTTTGTATGTAAGGAAATTCCACATTTATTTCATTCACAATGTATATTTCCCACAACTTCATAATTTAGTTAAAAACCATATGATCCACGGTCCATGTGGTTGATTGAATCGTAACCCCGTTTGTGTGAGAGATCATAACTGTTGCAAAAGCTTTTCTAAGGACTGTTGCAATACAACTCAGGCAAATGTTAGATGCGTCGAGTTAATGGTATAATAGTTGACTTTCGTAGCCACTCTGTTGACAACCGTTATGTTGTTTCTTAAAATACATATCTTTGAGGGTTTCATTGCCACTTAAATGTGGAAGTTCTTGGCACAGTTAAGAGCCTAAAATATAGGCTAATTAGGGATTCGACTGTGCCTCAGTACAGTTTGAAAGAGTTAGTGGTGGAGTTGAGGGCAAAGATTATATATAATAAATCGATAGCTTTTTGTCCGGTCACTATGTTGGATCTACGGAACCTCATTGGCGCATAAGTGAGTATCCAATGTATTACCAGTCACATAATATATTAAAGTTTGACTTGAATGTCACTTGCCTCACCAGCAAAATGTAGTCCTTAGGGAAGGAACGGTTCAGCAAGCTCTGAAAAATCACAAAAGAACAAAATTGACTGCATTCTATGAAATCAATCGAATTGATTCGTCCATTTTTCTATAAACAGAGACGCCGATACATCAGACCATTTTAAATTTGGGTTCCCTGAGAGAGCATCTGCAACGACGTTTGATTTTCCTGGGTTGTACTTTAGTTCATAATTGTACTCTTCCAGGATTGCTTTCCACCGTTACATCTTGGAATTAGTATTTCTGTTACTAAGGGCATAGGTAAAAATTTGGTGATCTGTGTAAATTTTAACTTCCCTTGATCCATAGAGGAAATTTCGTAAGGAAAAGGAAATTTCGCTTTTTCATTTGTGGCATTGTTTTCTTCGGCTTTCTAGAGTGTTCTGGAAACAAAGATTATTGGTTTACCGTTTTGTGATAATACTACTTCAAGAGCGGAGTTTGACACATCTATAGTAAGTTCGAACTCTTTAGTAAAGTCAGTATATAAAAGGAGAACTTTTTGACAAAAGAGAGAGTTGTTTACTCTATTGAAGGAGTCTATTGCGTCTTCGTCGACGGTTATGAGATTTCGTGTTTGGGCACATGTCCATCTTTCCCTCTTAAGAGCGTAGTCAAAGGTTTTAAGGTTTTCGCAAAGTCTTTGATAAAGCGTCGATAATAGCCGGCAAGACTTAAGAATGAACGGAGTTCTTTAACTGTTGTTGGACAAGGGTATTCATAAATTGCTTCAACTTTTTTTTGGATTTACCTTAATGCTATTTTTCGAGAAAACGAATACTCGAAATTCGACTTCGTCCCTTAAGAATTCACATTTGTCTAATTGTATTTTTATATTCGCAGGTTCTAAGGTTTTCAAAACTAATTCTAGATTTTTTATATCCTCGTTTTCTGTCTTACCAAAAATAATCATATTGTTATGTTTATCAATTAGTTAGGTAATTTAAACCAATTAGTAGTCAATTAAGGTATGTAAACCGAAGATTGACCTAAAGTCGTGCGTCAATTTGGACTGCACGAAATAATAGCTTTCGACGAAGCGTGAGCCGCAATTTCTATATTGAGAAAGTCCTTTTAGGTAATAGTGCCAGGTGCAAGTAGTTCTTGCTCTCTAGCCGTCTATTTTCTTTCTGCCCTCTCAAAAACAATCTTAGCCTATTTATAATAACTAGCGGGACGCTCTCTGCTCGCCAATCTCCACCGTTCGCTACGCTTGACCTTGGCCTTGTGTTTCAGAAATATAGACACGCAATCGATCAAACGATCTCAATCTACTGGCTACGACATACAACTAACGGTGAGAAAATACAGGTTGTTTGAGTAAGATTCCTACTTTTTGAAACGTTTGCCCCTGGGATTTATTAACTGTCTTTGCAATATAACCGAATTGACAATATCGTTAGACTTTATGGTTCCAGATACATTGCCATAAGTATCTGCAATCACGAAATTTCTGCTAACTCAATGGGAAGGAATTTCAATAACATCTTGACTGTAATCTGGAAATGTGGGTAAAGTTCCATTACCAAGAGATCTAAGAAATTCAACGAATTCAATCTCATGTGGTAAAGCTCTCATGTTTTGGGTAAAAGTTATTTTGTGGAATTTTGAAAATTTCCTCAATAGCTTATAAAGCAGGGTTATATGAATAATTTTCTGAAAAATTTCTCGAATAGTCTTCACACATGAACATTTTGAATTCATTCCACAAATCTAAAGCATATGTAGGAACGTTCATACCACAAATAGGTAATGGTAAATAACTTTCTTAACTGCTGAGACAACTTAAACTCTTTAACTTCTTATAAATATTCACGGCACTCTCCTTCATTTCATGCTATACCTCGTGCATGTGCAGCAGCTGAAAATGTGGATAATATTCCCAACAGTACCCATAACCTGATGGGACCCCGAAGATTAAAATTAGAAGCAAAATTAATCTCAAATGAAACAGCTCAACATAAAACATAAAAAAATCTAGCAATAGCTCTACTACTTCCACTTTGACGTTTTTTCCATTTCTTTTCCTTATATACCCAAATATAATGTATCGGCGTCTCTGTTTATAGAAAAATGGACGAATCAATTCGATTGATTTCATAGAATGCAGTCAATTTTGTTCTTTTGTGATTTTTCAGAGCTTGCTGAACCGTTCCTTCCCTAAGGACTACATTTTGCTGGTGAGGCAAGTGACATTCAAGTCAAACTTTAATATATTATGTGACTGGTAATACATTGGATACTCACTTATGCGCCAATGAGGTTCCGTAGATCCAACATAGTGACCGGACAAAAAGCTATCGATTTATTATATATAATCTTTGCCCTCAACTCCACCACTAACTCTTTCAAACTGTACTGAGGCACAGTCGAATCCCTAATTAGCCTATATTTTAGGCTCTTAACTGTGCCAAGAACTTCCACATTTAAGTGGCAATGAAACCCTCAAAGATATGTATTTTAAGAAACAACATAACGGTTGTCAACAGAGTGGCTACGAAAGTCAACTATTATACCATTAACTCGACGCATCTAACATTTGCCTGAGTTGTATTGCAACAGTCCTTAGAAAAGCTTTTGCAACATTTATGATCTCTCACACAAACGGGGTTACGATTCAATCAACCACATGGACCGTGGATCATATGGTTTTTAACTAAATTATGAAGTTGTGGGAAATATACATTGTGAATGAAATAAATGTGGAATTTCCTTACATACAAACAATTTTTCATTTCCCACCTTTTCTTTTGTGTCTGAACTGAGGTTTTTCAGGTGTGCAGACAAAAATTTGGAAATGGGATAAAATTCAGATTTTGAATTTTTAACAGTTTTTTGCTCGTAGCGGCTAGATCAAGGATTCTAGGGGTTTATATGTATAACCAACCCCCATTATTTTGTAATTTCCCAAGTTCTTGCCATATATCATATTTCCCTTAACTATGATTTTGCACGTGTGTCAATACAAAATTTAGGAAATATGATAAATTTCACATTTTCTTTCGTTTTCCGGAAATATTCGTGAAAGTTAATCTCGCGTTTTAACTGAAATAACTGTAAAATTTGTGATTTTTCATATTTTTTAAAATTAAATTTGCATATACTCTTGCGAAATTAGTAAAACATACGTCGGCTGCTCATATGACTACTGGACTGCGAGATACGTAATATTAATTGCAAATGCAGCCACATGATTGTCTATAGCCATATATTCATCCTTTAGGATTCTTCCTAGAAGAATGCAATCGTGGGTTGATTGTTTTGGTGTGTGTGTCCAATACGTGCACTGTGGTGCACCTGTTACTTTTCCCAAAAATTAAACCAAATGGATCAATCATTTATTGGGTACACAAACCAAAACAAAACAAATATGATTGCAGCCTTCCAGGGAAAAACCAAAACAATGAACATATGGCCACAAACAAACCACAAGTTCTTGGTTCTTGAGGGTAGTTATCGCCGTAGGTTTGAACGTATTCGTCTGGTTAGATTGTGTCTTGGGTAATAGTGTAATCAACAATTGTCTGGTCGTGTACTGTGTCGTCGCTTTTTATTTGTTCATAATAGTCCTGCAAAGATTGGTCTTCCAAGTTTTGTTCAACATAATTGATTCATTGGTACTTCACAGGCAGATGTACTTGATTGGAAAATGGTCTTTTGATAGCGAATTGTTGGAAATTTGGTCTATTCATGTAATTGATTTGCCGAGATCGGATTGATTGATCGACATCCATTGGTTCAGGTTTCGGGAAAGTACTTCTCTGTGGTCTAGGTGGAGGTTGGAAGGAAAGTTTACTAAGAGATTGTTGGAAATACTGTTGACGGGGATGTTGAGAGTGAAATGGGGTTTTAACAACCGCTGGGTTGTGAAGCAATTGAGAGTAGAAGTTTTGAAGAGTCCTATAGTCGCGCTGTGGATGAGTGGCTATCCTCTTCGAAGGAAGTGGAAGAGGTCGATTTGGATTTTGTGTTCAAATTTCCCGATGGCTATGTCGGATTCGATAATCAACATTTTCTAATTTTAGACACAAGTGCTGGGCTTCTGGTAGATCGATAGGTCCACGCATACTCAGGAGTCTTAGCAAGTCTCCTTTGAGTCCTCTTATAAATGTGTCTAGTGCTTTATCCCTATATGTTGATTCATGACGTTCATCGATTCTTGCCTCATCTCCATTGAAGATAATTTGTTTAAGATCGGAGATAGGTGATAAAAGACTTCTTGGTAAAATTTGGAAATGGTTTCATTTCTTTGGACAAGAGTAGTCATCTGTTATTCCAGAGTGCCTAAGTCCCTCTTGTCGGCATAATGTAGAGAGAAACATCTCGAAATTTTTTTCCAATCCAATGGCGTGTTGTAGTATTCGAGGCTGTATCTGCGTGCCCTCTTATTTTGTTTCTTATAACACAAAACATAATATTTGGGAGTACCTTTTAAAGGTTCGTAAGTTTTTAGGATCATGTCTACACTTTTCTTCCAAATATTATATATAGGAGCCGAATTCTCCTGGTTGATCGAAAAATTCACGTAAGATTTGGCAACGTCTGATATTTTGTCCATTTGGTCGCGATTCTGAATGTGTTGTAGGTCAATAGTTTAGCCTGTCTCATTAGTATTTTGAGTAGGATTTGGAAATCTTCTGCGGATTTGTTGCTTTTCGTTTCTACCGATTTCTGTTATAATTCGGGTAAGTTCAGTGAGGACATATGTGCTAGTGCTACCACTGGCCTCAGCACTGTTATTGGACAATACACCGAGTTTGATTATACTGTCTGGCGTCATTTTGGAATAAGTTTTGTAATAATAGGAAAAGACCGGGTAAAAATTATAGAAATAGATTTGCAAAACTTTCGCTAAATTTACTTTTCTTTCACAACTAATTGTTATTGATTGATCGTAATTTATGTAGTTTTTCGGCAGGATTTTCAGGTTTGCACGCTCTCACAATTTGTAACTTAAACACTAAGATATAATCAGGGTTATTCCACAGAACGTAACCGCGAAAAAAAAGTACGTTTGCGGAACTTCATATTATCGAGAACGCTACCGCTACCGCACTTACGGAACTGCGTTTCTGACCGTGAACACGGAAATCAGTTACCATGGGGACCGTAACGGGGCTAACTCTTTTAAGTATAAGATATACGGATCGGTATTGCAGTTTTCCGTACGTTCACGAGAATACATAAAAAATGCGTTGCGGACGGGCAAGGAAACGCGTTGCGGTTACGCTGCGTTCTGTGGAATAACCCTGATTATTTCTAGAAATAATTTTGTATTTAGATTTTTTTTTAAAATTTGCAGATATTTCTTTTAATTATGTTAGGATACTTTATAGCAACATCCATGGCAGTTGGCAGTACTAAAATTTAAACCAATTTACACGTCCGTTTTAATCGCACGAAGTAAGTCCGACGAGATCACTGCGTGCGACAAGATCTGTATAGAAGTATATTGTAATCGATATTTTCCTCATAAAATATTTTAACCTATTAGGTTATGGGCCCCGGTGGCGTGAAAAAGTAAAATGACGATTGCGCGTATATATAATTTCTAATCGAAATGTCTTCAAGCTCAACATCGTGTTTAGAATAATTATCCAAAGACAACTATGACACGTGGTGCATGCAGGCCGAAGTCGTATTGAGGAAGCACCATTTATGGGGTTATGTGAGTGGAAAAATCACAATGGCGCAGAAGGACCTGAAGCCAGAGGATTGGGAAGTTTGGGATCAAAAGGGCAAGGCGGATCTCATCCTTTCCATAAAACCATCCAAACTAAAACAAATTCGGGGTTGTCAAACATCACGCGAAGTTTGGCTGAAACTAAAGCCGATTTACGCATCGAAAGTACCAGCTAGAAAGGCAACACTTACGAAGGGACTCATGCTGCAGAGGATGGAAGATGGGGCCGATATCAAGTCACATATGATGAGCTTTTTTCCTAGAAGAATATGAAATACGCCAAAGGTCACCAGAAGCTGTTGTTACAGCTATGGCAGCTAGCAACATTGGGAAATCACATCAAAATCATCGCCAAAATCGAGCTAGATATTGGAAGCATCGTGATAAGAAGAATAAATTTTTGAGATGTTTTAAGTGTGGTGTCATGGGCCATAGAGCAAATGAGTGCCCTGGAAAAATGAATTGTGAAAATAAACAGAAATTCAAGAGGCAGACATCAAGTCATCCTGATGAAAAGTACGCTGTAACTCACACAGTTACAAACGGGAATAAAAATTGTCCTGTTACGAAACGACGACAAGAAACAAAGCATGGCTACTAGATAGCGGTTGCACTGCACATGTGTGTGGCACGCGAAAACAGTTCTCATTTTTCGAAAAGTGCCTGGATTCAAAACTGAAGTTAGCGAGTGAAGCGTCAGCCGAAATAAAGGGGAAAGGTACCGTATATTTGTCCGTACCGGGTGATCATAGTGTTCGAACGATCGAATCCAAGGATACTTTGTTTGTTCCTGATTTGAGGGCGAATCTAATATCTGTGGCAAAGATTACCAGTAAAGGCCACGAAGTGATTTTCGGTCGAGAAAATGCATACGTGCGAAACGCTCACGGTGACATATTCGTGATCGCTGAACGCAGAGGAGACCTTTACTACGTCCGAGAGAATGCTAAATGCGCGGTGGTGCAGCCTGAGTGCTCCGAACTGTTGAAGTGGCACGAAAGGTTATTTAAATGGCAAGGACATGATGAGACTCATATAAAGCGGTGTAGTAAATCTTCGTGCTCAGAACGTCGATATTAAAGAACTGACCAATTGTGAAGTTTTTCTTAAGGGAAAAATGACTTGTTTACCGCGAAAGGACGAGTTCCATGTTCAGAAATTTTGAAAATTGTGCACTCAGACCTTGTTGAACCGTTTAGGACGGAATCTCTGGGATGAGCGAGATACTTCGTTACATTCATAGATGATAGCTCGAGATGGTGCGAAAAATCCTTTTTGAAACAAAAAGGTGGTATTTTTTAAGCTTTTAAAATGTAGCAGAAGATGGTTGAAAGACAAACTGGAGAAAAAATAAAGTGTTTGCAGTCAGATAACGGCACAGAGTACTGCAATACGCAATTCGACAAGTATTTGGCTGAACAGGGCACTGAGCGATGCATGACGATTCCTTATGCTCCTGAACAAAATGGTGTGGCTGGGCGGATGAATCGTACGCTGCTGGATATGACCAGATGCTTACTATTCCAAGCTGAATTGGCGACATGTTTTCGGGCCATATTCGGAATAGATGTCCTACGAGCAGTCTGGATTTTGGAATTTCATTTGAAAAATGGACTAGTGGTGAAGTCAATCTTGATCATTTAAGACCCTTTGGATCGAAGGTGTTTGTTCTAAATAAGAATCGTGGAAAGAATAAACTAGCTGAAAAGTCAAGATTCACGAAATACGATTCACGAAAAAGAAAACATTACCGGGTGTGGCTACCGACTTCGAGGAAGATCATAGAGGCTCGAAATGTTAGATTTGTTGAAAATGATACAAAAAGTCTTGGAAATATTTGCGACTACGACGACATTTTGGCAGTTGAGGGAATCCAGAAGGATAGAGACATAAAGCGCAGTCATATTGAAATTCATCCTCCGAATGCAGACAACGACTGTTTCAAATAATAAACTAAGAAATACTGAACCCGTTAGGGGTCGTGGCAGACCACGCTTGTTACGTACAGGATTCAGAGGGCGACCTCGAAAATTGTTTCATTCAGTGCACGCTGCGAATGCACAAGAGTTTCCTTGTGAGGGAACAGAAAATGATGTGTTTGCTGGTTTACTGAAAACAAACAATAATGTCCACGACGACGTTTCTGACGGTTGGTTCGCTGGTGTCGCCAACATTAGCGTCAAAACTGCTTTGCATGGTAAGGACAGCGACGAATGGAAGAATGCTATCGAATCTGAGATGGCGAATCTAGTAAAAAACGGCACGTGGGATATTTTACAAAACAGTCAAAAGACTAGTATCGTTGGTCGTAGATTAGTCCTTAAAAACAAATATAATGCTGATAACAAATTGGTGAAACGTAAGGCTAGGCTGGTCGCCAAGGGTTATAGCTAGCAGTATGGTGTCAACCATCACCAAACGTATGCTCCAGTAGCAAGATTAGACACACTTAGACTTGTTTTGGCTATGGCTCTTGAATATGGACTCAAAATATGGCAGTTCGATATAGATTCGGCGTATTTAAATGGTGTACTAACTGATGAAGTATACATGAAAATACCTGACATGATTGGTGAGATGCTGGAGAGGAATATGTGTAAGCTCAAAAAGGCGTTATATGGTTTGAAGCAGACTGGTCGACAGTGGTAGTCAGGACTGAGTCATAGATTATTAAGTTTTGGGCTAACAACAACAAAGAATGAACCTTGTTTGTTTCAGGGAAAAATTGATGACAACATTCTGCTTGTATTAATATATGTGGATGACATACTAGTAGCCTCGACAGACGAGAAATGTGTTATGAAATCGGGTATGTGGATTCTGATCGGGGTGGTAGCACGGTGGCCGTCGATGGTATTCTGGGTACGTGTTTCTATTAAGTGGTGCTGCTATCACGTAGAAATCACAAAAACAAAGATCAGTTGCATTATCATCCACTGAGGCCGAATACACGAGTTTGGCAGAAGTAGCTAAAGAAGCACAGTATTTAACAAGCTTGTTAACTGAATTGAACCTGTCTCAAGGCGGTAGAGTCACGATTTATATTGACAATCGAGGGGCACAGTGTTTAGCCAGTAATCCAGTTTTCCACGCGAGGACGAAGCATATCAGTACAAAATACCATTTCATTCGTGAATTGGTAAGCGCTGGAAAGTTAGTGTTGGAACACATTCCAACTGAGGATATGGTAGCTGACATCTTAACAAAACCATTGGTGCGGAAGAGTCATGAGAGATGTCTCAGCGGGCTTGGCTTCGATCAAAGGACAACCTAGGCTATTAAACGTGCAAATTGAGAGGGTGTGTTAGAATACTTTATAGCAACATCCATGACAGTTGGTAGTACTAAAATTTAAACCAATTTACACGTCCGTTTGAGTCGCACGAAGTCAGTCCGACGTATAGAATTATATTGTAATCGATATTTTCCTCATTAAATATTTTAACCTATTAAATTATTTTAATCAATTTTATTATGTTTTTCTGTAAAAAGATAAAAGGAGTTAACTTACAGTAAAATTAGTAGATGTGTGATTGTCATCTGTTGTTTTTATTGGGTGTTGAATGGTTGATCCGTTGTCCTTGGGACCTTGGTAGGATCTTCCTTCAACGACGTAGCGGCTGCTTTCAATAAACTTCTTATGGCCTGCTGCGGTGATCCCGAATGCTGCCACTATCTTATCTGAAAGCTCCGCTTTGTCCTGGTGTGGTCTACTTCGGGGCCTCTTTTCCTACGCTTCCTTTGTTGAGGTATGTTTGCAATTATTTTATTTACAACCTACCTTAAGAGTGATTCACTAGGAGTCGCACTAGTCTTAAGTAATATTTTCAAAGTGACCGTGTTATCTTTCAAAATTTATTACAATAAAGTTACTATAGCCTTATCGGTTTTTAATAAAATCGTCTTGGCTTTTGGTAAATTTTTGATAACCTCAATTCAGTCAAATTTTATGACTTTATCAGAAAATTTTTGTCAAAGTCACTTTGCTATTTTTCAATTGTTTGTTTTCAATTATTATTATTTATTATCTCACATATTTTTTTAATTATTTCTTTATCGTTTTTATCTTTAAGTAGCTTTTTCGATAAAATCACTTCAATATAAAATAGCACTGTTAATTAATTTCAACTAAAGTCACTTTATTATTTGTTCCAATTATTTTTCAAAACTCGAATGTTATTTTAAAATTCAAAGTTTATCTTTTGCACTTGACGAAAACTTATGCACTTATTTTCCTCAAAATTTGACCTATGAAATCATTGATTATATATAACACTTCGATTCATTTGAAGAACAATGTGATATGTTTCAACACTTTGATTACATAAAATTGCACTCAGAGTCCCTGCTCTGGCGCCAGTTAATAAATTAAAGATTCAGATTGCTTTTTTTTAAAACTGAACTTAATACTTCTAATTTAACTTTAACATGATTTTTTGTTAAAATCTAAATCGCGACATAAGACTTGTTTCCGAGAAGTGAATACATTATTACTAAATTTTGATGACATTATTATTTTGCCCGTGGGAATATGTCGAATTGAAAAGGCTAACCTCGCTTTAATGGAAGCTCGCGGATTGAGAGGATTCAAGTTTCATAATTCCAGAATTTTGGAATTATTTGATCGCGCATAGTTTTAACGCGCATGTTGGGTCCACGTGATGGACGCGCGTGTTGGATTTATGTTGTTAACTTATATTTTAACTGTTAGCCGTAAGGGAGTCTTGTTGAGTTCTTGTTGAGCCGGTTTTCTGTATCAAAATAATTTAAATGGTTTGCAGCTTATAATGCAATTTGAGGAACAGAGTTCATTTTATTTGTAATATAAAAGGGTTTGTGTCATCACAACACTCATCTTCGACTCTGGTGAGCCAACTGTTCCAAAGATGTAAGCATACAAATAAACATTGCGTCTGAAAACTTCAGTGACTACATCTTGGTCTCGAGTCCTCAAAAACGAGCATCAATCGTAAACAACTGTCCAAATTCAAATGGTTTTGCTGCCCCCATATTTTTTCGTTGCCTTGCCAAAGCAAGGAACACTTGTAATGCATTTAGCATTTGAAATAAATTTAACATTTTTATAGTTAAGAAAAATAAATAACTGTTAATAGGTTTGAAGGTCAATAAATATTTACAGGGTTGATTTAAGGTTTAAATACACTACAACTCATAAGTATTAGCCCACATAAATTTTTGATTATTTCTCCGACAAGAAAACACAGAAAGCGGTATAATTTCACCTTAGGCGACAGTGTAACGACAGACAATCCAGATGCCTCATTCCCATACAACGAGTTGTTACCAATGATTTCAAACTAGCAGACAATGAGCTTTTGGTGAGTACATATTTTATGCGCTCGGAGAGCGAAATTTGTCTGCTAGTTGACGTCAACTAGTTTGATAATAATATGGGAAAGGGGTCGTAGAAATAAGGGGAAAGGGGGGGGGGGGTAAATTAAAATTTCGGCGATGGGACACAATTATCATTTTCTGAAATTTTCGTTTCCCTCACACAAACAGAAATTTTTTGAGTGTGTATATTCGTGATTCTCGTACACGTAAATACATTCAAAAATTTCTAGTTTTTGTGTTGAAAATGGAAATTTTGGTATGTATTGGTAATTTTGATTGATTTTGGGAAAAAACATTTGCAAATTAAATTTACAAATATGTAAAAAATAATTTTTCGAATACTTCCGGGAAACGGGAGACTTTTGAAATCTGTCAAATAACTTCTGATATTTATTAATGGTATTTACTTTTTGCTTAATTATTTGAATGAACTTACATTAACGATGCTTTCATATTATTATTATTATTGATAATTTGATATTTTTCTGAAAATTGTTACAATGATTGAAGGAAATGGAAAATTGTTCACATTTTCAAATTTATTATTATTGAGATAGATAGCATTTAATTGGCATTAAATATTGTTTGATTTTCAATTTTTTTTTCAAAAATATTTATTCATTTATTTGTATTTTGTGATTTTAAGTTGGAAGGTCATTGGATAAGGTCATTAGATAATTAAACCCCCGCCGTGTGCTCCGCTCACTCTAATAGCTCGCGCATGGAGCTATGTATACAGTAGCATTGTAAGTAAAAAGGTTATTTAGTTAAGACTACAGTAGCAATCATTTCAGCTCATTCTGCACGTCAAAGTAGATCTATATTGAATGAGTCCCTATCTATAATTATCGAAAACCTTGCGGGTGCGGTTGCGGATCTTAATAGATCTTAAAATTTTCTCATACAAAATACTTTTTGTAAAAATTCTTTCATCTTCTGCCAAATGAACTTGGCCTTCTGTTTCAGAAATACGCAATAGAAAACGCAAGACATAGAAATAATATAGACGCGCAATCGATCAAACGATCTAACTTTACTGGCTACAACATACAATTGACGGTGAGAAAATACAGGTTGTTTGAGTAAGATTCCTGATTTTTGAACTGTTTGCCCCTGGGATTTATTAATTGTCATCGCAAAAGCCAGAATGACTTGAAATTGAGTTTTTTGAAAGAAAAAAGACAGAAGTATGCCAGTGTAATTAAGGTGTATTTGTGGTGTCAAAATACGTGTGTTTCGAAAAACTCCTGCTAAAATGTCACAATCCAAACAATTTTTTTGCATTTGAAGTAAACGAATAGGTGTGCCATTGACCAAGCAACTCATGTCCTGTACTCAAATTACGAATAAGTAAAAGTATGCAATTTGGTTTTGAAAGTAAATTTGTGGGATCGGGAGCCAACTTACATCAACTGAGTTTAAAAATTCTACTGGAAAATTATTTTGCTCTCTATAATCATCACTCAAGATGTAATCGGAACTCAAATATTTTCGTTCCTCTCCGAACAGACTGTTAAAAATTTCTGCATCGATGAAAGTGCAGTTTTCATATTTGGGTGCTAATATAGCCGAATTGAGAATATCGTTAGATACATTGCCATAAGTATCTGCAATCACGAAGTTACTAGCTAAATGGGAAGGAATTTCAATAATATTTTGGCTGTAATCTGGAAATGTGGGTAAAGTTCCATTACCAAGAGATTTAAGAAATTCAATGAATTCAATCTCATGAGGTGAAGCTCTCATGTTTTGGGTAAAAGTTATTTTGTGGAATTGTGAAAATTCGGTCCATGAAGTAAGGCAATTCTCAATAAGTGGTACATGTATACCGTGAGCTATAGCTGGCAATATTCGTCAAAAATCTCCACAGAGTAAAATAGTCATACCTCCGAAAAGGTTAGTTGAAGTACCGAATGAATCGTTTACTGAACAAAATTTCCTCAATAGCTAATAAAGCACGGTTATATGAATCATTTTCTGAAGAATTTCTTAAAAATTCTTCACACATGAAAATTTTGAATTCATTCCAAAATCTAAAGCATTTGTAGGAAAGTTCATACCACAAATAGGATATGGCAAATAACTCTCTTAACTGCTGAGAGGGGTTACACTATTTTACTTCTAATAAATATTCACGCCACTCTCCATCACTTCATGCGATACGTCGTGCATGTGCTGAAAATGTGCAGTAAATAATGTTCGCAACAGTACCCAAATCCTGATGAGACCTCGAACATGAAGCAAAATAGTCTCAAATGAAACAGCTCAACATAAAACATAAAATAATCTAGCAATAGCTCTACTACTTCCTCTTTGAGATTTTTGCCATTTCTTTTCTTTATCTACCTAAATATAATGCATCGGCGTCTCTGTATATGTAGATTCCATAGAATGCAGTCAATTTTGTTCTTCTGTGATTTTTAAGTGCTTGCTGAACATTTCCTTCCCAAAAGACTACATTTTGCCAATGAGGCAAGTGACATTCAAGTCGAACTATAATATATTACGTGACTGGTAATGCATTGGATATTCATTTATGCGCCAACTATCTTCCGTCGATCCAACATAGTGACCGGACAAAAAGCTATCGATTTCATCTATATAAACTTTGCCCTCAACTCCACCTCAAACTCTTCCAAACTGTAATGAGGCACAGTCGTATTCCTTATAAACATATTTGTACATATATTTTAGGCTCTTAACTGTGCCAAGAGCTTCCACATTTAAGTAGCGATCAAATTTCGCTAAAAGATATGGATTTTAAGGAACAGCATAACGGTTGTCAACAGAGTGGCCACGAAAGTCAACTGTTATACCATTAACACGACGCATCTAACATTGGCTAGAGTTGTATTGTAAAAGTCCTTAGAAAAGCTTTTGCTGCATTTACCATCTCTGATACAGACGGGAACGATTCAATAAACCACATGGATCGTGGATCATATGGTTTTTAACTACAGTATGAAGTTGTGGGAAATACATTGTATATTGTAAATAAAATATATTTGGAATTTCCGTACAAACGAACAAACTTTCATTTCCTACCTTTTCTTTTTTCTCTAAATTGAGGGCTTAAATGTGAGCAAACAAAAGTTTGGAAATATGATATAATTTCAGATTTTGAATTTTGAACAGTTTTTTGCTCGTAGCGTCTAAATCAAGCATTCTAGGGGGCATGACCAACCCCCATAAAATTGTGATTTTCCATGTTTTTTAAAATAAAATTTGCATATATTTTTATCAAATTAGAAAAAAACAATGGTATAAGTAAACGATGGCTTTAAATTTGTCTGTGGTAATGCATCCATATTATTGTCTGTGGCCATATGTTCATTGTTTTGGCGTTTGTCTGGAAGAATGCAATTTTATTAGCCAAAGATTGCCTTCTTCCAGGCAAAAAACAAAAGAATGAACATGTGAATATTGTCTGTGATATGGCTGCATTTGCCCCTCACATTATCATTGGCATAGATATTAGGTTTGAGTGAAAAGAATGCATGTATTTGGCAGAAATGGCTGGTTATTCAGTCGAACGTATGATCTATGCAAATGATAATGTTAAATAAGTATGTTTTATATTGTAATTTTTTCGTAAAGGAATGCAATTATGTTAATTCTTTTGTTTTGTGTCCCCAGTAGAAGATTGATGCATATGGTTTGATTTTCGACTAATTTAGTACATGGGGACAAAACCCAAAAAATCACATATGGTTGCATACTTCCAGGCAAAAAGCAAAACAATCTCACGCATACATTCTTCCCAAAAGCATCATCTACGCTATACGTGTGCTCAATTCACACATACTATCCCATTGAATTTTTGAATTTCAATTTAATATGAAACTAATTTATTATTAAATTTAAGAAAAAAAATTAGGTGATGCACATAGAGGAAAAACTAATCTTTCGAATGGTATAACTTTTATCCTGGTAAGTCCACCTGGTTTCCTGTAAAAGGGATAAAAAAAAAACGTGTCGCCTATTTATATATAGATAATCAAAAATTCAAATAAAAACAAAGAAGAAAAATAGAAAATGGTGGTTATTAAGATCTATTTAATTAGCAGTTAATGAGAAATTTATAACTATTCGCTGTTTTTTATATATATGATATTTGATATTCATTTACTAGATGTATATACATATAATATTACATGATTTTTAATTTATTTAAATCCAAATGGACTCTAGGTCTGAGCTTGGATCTAGTTTTCAAACAAAAAGATAAACAGTAGAATTATAAAATAATACTAGTATTAACAGTAAAATAATTGTCACTAATTTTTTGTCACTAAGATCTAATTTTGATTAGTAAGATTTTGTAGCCATTATTTTACTTAATTTTTTAATTTTGCAGTAATATTACCATTTATGTTAATTTTATCTTTTAATTTGTTGGAAGCTTATTATATATATTTAAAGCATTATATGTGCTTTAATTTTTTGCCCTATTTTTTATTTTTTGAAAGTGGTGTAATTTTTTTGTTCTGTTTGTGTGTTTGCTATATTTATCTTTAAGATAACCGATTTTAGTTTTAATTATATTGAAATAATAAAGATTTTTAATTTGTAATAATTTGTTATAATCCTGTTGAAAATTAATTTCATGTATATAACTATACTTCTTATATATAATTTTTAATATTTTTCCTTGTACATTTTCTAAAAGTTTTCTTATATTTCAGTGTGCACTACCCCAAGAAACTATACCATAATTTAAGTTCGATTCAATTACTGCATAGTAAATTTGTTTCATATGTTAATAGTTTATTATTTTTGATGATTGTTTTATTATAAAAATAAGGTATGTACATTTAGAAATTATTTTTCTTGTTTGTTCATCCCATCTCATATTTTTACCTATTTTGACACCTAGAAATTTTGCGCTTTGTACATGCTTTATAATTTCGTTGTTTACAATTACGTAAAAGATATCTGGCTGTTTATCATTATATGTTGAAAAGGTAACAAGCTCTGTTTTATTAATATTTAATACTAATTTATTTATATTGAGCCAATTATTTACTATGCTTATATTATTTTTTGCTTCCTCTTCAACATTTTTCCAGGTTTCCCCTTTACATATTATTGCTGTGTCATCTGCGAAAGATATTATGCTATTCGGTCATAGATTTAACAAATCATTTATATAGATTATAAATAATATCGGACCTAGTACCGACCCTTGGGGCACACCTATATTTATGATAATTTTATCACTAAAATAATAATTTATTTTTACTTATTGTTTTCTGTTTGTTAAGTAACTATGTAATAAGATATTTGTTTAACCTCTAATTCCAATACTATACATTTTACCGAGTAATTTACTATGATCCACCATATCAAAGGCCTTTCTTAAGTCCAAAAAAATAGCTGCAATTGGTTTTGTTTTATCTGAAGATTCATAAATATTTTCTGTAAGATAATCTATAGCTTTATTAGTATTAAATCCCTCTTTAAATCCATACTGATTTGGAGACAGTAATTTATACTTGTTTAAAAAGATAACTTTTATTCTATTTTTAGTAATTTTTATTCTTTTTTTTCTATTTTTTAGTAATTTTTCAAAGATCTTTGATATGTTGGATAACAGTGATATTGGCCTGAAATTTTTACATTCATTTTTATCAACTTTTTTGTATATTGGTATTACTATTGCTGTTTTTAATATATAAAAACAGGATAACTTGCAGTTTCTAACATCATATTAAAAATATAGATCAAAGGAAAAATAATGTCTTCTTGTGCTACGTTTAATGATTTTGCTGTGACATTATCAAGTCTAGTCGATTTTATTATAAATAGTGAACTTTTAGTTTTACGCACCTCATCATAATTAGTTTGATACATCAATATTGTGTTACTTTTAACTTCATTCGGAAAATGCATGTTACTATCTTTTAAGTTTTTTGTCAAAACTTTTGCTATATTAATTTAATAATCATTAAAAGTATTTGCAATATTTTAATTGCTTGTTATTATCTCATTTGATTTTTTTTATATAATTAATTTTTAATTGCTTATTTTTGTTTTGATTCTTATCATAAATATTATTTGTAATGAACTTCCACAATTGATTATTATTTCCTATATTTTCTATTCGAAAACTCAAACTTTTTTCTTTTGCTTTCTGAAACTTTTTTTAAGATATAATTATATGTTTTAGGTTTTTTTTTATCAACATTTAGTGAATCTATTTTCAATATTTCATATGGTTTTTGTTTAATCTTGCATGATTTTATGATGGATTTTGTAATCCATTCTTTGCTAGGTTCATTTTTATTTTTTTATTGATTTGGTTTTTAACTTTTGAGGTGTTTCGTAGTGTTTGTAATTTACCTATAAATTTGCTCATGGCGATATTTACACCGGTACATTCATAGGTATCGCACGTAATTTAGTAACAATTAATCTTTAGTTTTGTATAAATAATTTACTGTTCATCTCCTAATTCTTTTTGATTCAAATTTGTATTGACATTTTTAACAGTTATAAAGAGATCACTAGTTGGATTTTTTGTATTATATGTGTTTGCATTTATTTTGTTTAATTTATAAAATATATGATCAATACACGTACCATTATTTATACTATATTTGCTATTATTTGGCCTATTTAGAGTGTTAATTCCACTAATAAATTCATATCTGAATAGCTTAATTAAATTTTTCACTGTATCTTTATTCATATTTAAAATATCTATATTTTTATCACCTATTATAATGTGATTTTTATTAGTTTGTTTTTTGATATACTCTTTTAATTTTGTTAAATTTGATTTGTTAAAATCATTCACTTTTATTTGATGTGATCTATATATGGCTGTTATCAGCAGCTTCTTTTAGTTTCTATCAATTAGTTCTATCTCAATTATTTTAATTTTATCTTATTCTATTATATTTACATTATTATCTAATTTGTTATTTACATATACGAATATACCATCTGATTGATTTATATTACTTTCATTAAAGTATTCCTTATAGTTTTCTAATTTATACATTGCTAAGCTTTTAATCCTCCACGTTTCTGTGTAAATAATAATATTTGTTTTTTTTTCATTTGCTGTATTAATGTTAAAAGTTAAAAATAATTTTTATGCTTCTTATTTTGGTGTGAAGCACACTTATTCCTAAATCTTCATGTTTATTATAGTCAATGTTGTTGTATTCAACTTCTATTTTATTAATATCTTTTTCATATTCTGTGAAGATTATTTTGTATCCAAATCTAATTTGTGTTTTTTATCTAAATTAGTTTTTTTATTTTTCATTATTTTGCCTAAGGACCTAAGTATTTACTGTTCCTTTTTATTGTTCTCTTACTTCAAACATGTACTGTTTGTTTTGAAGAAAAACACCAGATTTGTTATTGTTGTATTGAGCTCGTATTGTATTGTTATTCTTGAATGGGCTTATGCTTTTAAAACAATTGTTTGGAAAGTGGATAGCTTACATCATATAAAGTTTACGTCATATATATTGAGTCAAATTACATTTTGCATTTTGAGGGCAAGCTCTTCAAAATTTCACATTCCTAACGACGAGTTGGCAAAAGCTCCTGAAAAGAGCTTTCAAAATCGGGTGCCAACTCGTTGTATGGGAATGAGACATCTGGATTATCTGTGGTGTTACGTAATGAATAACAAAAGAAAGTTAATTCAGCTATCTGAAAGAAATAAAAAGAAAGTGATAGAAAACATGCATGAAATTGTTGCACTGCCCTGCAAGATGAACTTTAGGTCATACATTGTTTGATCATAAATTCCATTGTGAATCATAGATTCAAAAAAAGGAATTGATTTCGTATAAATTCACTAATTGTTATGGAAATAAAGTCAGAGTTAATTTAGACTCTAAACTGATTGTTTGAATCTTCAATTTATTCACGAACGAGCTATTATTAGCACGAGTGAGTAGTTGAATGCACAGTTATGCTCAAATGTTAACAATTAATTGAGCTGAGCGAGCGAAGCGAGCGAAGCTCTTATGCGTCGACGAAATATGAAACCTTTGTAACCAAACTCCTCCTAGACCGTTTGATCAATCGATCTGAAATTTTACATACTAATAGTATTTTTGACGGTGAGTGCTAACATCTATTTTTTGTTACTAAATTCGCGAAAAAAAATCACTAGGGGTAGGCTTCTTAGTTAACAATTTTTCTGATGAACGAACCAAAATTAGTACAAAGGTTTCTGTCATGGAAATCTAAATTTAGTTTTTATGTATTAAGAACGATCACTGCGTTATTTTGCAAGAATTTCAAAATATACGGCAAACGAAATACCATTTTGACAAAAAATAGCTGTCTTATTGATAGTAGACGTTAGTTTACTTGCATAAATGAAGTTATGGTATTGATCTTAGGTAATTAGTTTTCGCGTGCTCGAACCAGAATTAGCTTTTACATAAAGATCTTAGCACAGGCACCTGATTGTTTCCGGGGCTTTCGCCAATTCGCTGTGGGGAATCGGAAACTTTGAAGAGAAAATATATTTTGGTTTACTCAACTCGTAGCATGTGGATTTTTACAGGTTCTTGGGAAATAGTATTTTAATTTATGAATTTTGAATCATGAGACAAGAAAGATTCCAGGAACCAGAAATTGGACAATTTTTTTCAGGTTTTTAGAGTACTTTTCCGGTAAAATTTTGAATTTTTAACGGTTTTTTGCCCGTAGCGGCTAAACGCAGCGTCCTAGGGTGTTCGTATGTATGACCGACCCCCATTATTTTGTCATTTTCTACATTTTTTTCATACATAGTTTTTCTCTAAATTCAGTTTTTAAAGATATACATACAAAAGATGGGAAAACTGATAAAACTCAGATTTTGAATTTTTAACAGTTTTTTGCCCGTAGCGGCTAAACGAAGCGTTTGAGGGGTTTAAAATGTATGACCGACCCCCATTATTTTGACATTTTGTACCTTTTCTTGATACATCATTTTTCTCTAAATTGAATTTTTAAAGGTGTGCATAGAATAGATCGGAAAATCGGTAAAATTCAGATTTTGAATTTTCAACGATTTTTTGCCCGTAGCGGCTAACCGAAGCGTCCTAGGGTGTTCGGATGTATGACCAACCCTAATTATATTGACATTTCCTGCATTTTTGTCATACATTATTTTCCTCTACTGTGAGTTTTTAAAAATGTGTCCATATACATACATGTGTACGACTCTAGCTCATAATTTTATGTATCAATGAAATCTGATAGTAAAGATAATTGAATGAATTACTGGAAATTGTTTCATAACTTCAATATACATATTCGTAATCATAATAAATATATACATATATTCATATATAATATGAAAAACATAATACTAGAAATCCCAAAATAACAAAAAGTCATGAGTTATTAGAAAATGTTAACTAGAATAATAGGAATCAAGTAATTTCAAAGTTTACCATTTTTCAGAACAATGAATAACATTTATTACATTTTGTCAAAATTATTTAACATAAATTATAAAAGCTGAGTAATTCAATAGTGTAGAGGAAGTAATAATTTATAAACTATAATTAAATAGGGCTCACTATAGGATTAGAACTAAGATAGAAAATACAGGGAGGGACATCTAATATTTGGAATTTGAACTGCTGTATATTTTGAGTTTGATAGGCATAATGTGTTTCATGAGCTAACAGAAAATTTGTTTTATGTTTGACATTTACGAAATGTGACGCTTTGCGCTTGAACAAAATTGGGAAATATTGAAAACTTACTTCAACACTGGTGAATTTTCTACGGAAACCATAAGAAAATTTACGTAAAAAATTTGCATTGCATTGCAGTTGATCAATCAGTGAACCGAGTTCGTTAAATGGATTTTTGTTTCCACAAATTGAAGAGTGTTACATGGACGGAATTTGCTTTCAACAGGACGGAGCTGCGACACAGACAACGATACAATCGATCTTTTGCGCACCGCTTTTGAACATCGAATAATAAAGCGAAATTCCGATCCGAATTGGGCGCCTCAGAGCTGTGATTTGAACTCATTAGACTATTTTTTGTAGGAATCCATTAAGGATATATGTTACGCTTATCATCCAGAGACGATTGAGTCCATGAAACACAAAATTGAAGTTGCCATTCATGAGACTGAAGCCCAAACAATCGAAAATGCATTGAAAAATTTAGTTGATCGGATGGAGACTGTAAAGCCAGCCGTGGCAGTCATTCAAATGATTGTGTTTCATTCGTAAATGGAAATGTTCAATCTTTCTCTTATCTCTTGAGTTTCTCTCACTGAAGGTAATGAGATAGAACAACATACAAGAAAGGCCATTATATCATAGTTTAGGGCTAGAATTGTTATGCACATATTTTTTACATTAAAACTAAGTCAACACGCATGGTATCGATTTGAACCAATTGCTACCAATTATTACATTACCACAAATGACTATGAAGCAGAGTGTCTATAAATCGACCGCTCAGCTCAATTTTGTGTGCGACATCGCGAACGCCACCTAGTAGAGATCATTAAGTGCTAAATACAATAACTTATTTCCAATATTTGACGTTCATCACATACTAGAAAAACCCCAAGATCGATAAAATCTATAATTTTTTACTCCTCAAGATCTCCACTGTTTCACTTTGAGCTGCCAATTATTGTAAACAACGCTATCAACGCCGGATTCTTCCCGAAAACCAGGAAGTATCCGATTTTCTGTCCCAATATAAAACCCGGAAATCCATGTCACTGAGCTACCGGCACAAGACCCTTCTGACATCGATCAGTAAGCGATATGAAAAACTCGTAATCAAAAGGACCAAAATACCTCATTTTCAATTTGGTTTGCCCACAATATTACAATGGCACTCAACATATTCGAGAACTTTATGTGCGGTAATGCAAACAGGAAACAGCGTATCGTAGTTGTGTGCTTGTACATTGGAAGGGCGTTCGACACTACGGGGATACCCACTTTTATCGACAAAATTCACGTCTCCCGATCCTCTTTGATTCTGTGTAGCATTAGGTGCGTTATCGTAATCGAAAACGTTACCGCATTTGAGTATTTTGCATTCTCGTACGAGAGAAAAAAGGGAGAACTAGAACAGAATTGCTCGCGCAAGCACTTTCCCTCCGTGTTACTTTTTACAAAAAAGTTAAAGTTTTACAAAAAAGTTTACTACCAAAATTTGTGTAGTGAAAAGTTGGAAACCTGTCAAATGCATGTATGTATGTGACGTATGACTGTAATAATAGTTTTACGACTAGATATCACTACTAAGTTCACATAGTGAGTAAAGAACGCACCCTTTTGTCACCATTGGATATTGAGTGCAGGCAGTTGAGCATCAGCCATGAGCAGAATAAAAAGTACTAGACAGTAAATTACTTTTATTTAACTAAATAACGTCTTTAAATTAGTGAAAATACTACTAATTATTACATGGTATCAGAAGTAAAGAAACATTGATGAAACGTTCGTTGGAAAATAAAATTGTGATCGGTAGCGAATAAATACAGCGGTAACGACACATGGTGAAATGGAACAGCACACAGAACCTGAGCGAATCATAGAGAAATAGTAATCGAAGGAAATTTACGAATTATCTAAGCATCATAGAGTAAAACGAGGATTTAAACGTGAATTCACCATTGGAGGGATATTTATCATAAATAATCGGGAATATTTTTTGGAAAATCAACAATTTGTGGAAAATAATGTCGAATGGCAGGTTGCCGGAGGAATTGGATTGCACAAACATTGCAAAGGAATGGCGACCATGGAAAAATGAACTTTTATTGCACATGCGAGCAACTGGCAAAGTAAAGGAAACCGAATCAACTAAAATTGCAGCATTTTGTCAAGTTCGTGAGATCTACAACACATTGTTGCAAAATGATGGAACAGAAAATGGGATTCTGGGAGAAATTGATGTTGTCGCACCGGTGGTGGCTGAAAATGCCGATCAAAGTCAAAACACTGCTGTTTCAGTAGTAAATCAGCGTTCATTCAACTATGACTGTGTGCTTATCGACGGCATAACCTCTCGAACGACCTTTTGAATTGAAGTTCGAACTTTTTTGACATTTGATACCTTCGCTTGTTACTAAAACAGAAAAAAATATTAACTTATATTGCTTCAAGAATATATTAAATTACTTACGTGTTTTCATGCATTCATGCGACGTTTCCGTTTTGTTTTGAAACTATCACTGAACGGAACAAAAACATGTCAATATAACGTTGGCATTTTCGGAGACAAAAACCTTTCGAAATTGGAACTTTGGTATAGTGCCAATCAAAAGGTCAGTTGTATGAAATGCCGTCAATTAGCACACAGTCTATGTTTTGAAAGCATTTCATGATCATTGTATCCCAAAGAAAATTGCAACAATGGAATCCTTAAAATTTAACAAGGTGGGACAAAAAGAAAAACAAACATTTGCAGAATTTGATTGGATTTTATCAAATGTAACAAAGTGGGACAAAAAGAAAAACAAACATTTGAAGAATTTGAAACAGAACTTCGGAAACAAATCCGGTTCTGTGACTTCAATTGCGAATGTGGTTGTGGAAAGGAATTAAAGTATGAAGATCGCATGCTGAAAGATCGAATCAGCCTTGGAGTGGTAGATAAAAAATTGCAACTGAATTTGTTGGATGGCAAGGATGAGCCATTAAACAAAAAAGGAATCGAAATATGCAAATCATACGTTTTCAAGCAAAAAAAAAAAAAAGGGTTGTTCAACAGAAATAGTCAACCAAGTGTCAACAGTGTGGCTGGTGTGGAACATCAGTTATGTGAGACAGTGAATCCAGTACCACCTCGTGCTTGTTACAATTGTGGTAACGAGCTTACATCAAATCATATGGGAATTTGTAAAACTATAAAAATCAGCTGCCGGTCTTATGGACGTATGGGCCATTTCCAGTGATACAAATGAAGATTATAATGGAAATAAAGTAAATGTTTTTGGGACAGTTAAATTGAAATGTGTTGATCATAAGTCTGAAAAGAAACGATTTTCTCACTTCATGATTGTTGATGATAACCATGAACTGATACTTGGTCTGAAGTCGAGTAGAAAATTTGGACCATTTAAGGGAACGCACGGTAAGTTCTGTCGCTTGTTTGTCAAAAACGAAGGAGGAATTTTTGAGAAACAATTGTGACGTATTTGAAGAATTGGGAAAATTTTAGATTTATTTAAAAGAAGATTCAAAGCCAGTCCTCTACTATAATAAACGAATACAACACGCATTACTGAGTATATTAAATACACAATTGATTAAGAGGGTACAGGATCGAGTCATCTCACTTGTTGAATACCTAACTGAATGGGTGAACAATTTACAGATAGTCGAAAAGCCAAATACAAAGGAACTTCGAATATAATAAACTTAATAAACAAATATGTAGTAGACTGGTTTAATCGACCAACTACCGAGAAAAGTTTGCACCTGGCTTTTGGGCTGGATTAAAATAATAATAATAAAAACCGAAAGGCGTAGTCAAGGTCCGCGCCGTAGATTTTCCGTGAATAATTCAGGATAAAATTATAATAAGTGTTTCTTATTGGCATGTACCTAAATCAATCTCTTCAATACAACGGTTATACAGAGTAATACGGTTACAGAATAGATAAATCACACCTTTATTGTTTTGGGACTTTTTTAATTTCTTCTACGATGCTGCCGTTGCTATGACATTTGCTCGGCACTGGACGTTTGAGCTATATCTGAATTGCGTTTGATTGAATTTGGCCCATTATTATTGAGCTGCATTATGTTGATAACGAATTCTTCTTTACGATTACTACTTTAAGAACCCATTGTAACTAGATAAAAAATATTTATAAATCCGTGATTACAAATATATATATATCGAGGTGTTTATTAAAAAACACAAATCAAAATGGAGAGCTATGCTGATAAGTAATCTTATACTTAATATATCTATATATATCAAATGAAAATGATTTATTTTGACGCTCGATCACGTCAAAACTACTGATACAATCGGGATGAGACTTTGACGATTCGATGCGGAATTGTCCGAAGATGGTTCTAGGCTACTTATTTTTTTGGACTTCATTGATCCTTTGCTATTTTTTTTTTTGATTTATGTTTATTTTTTTAAATTTCTTTTCGGTACCATAGAAACGGTTACAGTGATAGTCATTCATTTGTTCACCATATTTAACCTTATTTTTTTATTGATTAAATGTTAATTGTGTAAAACTAATTGGGTAATTGGTTTTGTGTAAAACATTTCAAAGTTTATTTAAAAACGACTGGGATCGTTCCAGGTGGTTCTGCTCAGATCAAGCAGATCCCGTTGGAATTGTAAGGAAATGTAAACTACTGGGAGACTGGGAATAAATTATGTTATTTAAAAATTTAAATTAACTTTATTAACACAACTAACATTACAGCAATAAGTTACTACAGAATAACAATCTAAATTTAGCGGGTTTCTTATAGTTATTTTGGGGTGCTAATTCAGCCATAAAAGTGTTGTAACCTCGAACTTTCCCATTAGAATTGTTCGATAAGGCAACACCTAATGAGGTCAAATCAGTCTGTGGATTGCACATTTCATTAGAGGTGGGGGCGGATCCAGACGATCAGCCGATGGGCAGCGTGGGAAACCACGAAATGGAATGGACATGAAATGGAATGGGAGGTTCGGGAGAATAAAACCTTTTTTTTCTTCGGTCGGGATGAATAAGTGCCATTCTTAATTTTATTCGATGTTTTTATGTTGTTTTAAATTATCTTAACTTGTTTCGCGTATTCCTGCGTTGCCTCGTGTTGTTGTGTTCGGTGTTTGTGTTTGGTGTATGGTTTTTGGTATTTTTTGTTTCGGTTAGCAAATTCCCTCCTGCCATTTTTCATGTTTTATTAGAAAAGTTTATTTAGTGCCCAGCAAAACGGGCGGGTATCAGCTAGTTAATATTATAAACTTTTTTCAGTTTTTTTGGATTAATTTTATTTTCCTCCAATATATTTTGGATTTCAAATTTCGATAATTTCTTGAAGTTTTTCTTTATTTGCTTCAATTTACTTACTTTTATTAATAATTTGGAACATGGTTCGAACGTTATCGCCTTCTTATCTGCCTGTGGAGTTTTGCTCGATTCTTCTTCTTATTCTCTGACTACTTGGCCTCTGGTTCCTGCTCTTTTCGACTCATATGAGAGGCTATCTTTAATTTTTTCAGTTTTCAATACAATTCCGATTTTTACTTATGTTTTGGCAAAAATTTTCATTGTTTCACTTCAGGTCCTGATGGTCCTTTTCAAACTCCTTACAGTGACACCCAAATCTACGTCCTTGCTAAACGCGTTCTCACGCTACTCTAATTTATACTTTTATTCGACAGTAATCAGCAATAATCACGCGTAGGCGCTTACACTAGCCCGTTGACATCAGGGGCATAACAATAGCCTCACAGTAAAAACGTGCAAATATGCTCTATCCACTGCGGCCTCAATCGTTGTTATCGCATTATTAGTCCCGTAGCTATTGTGACGGTGTTTTGTAACATAAGAATGTTTATTGGTTACCAATGTCCTGTCTCGGTAAAAAATCCTAAAAAGAAAGGATATTACTAATAATAAGACCAAAGACTTACCCATCATCCGCATGGCAGCTACACGTCACGTCACTGAAACGTCACATGTCACGATCGAGACTAGTACACAAATACGAATAGGCGACTAGTACAAATCAGTACTAAACGTACTAGAAATTCGTTAAACTAGTCATCGTTAGAGGGCAGCAGCAGGTCGAACGATCAACGTGACCGAATGTCGAGTGGAACGACCGAATTAACCCACTTAAATGGAATGTGCGGAAATGCATTTTGCGGGAAAAACAAAATGGAATGTGCGAAAATGCATTTTCGGGAAACGCAGTGTGGAATTGGGAAATTGGGACAACAAGAACTTCAGGGAAAATCGACAGAGTGGGAATTGCGGCGTAATGAAAAAATGAGAATAAATAGACAAGGAAAATTAGGGAAAAGTCAGTCAACAGCAGACGACGGGAGCCAACCAGAGTACAGTACGAGCAATCGGAGAGGAAGGAAGTCCAGGAAGTACAGACGAGGAAATTGAGAGCCAGCAAAACAATTGGAGGAAATAACAACCAGGAAACAGATAGTAAGTATGCGGACTGCATCAATCCCACAAAAGTAGCGGATGAGGGCTCTTAGCCTCTCCGCTTTAGTCCCGACCACGGCTCTCTGGGCCTATCGAGCAGAATACAATCTTTTTCACTGGGCGAATCTCCCCTAGTGAACCAAAAACGACGGTTAGAAGAAGATTTAAAAGATCAGAAGGCGGGACCCCGGTCACTCACCATAGAGGAGTACCGGGAGCGAAGGAAAGGACAACAAAATCTGTGAGCAGACCCAGTAATACCAGTAGTGCCTCCGAGGAAGCGGACAGGCAGAGAAGCTCAGTTCAGAACAGCTATAGAGGAGACTTGACGGCAACTGCTACTGGCGGTGGGACGCTTGGAGCGAGTTAGGGTACAACAGAGCCTCCAGAAGTTATACAACGAGAGGGCAAGATACAGACAGGACAAGAAGCTGGCCAGGTACAAAGCGGGGCGAATGTCGGATCAGGGCGTGAATAAGGCGTTAGAGTATAGACCCCGTTAGAGTTAGATAGGTGGCGTTCGCGATGTCGCACACAAAATTGAGCTGAGCGGTCGATTTATAGACACTCTGCTTCATAGTCATTTGTGGTAATGTAATAATTGGTAGCAATTGGTTCAAATCGATACCATGCGTGTTGACTTAGTTTTAATGTAAAAAATATGTGCATAACAATTCTAGCCCTAAACTATGATATAATGGCCTTTCTTGTATGTTGTTCTATCTCATTACCTTCAGTGAGAGAAACTCAAGAGATAAGAGAAAGATTGAACATTTCCATTTACGAATGAAACACAATCATTTGAATGACTGCCACGGCTGGCTTTACAGTCTCCATCCGATCAACTAAATTTTTCAATGCATTTTCGATTGTTTGGGCTTCAGTCTCATGAATGGCAACTTCAATTTTGTGTTTCATGGACTCAATCGTCTCTGGATGATAAGCGTAACATATATCCTTAATGGATTCCTACAAAAAATAGTCTAATGAGTTCAAATCACAGCTCTGAGGCGCCCAATTCGGATCGGAATTTCGCTTTATTATTCGATGTTCAAAAGCGGTGCGCAAAAGATCGATTGTATCGTTGTCTGTGTCGCAGCTCCGTCCTGTTGAAAGCAAATTCCGTCCATGTAACACTCTTCAATTTGTGGAAACAAAAATCCATTTAACGAACTCGGTTCACTGATTGATCAACTGCAATGCAATGCAAATTTTTTACGTAAATTTTCTTATGGTTTCCGTAGAAAATTCACCAGTGTTGAAGTAAGTTTTCAATATTTCCCAATTTTGTTCAAGCGCAAAGCGTCACATTTCGTAAATGTCAAACATAAAACAAATTTTCTGTTAGCTCATGAAACACATTATGCCTATCAAACTCAAAATATACAGCAGTTCAAATTCCAAATATTAGATGTCCCTCCCTGTATTTTCTATCTTAGTTCTAATCCTATAGTGAGCCCTATTTAATTATAGTTTATAAATTATTACTTCCTCTACACTATTGAATTACTCAGCTTTTATAATTTATGTTAAATAATTTTGACAAAATGTAATAAATGTTATTCATTGTTCTGAAAAATGGTAAACTTTGAAATTACTTGGTTCCTATTATTCTAGTTAACATTTTCTAATAACTCATGACTTTTTGTTATTTTGGGATTTCTAGTATTATGTTTTTCATATTATATATGAATATATGTATTTATTTATTATGATTACGAGTATGTATATTGAAGTTATGAAACAATTTCCAGTAATTCATTCAATTATCTTTACTATCAGATTTCATTGATACATAAAATTATGAGCTAGAGTCGTAATTTTGGATATGGACACATTTTTAAAAACTCACAGTAGAGGAAAATAATGTATGACAAAAATGCAGGAAATGTCAATATAATTAGGGTTGGTCATACATCCGAACACCCTAGGACGCTTCGGTTAGCCGCTACGGGCAAAAAATCGTTGAAAATTCAAAATCTGAATTTTACCGATTTTCCGATCTATTCTATGCACACCTTTAAAAATTCAATTTAGAGAAAAATGATGTATCAAGAAAAGGTACAAAATGTCAAAATAATGGGGGTCGGTCATACATGTTAAACCCCTCAAACGCTTCGTTTAGCCGCTACGGGCAAAAAACTGTTAAAAATTCAAAATCTGAGTTTTATCAGTTTTCCCATCTTTTGTATGTATATCTTTAAAAACTGAATTTAGAGAAAAACTATGTATGAAAAAAATGTAGAAAATGACAAAATAATGGGGGTCGGTCATAAATACGAACACCCTAGGACGCTGCGTTTAGCCGCTACGGGCAAAAAACCGTTAAAAATTCAAAATTTTACCGGAAAAGTACTCTAAAAACCTGAAGAAAATTGTCCAATTTCTGGTTCCTGGAATCTTTCTTGTCTCATGATTCAAAATTCATAAATTAAAATACTATTTCCCAAGAACCTGTAAAAATCCACATGCTACGGGTTGAGTAAACCAAAATATATTTTCTCTTCAAAGTTTCCGATTCCCCACAGCGAATTGGCGAAAGCCCCGGAAACAATCAGGTGCCTGTGCTAAGATCTTTATGTAAAAGCTAATTCTGGTTCGAGCACGCGAAAACTAATTACCTAAGATCAATACCATAACTTCATTTATGCAAGTAAACTAACGTCTACTATCAATAAGACAGCTATTTTTTGTCAAAATGGTATTTCGTTTGCCGTATATTTTGAAATTCTTGCAAAATAACGCAGTGATCGTTCTTAACACATAAAAACTAAATTTAGATTTCCATGACAGAAACCTTTGTACTAATTTTGGTTCGTTCATCAGAAAAATTACTAAGAAGCCTACCTCTAGTGATTTTTTTTCGCGAATTTAGTAACAAAAACTAGATGTTAGCACTCACCGTCAAAAATACTATTAGTATGTAAAATTTCAGATCGATTGATCAAACGGTCTAGGAGGGGTTTGGTTACAAAGGTTTCATATTTCGTCGACGCATAAGAGCTTCGCTCGCTTCGCTCGCTCAGCTCAATAAGATGAATAAATGTATAAAAACCTTAGAGTTGTCTGACGATCGACTAATTAATTGTGTTCAGAAGTGTACCCCACTGAAATAGAGCAATTGTGAGGTTTTCTCCTACAATGGTACAAAGAGTCGAGGGAAAATCTTCACATAAATTTGGCGCAGCCGCTTTTCGGACGTACCTCTAGCAAATTGGTTAAGAGGAGGTTAGAGTAGAATTGTAGAAGCTTTAAAAGAAAGAAAAATAGGAAAAATTTAATTAGTCGACCTTTAGGAAATTGTTCGGTTGATATAAATTTGATAATGTTTGAGAGCAAAAAGGGAAAATAAAGTAAAAGACACTTCTGAGCACACGTCGATAGCGATAAGTAAATGAGAAATGTACTAAGGCTAGCGATAGGAACTTAATGAGCTTTGTTTAACAAAATAAACAATATACATAAGTGAAAATATCACACTTTGTATTAGCGGAATATCTTGAAGTTAATGTATATGACATAAGACACTAATGCCTAGTACGTAAGAAACTAATGCACATTCGATGTTATAATCTGAAAAAAAAGAAAAGAGAAAAATTAAAAAAGATATGTACATATATAAAGAAAAAAAAAATATAGAAAGAAAAAAAAGATATAGGAAAAAAAAGAAGAGAAAAAAAACAAGGAAAGAAAATATATATACAAAAAGGAAAAAAAAGAAAAGCTAATGAAACAATAATAATAATAATAGTAATAGGTACGGATACGTTATTTTCGTATTTAGGAAATAGGCGCGAAAAGATGCGAAATTTGCTGATAAATGCACTAAATACGATTTTTAATGTTTTAGTGATTTTCCGCGAAATTTCGATTATTTACATTTCTTAAATCGAAAATATCAAAAAATTTGGCAAAGTTTACGCGTCTACTGTGAAAAACCTTGAGCCAGTCACGGCTTCGGTGTATGTTTTTTTTGCGACAGATCCAAGGCAATGCAATGAGTTGCGCTTAACTTCGTTTTAAATGTACGGAACTCAGCACCGAGCAGATTAGTTGCGTTGCTGTTAGTGGTTTAGCCATTTTAGTGTTGTCGAACTATGCCTGGTCTACCGAAATACCAAAAACCACAAATTTTCCACGATTTTTAGCAATAAATCATAAATTTCATAATAAAGACACGGTAAAAATGTGTTTAAAAGCCAATAATCCCATACATAAATTAGATCATTCAGCCGTTCGCAATTATTTCGAAAAATATGTACCCGGCTCAGGCAACCTTCCTTCTGGGGATACTTTAAGACGGAAATACGTACCACTGTGTGGTATTTCGGAAAAAGAAACAATAAAAGAGAAACTGAAAAGCCAGCCAGTAGTTAAAGTGGCACATGAAACATCCGCCAACCAAGGAAGATGTGTTTTTGCGGTCTTATTTAAGACTATCAATTCAGAACCAGAACAGTCTTGTTTTTTGGCAGGTGTATATTTTTTAGATGCTGTCAATGCCTCCGCTTGTTCTCAAGCAATAATTGACACCTTGAAAGCATGTGAAATAGAGTACTCTCAAGTAAAAGGCCTAGTATCAGATTCTGCGCGTTATATGACTGCGTGTTACAACTTGCTAAAAATACTTCTTGGCGACCATATTTTGCATTATCAATGCTGGGCGCATAAAGTGAATCTTGCAGCTGACGTCTTTATAAAAGAGTTCAAGGAACTGAATTCCATTGTAGCGAAGACAAAGGCAGCCTTTTGCACTCCAGAAAAATGAAAAGTGCTTATTTACAGTACTTACAAGAACACGTTCCTCAACTAGCTGCCAAACTTTTCCCCACACCAGTAGTAACGCGGTGGAATTCTTGGTTTAAATCTGTCATTTATTTAAACGAATATATGAGCCATATTATTGCTTTTCTTAATGAGTATGAAGCCGATAACTCCAGTACCAGTTACCTAAAAGAAAGTTTCGAAGACGAAAATCTAGCTCTTAAGAAAGAAGTTCAATTAACATTCGTATCTGAGTTCTGTCCGAAATTTATGAACTTGATAGACAATTTGGAGGGTTCAAACTATCCATTTGCACATATTTTGTGGAGTAAACTAGAAGATTTAAAGTCGTCTCTTGAGTGTCAATGCGAAGGTTGTTTTGGAGAAAAAACAAAGAGCAGTTTGTCAAACGAAATCGGAGAAATTCATCAAGAATACAGTACACATGTCTGTACACATGAGATCTAACTTCACAAACGAAGCCTACCAAAATATTGGCAAGTTATTTTGTCCATCTATAGCAGCGGCCGCACTTTTATCACCTAGAAACACAAATTCTACTCTGGAAAGCTTCTCTAAAATATTATTTTTCAAAGACGTACCATAGGATGAAATTACGGATGGATATAATCATTTTCATAGACAACTACTTAAACTGGTTAACCAAGAAACACCTGTTGATGTCATTCGGATTTTAGTAGCAGCAAAATGCTGCTACCCTAGCTTTGCACAGGCAGCGATTCAAAGCCTCTTTAGTCCAGTAAGTAGTGTAGATGCTGAGAGATATTTTAGTGACCGAAAGCAGAGGCTGAGAGAAGAAAATATAGAGACGACTACAATGTTAGCCTTTAATTAAATTGAGTTGAGAATTAAGCATTGAGTTGATTGATTATTTTTTTATTGATTTTTGCGAATAAATGCGAAATTTTGGATTTGTGTTTTTTTTTATGCGAAATTTTAATATTTTATTTGCGAAAATTACGTATCCCTAGTAATAGGTGAATAATAAGAGGACAATGATACAGTTAACAACGCAAAAACAGAGTAACAGAATATATGGCCACGTCCACACCCAAAATTCCGGTAAATAAAGGATTAAGGAAATTTTTAGAAACGATAAACTCCTTCACATTGGAAACAGAAATCGAGGAAATTCCGGAAGCACTAGCTATTAGTGCGGCATCCACAGAAGGAGGTAACACAAATAAAGACGGTGGCACACTTAGCGCGGAAGACCGCACAAACCCAGAAAACACCAACGAAAACAACACAAACACGGGCGCTTCACCTAATAAGCAAGAAGTAGAACTCACATTCAGCACGGAAGAAAATAACGCGGACCGGAGAGTCCAATTTTTGTCCCAATTTTGGCTGGAGAGGATGGGCCACGCAAGCAATGCGAGGTGAACGAATTTATAAATTGCGCGCGTCTAGGATATGAAATCCTCACAGAGGTGCCAGACAAAGTATTATTCACTCGACTGCTAACAACACGATTAAGAGGCAGGGCATTCGAAGTGATACAAGCAGGTGGAACCGACACGTTGAACGAGATAATTTCAACATTGAGGGCGAACCTACTCCAGGGAGCATCCTACATCACGTTGAACACTCAGCTTCGAAATGTTCACCAGCTATAAACGGAGACGTTATTGGGGTATTTTAATAGGGTGAAAGACCTCATTGCTGCCTGTAAGAACGCTGCAGACGTGCAGTACCCTAATGGAGGAGATGGATTAAAAGCCGAAATAGAGGAAGTAGGCCTACACTGTTTCAAGATGGGAGTGCTAAATTCAAACTACAAGTTCTATCTCTTACAAGACGTTGAGAACACGCTGGAAGCGATAGGGACTAAGGTCAGAAGACTTGAACAGACGGAGCAGTGTATGCAGCAGCCACAACAGGATGTCGCCAGCCCGATGCAACAACCAACCCAGGGGTTGGGACCCAACTTTTACATGGCCGCACAACGGCCGCATCAACCGTTTGTTATCAAGCAGGAGTACCATCAGAGAGGTCCCCAGATTTACAGGAATAGGGGTCAACAGTACCAGCAAACACGCAGGAATAGTTTTCAACCGCCTGGGAATAACTATCGAAATAGGAATCAGGGTAGTCCACGAGGCAGGCCGGATCGCCGACAGATAAGATGCCATTTCTGCAACCGCGAGGGACATGTAATGGCAGAGTGTCGCACAAAACAAATGACACCATTCTGCACAAGTTGCGAGGCGTATGGTCACACAGCACAAAACTGCAACTCGCACGGGAGGAACCAAACAAATCCAGGTCCAAATGGATATAGGGGTCGCCAGGTGAATCACACCACGGCAAACGGTACAGAAGAAAAGTGTAACTTTTGTCTGGCGCTTGGACATACGGAAGGCGGATGTTATTTGAAGGAGAGATGGGAACGATTACAGCTGGAAAAACAAACCATAAACAGGTGCTCGGAAAACTGCGAGGGGGCGACGGGACACACCGCGAGTCACCACTAAAAGATAAAGAAAGGCGGTGTGGATCGCGTCCAGAAATACCTATAGTGAGTCTACCACTAAATGTGGCCCAAAGAAGTAAAAACTTGTTCATAATAGACACAGGAGCCGAAATAAGCCTTATAAAAGAAGACGAAATTAACGAAGAAAGGAAAAGAGATATAAATAGAGAAGAAACTATCAGACTCAACACTATTTCAGGGGAAATTTCTTCAAAGGGAACCATCAGAGGACACATAAATTTAGATAAGATTTACCCATGCAAGTTTCATATTATCGAAACTGTCAATCATGGGAGCATAACGGAATTATTGGTAACGATTTTTTGGCTAAGCATTGTAATATTGAGGGCCCCTCACAGAAGCTCGTGTTCCCACCCACAAGCAATGGCAGAGGAACAATTATAAAATTTGAAGAAAACCGCAACCAACGCGGGAATGACGTACACTTCGTGGACGTAATAGCTGCTGGTGGAACAAGCCTTGAGCGTAGTCACACCAGGGAGGAAAACACTCGAGATGACCAAAGCAGCACTACTATGGGGAGTGGAGAGAAACCTGAAACACTGAGTAAAGACGACGCTGACTAGTCAGAAGAAATGCGACAGACGAAGGAGTCGGGAAGCAGCACCACCGCCAGGCAAAGCTGTCCGAAAATATGTGGAAGCACAGGGGAAGTAATGCCTACAGCGGAAATACTGAGTGACTTAGAACAACTCTTCGAGATAGGTACGAAGCATGAAAACTACGAGAGTAGGATGCGTACCTGGAAGAGTAGTGTTAAATGTCTTCCAGCCCATACTCGCACGTACAAGGAAAACAAAGAGAGTTGTGAGGAAAGCTGTTCAAAAGAGGAACCCGTAACCACAGAGCCGAGAAACATCGTAATGCCAGCCAGGACAGTGAAATGCGTGGAAATGACCACGGATAGAGAAGGACAATTCCTAACCGAGGGGGAGGAGATAACGCCGGGGGTGAATATCAGCAATGCGCTCGTGCAGACCAAGAACGGGAGAGTGAAACTGAGCGTATTAAACGTAAACAGTCACGAGGTAGACATGAAAAACGTGACAGTAAAACTACGAAAGTACGAGGAAACAACGGCGAGGCCCAAATCAAAAAACTAATAAGTCTGGAGAATAACTTAAACACCGAGGAAAAAAGAGGGATAAACAAAAGAATCGAAGAGTTTCAAGATGTTTTCCATTTGCCGGGGAAAAAATTACGGCACACAACGACCGTATAGCACGAAGTACGGATACAACCCGGAAAACAGCCAATCAAGTGCAAGATGCACCGCCTGCCAGAAACACAGAGAGACATAATAACCGAGGAAATCCAAAGATTGCTCGATGAAGATATAGTAGAGCCAAGCTGGAGCGAATGGAACGCACCATTGCTAGTAGTCCCCAAAAAGCCGGGACCGGATGGAAAGAAGCGATGGCGGATAGTGGTCGATTACAGGAAGTTGAATGAAGTGACCGAGGGGGATGCATATCCACTTCCCAGGATGGAAGATATCCTGGACCAGTTGGGGAATTCCCGATATTTCTCGGTGCTCGACCTCGCCAGCGGCTACCATCAGGTAGCAATGAAGCCGGAAGATCGGGATAAAACAGCGTTCAGTACTCCTTACGGGCATTACGCCTTTAAACGAATGCCGTTCGGTCTGAAAGGAGCACCAGCAACTTTCCAGCGACTCATGAACCATGTGTTAACTGGTTTACAAGGATTGCAGTGCTTCGCGTACCTGGACGACATAGTTGTATACGGCAGGAATTTAACTGACCATCAAGTAAAATTACGAGCAATACTACCACGGTTAAGAACCCATAACCTCAAGTTAAACGTAGAAAACTGCAATTTCTTGAAAAAAGAGATTATATATCTCGGGCACAAATGCACAACAGAAGGGGTAGAGCCTGATCCGAGTCTGGTAGACAGTGTCAAAAACTTTGCGACAGCTCAAACCGTTCGCCAAGTGCAATCGTTCCTAGGGTTAGCCAACTACTATAGGAGATTCATATCGGACTTTTCTTAAAAAGCGGCACCCATCAACAAACTCCTTAGGAAAGACGTGAAATTCGTTTGGGACGAAGGTTGTATAAAAGCCTTTGACAACCTCAAGGAGAAATTAAGAAGCCCGCCGGTACTCCGATACCCAAACTTCAAAGAACCGTTCAAACTATACACGGACGCAAGCGGAGAGGCGCCAGCGAGGAGAAGCCAATAGCTCAGGGTCAAACCAGCGAGGAGAAGCCAATAGCTTATGCGAGTAGAACATTGAACGCGGCAGAGAGGAATTACTCTACCATAGAACGGGAACTCTTAGCCATAGTATGGGCAGTGAAAAACTTCAGATGTTACCTGTACGGACGACCCTTCAAAGTATTCACTGACCACAAACCATTGAAGGGAGCAATAAGAATAAAAGACCCCACAAGTAGGATTTTGCGATAATGGCACAAACTGGCCGATTACACGTTCGAGATAGAATACAAGGAGGGTCGCAAAAACAATAACGCAGACGCCTTAAGTAGGATACCTTACGACGTGCTGGTAACCACACGAAGACAGGCGAAGGAACAAAGAGAAACACCAGAAGAAGTAGTAGAAGCGGAGGAACCGCCCACGGGCGAACAGCCCGAGTCTACGCCAGCAAACAGTATACAGGAACGAGGAAGATCACCCATACATGGATCTAGTGGGGCCACTACCAGAGACGTCTCGCGGAAACAAGTACATTCTAAACTTTGAGGATAATCTCAACCGATTCATGGATGTCGTACCGTTACCAAATATGGAGGCAAAAACAGTAGCCCAAGCGTTTGTAGAAGAAATCATAAGTCGGTATAGGATACCGAAAAAACTAATCACAGATCAAGGGGCAAATTTCACTTCCGAAATGTTCAAGGAAGTGTGTAAGTTATTCCGAATACGGAAACTCGAAACAACGCCGTATCATCCACAAGCCAACGGTGCATTAGAAAGATCCCACAGGCCTTTGGTAGAATATCTGAGGAATTTCGTTGATGATAATCAAACGGATTGGGATGAGCATTTACGGGCAGCCATGTTCGTCCGAAATAACAGCATGCACTCCACTACAAAACTAACACCCATGGACTTTTTATATGGGTTCTCCGCCTCGCTGCCCAACAACTTAAAGAAAGAACCACAACCTGTGTATGACCATGAGAACTACTTCTTACACCTAAGAAATAAGCTCCAAATAGCCTACCAAACAGCCCGAAAGAATTTGGAAAAGGGTAAAATTCAGTCGAAGGAATACTACGACCAAAAGACCAAACCGCTGAAAATTCACCTAGGAGATCAAGTACTACTGAGAAACGCGGCTCGAAAGAATAAGTTGATACAACACTGGGTAGGGCCATTCAAAGTGGTAGCCATAAACAGCCCGGTCAATAGTACTATAATGATAGGGAAACGAAAACGACGCGTTCATAACAACAGGTTAAAACTGTTTCACTAAAACCAGCTCTGTCTTTCCAGAAATGCTCCTTCTAATTACGCTACTGACATTGGGAGCCACAACTCAACCAGCACCGGTCGAGATACATCCGATTACCCGTAAAGGAGTAGTGTTCGAGCCTCTCAGAAAAGTGCAGATTTATCGCGACCATTGGACCATTGTAACCCGTTTACCAAAACCAACGTGGGAGCTACACCTGAAATACCTAGCAGAATGTGAAACCGCGATCCATCACCTCTGCGACAACACGGACATCTTAGTCGGGGAAGAGTATTGCTATCACTGGCAAAGTGAAATCAGGAAACGAGTGAAACAAATACGCGAGCTTATGGACAAGGCAGATTATACGCTAACACCGCACGGTCGAACCAAGCGAGGACTGATAAATTTAGGGGGAAAAATAATAAAAAGCATCTTCGGAACCATGGACAGCGAAGACTCGGAACACATTCATCAGAAGTTAGCAGAGTTGGAAGATAACACGAAAGCCACTTTGGATTTAGCAAATCAGCAGGTCACCGTGATGAAAACCACCCTAAAGGCTATGAGTAAAGCCAACGAAGAGATGACGATAAGGCAAAACAAGTTGACACAAAAGGTCGAGCTTTTCAACTCCAAGATAGGGGAAATAGACAAGCATTCCGACCAACTCCACGTAATACACGTACGCCTAGACCTCAACGAAGTAATACTATTCATGATGACGGAACTACAGCAGATGTATTTAGAGATAACGGACTTATTTATAGTCGTGGAAGCACTAAACCGACGGGAACTTAGTCCACTGCTAATACCAACCAGATAAATTCTGGAAGTTTATGCCAAGGCACTTGAAAGCCAACAGGGAAGAAAAATGTTCATAGACCAGATCACGCCACAAAAGATTGCCAGAGTAGATTATGAACAAAGCCCGGGAGGCACCCTCATACAGGTCCAACTACCATTACTGGAAGGTCAATTATATACCTTGAACAGGATATACACGACACCGATAGATTCAGGGCACAACTCATACTACGTGTATGACATCGGGACCACATATTTCTTAAACACCAGTAGGTCCCAACAGAACTACGGACTAACTGAATTAGATTATCAAAGTCAATGCATCCAAGTGAACACTACCTACAGCGTTTGTCACCATGGCGATCCAGTTCTAGCAAAACCAACACTCACCGATTGCACATCAGCATTGTTCCGAGCCACTGACCAAATACCGACTGGTTGTCAGATACGCGTATTGATAAACGCGGGACCCGTGCTAATCCCTATGCATCTGGATAACGCTTGGCTTTATTGGGTACAACAACCGACCCCACTCATAAGCCAATGTGAGAGCCAAGAACAAACCTATCAACTAATTGGTTTGGTCATAGTGGAGTTGAAGCATAAATGTGTGTACCATCTAGCTGAATACACGCTACCATACCGAATTACGGAAATACAGCCACTAAATATGCATCAACCCAGAGAAATTCTACCGCCGACCGTAGACTTTTCCAGATATCGAGTACCGATTAAACCTCGAAAAACGGAAACGCGGATGGAAATCTTGCATCCAGTAGCGGCAAATGACCATTTCAAAGGCATTAGTGAGACACTAGACGACTTGGACACTAATATCACGGAAAGCCAGCAAAATCGGTACCGGAAAATCCAACTACACACCACAACCGGAGTAACGGGAGGGTTAATAGTAGTCATAGCCCTAATCGTGGTGACACGCAACTACAAAAATTGCAGAAATAGGAGTTGTCAACCGCCACCTCAACCCTCACGACCTAGCCCACGACGAGTGCAAATCGTATCTATGCCGGTAACGATCCCCAGAAGAGATCAGATTCTCACGGGAAATGAGAATAATACAACGACCCCTGGACCCGCACCAACCGGCATGGGGTCCACCTCTAGCGAACCATAACCAACCACGATCGAAAGGAGAAACTAATAATAATAATACCAATAATAATAATAACAATAATAACAGTAACAACAACAATAAAAATAATAATGAAAAAAAAAAAAAGAATAGATTACTTAAGCTAAACCTATCACTAAATACCAGGTTCCCACGATGTCCGGAAACCACAGACGACCAGGAGATGATGCAGCCAAACTCGCGGTGACCATCCAGGCTGCACTAATGGCGCGGATATCATCATCAAAGTTCAATCCGGCAAGATTACCATACGCACGTCGGATAAAACTGCTATAACCATCGCCGCTGAACCAAATGTCACTGACATTTCCATCAAAATTTATTCGAAGTCCCCACCTACAAAGAATCAAGGAATCCAGACGACTACGGCTAAAAACTACGAAAACCTGTCAGACGAAGGAAGTCGCAAGGACCTCAATACTGATATTGATGAGCTGGGACTGACCCAAGCTAGTTGGGAAGAAGCGCTCCAAGAGGCCGATCAATTATATCGCCAACTAACACTGGATGAACCACAGCAGGAAGAACAACCTAGTCCAGGTTGATCAAATGTTTAAGGCCTCTTGTGAAATTGCTAAAATGAGAAGGAAATAAGAAAAAGCAACGTTAAGGGGGGAACCACTAACTGTACCTGAACGGAAAAGAGCAGACTTACTTGACAGGCGGACCTACGAATATCCAGCAGAAAAGCCGAGAAGAAGGACATCGGAGGATTTGAAACACTATTTGATCACCCCACCCATGAAGAAATATAGCATCCTTAATACTAAAAGAAACAACAAAGTAGATTTAAGTAAATATTTAAAGAACTATAAACCCTAGTATAAAACACTTGTAATTGAGAGATCAAAATTAATATAGGACATAAGTAACGTAAAGGAAGTAGAGGTAAAGAGAATAAATGTAATGGAAAATATAAAGGAGACATGTAAAAGAGAATAAATATAATGGAAAATATGTAAAGGAAACACGTAAAAGAGAATAAATGTAATGGAAAATATATAAAGGAAACATGTAAAAGGGAATAAATGTAATGGAAAATATGTAAAGGAAACATGTAAAAGGAATAAATGCAATATGTAGCAGAAACATGTAAAAGAAAATAAATGTAATGGAAAACATGTAAAGGAAACATGTAAAAGAAATAAATGTAATATGTAACAGAAATATGTGAAGAAAATAAATGTAATGGTAGATAAATTTCGCATAACAAAAAGGTTGTTAAGAAAAATGTAACATTAATTAATAATGTCATTAACATTAATAATGTCAGCCAAGCATAGGAATATATAAATTCCGGATAGGTAATTGTAACACACTTTCGATAGGTTAAATTAGATAAGTTTAGGGAATTAGGGAATTTAAGCGAGATAGGAATTAGTTCGGGAATGAAGAAATTTAGGTAACACTATTGTAAAACCCAAGATAGAAATAAGTAATACCGAACTTCGTTCACGCCTGAAACAACACTCAAAGTCCTGCACCAGAAATTCCAACCAACAAAAGTCCAGAGTAGTTCAACAACAGTCATCCAAACATCAAGGCCATCCGGGGTATTCCTTACGAGTAATTTCCCAAACAAGGGAGCCTCCATCAACGATTTTCTAACCTACAACAACACCATGCACCAATTCCAATCAAAACGGATAACCAAGACACCCACCACAACACTTCTGTCCCTGGGGGAGTCCTCCAGAGAGGGGAGGAATGTGATGAACATCCTGTCTACGGTAAAAATCCTAAAAAGAAAAGATATTACTAATAATAAGACCAAAGACTTACCCGTCATCCGCATGGCAGCTACACGTCACGTCACTGAAACGTCACATGTCACGATCGAGACTAGTACACAAATACGAATAGGCGACTAGTACAAATCAGTACTAAACGTACTAGAAATTCGTTAAACTAGTCATCGTTAGAGGGCAGCAGCAGGTCGAACGATCAACGTGACCGAATGTCGAGTGGAACGACCGAATTGACCCACTTAAGTGGAATGTGCGGAAATGCATTTTGCGGGAAAAACAAAATGGAAGTTGCGAAAATGCATTTTCGGGAAACGCAGTATGGAATTGGGAAATTGGGACAACAAGAACTTCAGGGAAAATTGACAGAGTGGGAATTGCGGCGTCATGAAAAAATGAGAATAAATAGACAAGGAAAATTAAGGAAAAGTCAGTCAACAGCAGATGACGGGAGCCAACCAGAGTACAGTGAGAACAATCGGAGAGGAAGGAAATCCAGGAAGTACAGACGAGGAAATTGAAAGCCAGCAAAACAATTGGAGGAAATAACAACCAGAAAACAGATAGTAAGTATGCGGACTGCATCAGTCCCACAAAAGTAGCGGATGAGGGCTCTTAGCCTCTCCGCTTTAGTCCCGACCACGGCTCTCTGGGCCTATCGGGCATAATATAATCTTTTTCACTGGGCGAATCTCCCCTAGTGAACCAAAAACGACGGTTAGAAGAAGATTTAAAAGATCCCAAGGCCGGACCCCGGCCACTCACCATAGAGGAGTACCGGGAGCGAAGGAAAGGACAACAAAATCCGCGAGCAGACCCAGTAATACCAGTAGTGCCTCCGAGGAAGTGGACAGACAGAGAAGCTCAGTTCAGAACAGCTATAGAGGAGACTTGACGGCAACTGCTACTGGCGGTGGGACGCTTGGAGCGAGTTAGGGTGCAACAGAGCCTCCAGATGTAATACAAAGAGAGGGCAAGATACAGACAGGACAAGAAGCTGGCCAGGTACAAAGCGGGGCGAATGTCGGATCAGGGCGTGAATAAGGCGTTAGAGTATAGACCCCGTTAGAGTTAGATTAAGAAGAAGTTGTATTCTGTAATAAATAAGATGAATAAATGTATAAAAACATTAGAGTTGTCTGACGATCGACTAATTAATTGTGTTCAGAAGTGTACCCCACTGAAATAGAGCAATTGTGAGGTTTTCTCCTACAACGGTACAAAGAGTCGAGGGAAAATCTTCACATAGTTAACGAAAGGAAAGACGTTTTCACGCCAAAAAAGTAACATATCGTTTCCTATGAGTCGTAAATATGCGCCGAATCGAATAAAACGCAAATCAGAGGAAGCTTGCACCGAAACGAATTTAAAAAAACCTAAAATCTGTGTAGTGCCGAGCACATGTGAAAGCTACGGCAGTGTTGCGACGGCGATTAACGCTGACCGGAATGGTGCAACGACCAAGCAAGGTGCATGAACTTACACCTGCAATCGATGCACCTTCGCGTTTAAGTAGAAATTGCAATTTGGCAATTCGCACGGTAGCCAATTCCCATAATTGCAATTTTTTGAACTTATGTATAAAATTAAGAATGATCGTAAGCATTTTGTGAGCATAAAGGGATATCAATTAGATAATAAAGTTCAGTTTAATTTCAAACTTCAACCAAACCATTTCATTCTATCGGGAACTAGTACTACCTAGTTTCTCCATCCCTATTCCTAATTAGAAATAGTGCTACCTAGTCTCTATTGTTCCGAACCTTGAAGAAGAACTAGTGATACCTAGTATCTTCTACAAATCCTCAACATTTTTTGGTAACCCCGACGTGATCACAGTGGGTGAATAAACGAATACAGCAACCAAGAGGTACATCATCTACATCATCAATACCAGTCGAGAGCTACAATCATCGATTGACGTAGCATCGACTAGCTGGAGAAACTAATTCAAGAAGCAGATATCAATACGGAAAGATGACCACATTAGAGGCATTAACAACACAACAGGCGCAGCTCGGAAGGGAAATTGAAAGGTTGTCAAAGTCTTTTTATTCGGAAGCTGCCGAACGGAGAACACTCGCATTTTTGAAGGACAAGCAAGCTAGTCTGTCCACATTATGGCAAGAGTTTGAAACAGAGGATCAGTTAATTTTAAAAATTTATGCAGAACATACACACCATCAATACTTCACTTCGACGTATTTCAAGAAAATCCAGATAGTTTATGACGAAGTGTATGCAGAGGTGACCGCTTTAATACAGGTCGATGAGGAAAGTTTAGCCGCAGCTAAATTGACATATCAAACTCACATATCAACTTATTGTCCCAAATTGGCCTTCGAAACTCATTGCACAGTGCAAGCGTTCGATGACCCGGGGAATTTTGAGCTCGCCAGCAAATTCAGAAAACAAAATTGAAAATGTGACCAAATTTGGACGGAGAGTTCAATGTCCCCAGGGTTCACGGTACGAGACTTCCTGGATTTTTCAACTGGGGAATTGAACGAGAATCCGGACTAACGGGCACTGGCGGTGGATATAAACTAGCGTCTGGCGGAATGGGGAACTTTTCGAGTAGTTAGAGTTTTGCGGAAAGGTTAGAGTTTGGATTCTTTTGTGGTTTTTTTTGAAGTGAAAGATTGGAGCAAGGGTGGATTCTTTTCTTGAGAAGTGATTAGAGAAATTCATAGGTCGAGGACTATGAAAGCTTAGGTGGAAGCATGTTGAAGTTCGGGCGTTTCTTTTTTTTTGAAGAAGAAGGATTTTAAAGTTAATTAAAGTTGGAATACCAGACTTTTCCTTTTTTTTAAAATGAGAATGTTGTGTGCGATTTATTGAATTGGCGTATTGTGATTAAGAAGAAAGAAAGTTATTATTTGGAGAAATAGGAAGAAAGTTAAGAAAGTTGTTAGTTATTTGAATTCTGAATACTCAAGTTAAGAACAATCTAAGAAGGAGAGACTTCTTAAGAAGAAGACGTCAGTGATCTACGTACGAACTGCGAAGTGATGTTTGCGATTGAGAAGAAAGAAAGTTATTATTTGAAAAGTTAAGAAGAAAGTTAAGAAAGTTATTATTTTTTTGAACTCTGAATACTCAAGTTAAGAACAATTTAAGAAGAAGAAGTCAGTGATCAATTTACTAATTGCGAAGTGATGTTTGTGATTAAGAAGAAAGAAGTTATTACGAACTTTGAATTCTGAATACTCAAGTTAAGAACAATTTAAGAAGTAGAGACTTCTTAAGAAGAGGAAGTCAGTGATCAATGTACGAACTACGAAGTGATGTTTGTGATTGAGAAGAAATAAAGTTTTTATTTGGAAAGTTAAGAAGAAAGTTAAGAAAGTTATTAGTTATTTGAATTCTGAATACTCAAGTTAAGAACAATTTAAGAAGAAGAAGTCAGTGATCAATTTACGAACTGCGAAGTGATGTTTGTGATTAAGAAGAAAGAAGTTATTACGAACTTTGAATTCTGAATACTCAAGTTAAGAACAATTTAAGAAGTAGAGACTTCTTAAGAAGAAGAAGTCAGTGATCAATGTACGAACTGCGAAGTGATGTTTGTGATTGAGAAGAAAGAAAGTTATTATTTGGAAAGTTAAGAAGAAAGTTAAGAAAGTTATTAGTTATTTGAATTCTGAATACTCAAGTTAAGAACAATTTAAGAAGAAGAAGTCAGTGATCTACGTACGAACTGCGAAGTGATGTTTGCGATTAAGAAGAAAGAAAGTTATTGCGAACATTGAATTCTGAATACTCAAGTTAAGAACAATTTAAGAAGTAGCGACTTTTTAAGAAGAAGAAGTCAGTGATCAATGTACGAACTGCGAAGTGATGTTTGTGATTGAGAAGAAAGAAAGTTATTATTTGGAAAGTTAAGAAGAAAGTTAAGAAAGTTATTAGTTATTTGAATTCTGAATACTCAAGTTAAGGACAATTTAAGAAGAAGAAGTCAGTGATCAATTTACGAACTGCGAAGTGATGTTTGTGATTAAGAAGAAAGAAGTTATTACGAACTTTGAATTCTGAATACTCAAGTTAAGAACAATTTAAGAAGTAGAGACTTCTTAAGAAGAGGAAGTCAGTGATCAATGTACGAACTACGAAGTGATGTTTGTGATTGAGAAGAAATAAAGTTTTTATTTGGAAAGTTAAGAAGAAAGTTAAGAAAGTTATTAGTTATTTGAATTCTGAATACTCAAGTTAAGAACAATTTAAGAAGAAGAAGTCAGTGACCCATGTACGAACTGCAAAGTGATGTTTGTGATTAAGAAGAAAGAAAGTATTACGAGCTTTGAATTCTGAATACTCAAGTTGCGAACAATTGAAGAAGTAGAGACGTCTTAAGAAGAAGAAGTCTGTTATCAATGTACGAACTGCGAAGTGATGTTGGCGATTAAGAAGAAAGAAAGTTGTTACGAACTTTGAATTCCGAATACTGAATACTGAAACGAGGAGGAAGGACAGGGAACCAGCGTGGTGAGAGATGCGGGTAACGGAGCGGCGCGACGATAGATAAGTTTTAGCATTAAGAAACTATAGCATTAAGAATTGTCGGTAGAGATTAGATCAGTAACACGTCACGTAGTTAGCGTGAGTAAATAACCAGATAGGTTTAGCCAGGGTGGAGCGCATGTTAGGTTAAGTGAACTTTGTAAAAATTGTGAAGGTTTGGTATTATAGTAAAGGAGATTCTCTTTAACACAAGCACGGGGTCCTATTTCGCTTCCACCTAAACTACTCCTCTCTTGGTCGGCACATCGGAGGTTTCACGTTTTGACCGCGATCGGTGCCGGGTAACTCGCTCTAAAACGAGTGGCGCCCAACCACGACCTTCCTTCGCGGGCTAAAGGCCGGGTGAGTCACCCAACCTCCGGATGTTCGGAGGCCATTGTCATACTCAGATTTTTGAACATGACACTATTATAAAACTCGCTGACAAACAAGAGCAAACTGGCTGTCAGGCAAATGAAATTGTTGTATTAGAAATGGGATCAATGATGAGACTCCCAAAAATCGAATTACCAAAATTCAATGGAGACTACTTGAAATGGCTGCAGTTTTCGGACTTATTTATACAAATGGTCCACAGCAGACCAATAAGCAATGTGCAGAAGATGTTCTACTTAAAAGCTAATCAAGAAGGAGAGGCAAAAAGACTTATTCGGCATATACCCGTTTCTAATGGAAACTATCCTTCAGCATGGGAAGTTCTGGTCAATAGATATGCTAACAAGCGACTATTGGTGAATGCTCTGTTAGAAAGACTAATCAATATACCAGCAATATCAGCGGAAACTGCCTCATCCATCAACAAACTTCATGACATTACACGAGAGTGCATATTGGGTTTGGAAACACAAGGACTGATGGTCTATAAACATTGGGATCCGATATCGTTATATCTGTTAGTCAAGAAACTAGATAAAAGTACCCACACTACCTATGAGCAGTCATTAGGTCAACCCAGGGAATTACAGTTGTTAAATGAGTTTCTGGACTTCCTAGAACTCCGTGGATTCTGGCTCTCAAGTCAGTTTCATCGCATAGAGCTTGAGCAAAAGCTTAAGTTAACAAACATTCAGGATCATCTAGACGTGACAGGCATTGGTCAATCAAAAACGAAAGCTAGTCAGAAGGTTATTGTTACACTCCTCTCCAGAACAACAAGTTCTAAAATCAATGTAGAACTGCATTAAATAAGGAATATTACATCGTACCAGCCACAGCAGTATATTCACACACTGGCCTGGAATATCCCAACTAACATCTCATTAGCCGATCCCGAGTTCAATGAACCAAGTAAGGTTGACGTTCTGCTTGGAGCAGAGTTGTATGGCGAACATATGAGAACTGGACAAATTAGACTAGGAGAAAACTTACCAGTACTCCAAAATACCAGCCTAAGTTGGGTAGTGTTGGGGAAGATGTCTCGACCAATACCATTTTGTGGCATTTCCAACGGCAAAATGGACAAACGCATGCAACAGTTCTGGGAGCTGGAAGACTGCACAGCAGAGAAAATAATTAGTCAAGCTGACCAAAGATGCGAGGATTTCTTCCAATCCACCACGATTAGAAACCCAAGCGGAAGATACATCGTGAATTTACCAATGTTTACTGATGCATCCTTGTTAGGCCACTCCCAAACAATGACTTATCGACGATTCATTAATATAGAGAAGAAACTGCAGAGGCAACCAGAACTGTATCAGCAATACAAGGACTTCCTAGAGGAGTATTTACACTATTTAAACTATTTTAAATTATGTACTGTCATTTATGGAACAAGAGCAGCACCATATTTAGCTACGAGATGTCTTAAACAATCAGCTGACGACGGAGCAATTAATAACCCAGTAGGGTCAAGTTAAATTCAAGATTTTTACATGGACGATAACATAACCCAAGCAGACAGTCTCTCAGAAATACGGAAAATTTGAACAGACCTGGGCATGCTAATGAATAAGGGTGGATTCAAGCTGCGCAAATGGTGCGCTAATCATCCTGCTATTCTAGAAGGCGTTCCAGCTACAGAAATAGAACTACAAATCGATTTCACCAAGCACAACAATGAATATATAAAGACATTAGGTTTAGCTTGGGAGCCGTTACGCGACTGTTTCAAATATTCAATGGAGTGACCAATAAGAACAATCACCTCTAAATGAACAGTGCTTGCTGATATATCCCAACTCTTCGATCCACTAGGGTTGGTGAATTCTGTAATTGTCATCGGCAAAATATTTATGCAACATTTATGGAGTTTGAGCCTCGATTGGGACGATGAATTACCGGAAGACTTACTAACATCGTGGTTGGATTTTTGGGCAAACCTACGATTTTTGAACGAACTAAAGATCGGAAGACACGTCATTATTCCAGAATCACCATCAGCAATCGAACTACATGCATTTGCTAATGCAAGCGAGCGAGCCTATGGAATGGCAGTTTACATACGTTCAACAGACAGCAAGAGTAATGTGTTAGTGAAACTATTGTGCGCCAAATCTAGAGTCTCCCCACGGAAAATAATCACAGTTCCAAGATTAGAACTTTGCGCGGCTAAATTAACCACACAGCTTGTCCAGTGCGTTTCCAAAAGTGTAGCGGCAAGGGTCGCGAACGTAACTTATTGGTCAGACTCCACGATCGTAGTGAGCTGGATCCATGGGGATCCCGCTACGTTGAAAACATTCAATGGAAATCGGGTGCAACGAAACCAAGAAATCTCATCACCGTCACAATGGAGATACATAAAAACTACGTTAAATCCAGCCGACATAGTGTCAAGAGGTTCAATACCACAACAGCTTACGTCCTCAGAATTATGGTTTTGTGGACCACCATTTCTAAGATTGCCAATATCAGAATGGCCAAGCCCCAAATTCGAGACAGTTCGCAATGTAGCTGAGGAAAGAAACACCAGAGTCACATTAAGCTGCTCAACATGTGATCGACCAGACCACTTCCTCAACAAGATTAGACATGGTAATTCGTTCTGGAAACTACAACGCATAGTTGCATACGTCCTGCGCAGCATCAACATCATGAAGAAGAAATATTCTTAGGACCTAAATTCAGGACATCTTCAAGTAAAGGAACTCAACTCGGCACTGGATGAGATAGTAAGGTCGATACAAATTGACAGGTTTCAAGAAGAGATACATGATCTACGGACAAAGGGAGTGGTCAAAAACTCAAGCCGTCTACCTACCCTCACACCATTCCTCGATGGCCGTGAGCTGTTGCGAGTTGGTGGAAGATTAGAGGCAGCAGCCATTTTTTATGGTGCCAAACATCCACTACTTCTTTTAGTATCATCACATTTTAGCAAAATTGTTGTTAAATGACCTCCATGTCCACCACTTACATGCAGGCCCTCACGCACTAATGGCCATTGTACGCCAGCAATTCTGGTACTTCAAGCAAGGGCTATAATACGCACAGTGGTCAACAACTGTGTTCATTGCGCACGCGTTAATCCTCATCTAATGCAACAACTGATGGGGAACCTTCCCGCAAGCAGGGTACTACCTGGTCGATCTTTAATCACAACAGGAGTGGATTTTTGTGGACTCATTTGGACTCACTATAGGCTACGTGGCAAGAGGCCACACAAATCTCATGTTGCCGTGTTTTGCTGTTTCGTTACAAAGGCTGTACAGTTAGAAGTCGTATCCGACCTCACATCGGAAGCGTTTCTAGGCGCTCTCAGGAGATTTGTGGCTCGACGTGGGTTATGCAAGGACATCTATTGTGATAATGCGACTAATTTTGTTCGAGCAAAAAATAAGTTGGAAGAAGTTTATGTAATGCTCAACAGTCAACCAGACAAGGTAAAAATAGTGAACGAGTGCGCCAAGAATAAGATACAATTTCATTTTAGTCCACCCCGATCACCGCACTTTGGAGGGCTTTGGGAAGCTGCCATAAAATCATTTATGGAGCTTCTGTACAAAACTGTAGCCCCTGCTTCGCTCACCTTTGAAGAGCTGGCAACCGTCGCCGCCGAAATTTAAGCCATATTAAATTCTAGACCATTAGCACCCATGTCAAGCAACCCCAACGATTTAACTGCATTGACTCCTGGCCAGTTTTTAATTGGCGAACCCCTGGTAGCAGTACCAAACTCAAGTGAAACAGCCAAAATGTCGTCATTATCACGCTGGAAATTGGTAACTAGTTTGACCAACGAATTTTGGAGGCGGTGGAAAACTGAATATCTCGCTGAACTACAGCGGAAGGTAAAGTGGACTAAAGAGAACCCTAATGTCGAAATCGGTGAGATGGTTATTATAAAGAATGAAAACTTGACACCTGTTGACCTGGCCACTTGGACGAATAGTGAAACTCCACCCAGGACAGGACGACAAGGTGCGAGTAGTCGATGTAAGAACAGCTACAGGCACTTTTACAAGGGCAGTTCATAATCTGAGCCGTCTTCCAATCGAAGAAGAATAACCGTCGCCGACCTCGAAAGATCAGTCCACTACGTCCAAGAAGCGACAAGACGACCCCGAAGACAAACCCAGTAAAAGAAAATGCAGCGGTCCCGGAGCCTTGACATCTGTATTATTACTGTGTTTAATACTGCCGTCGTCAACAATAGCGACTCACAGTGCCCAATTCATTACCTTGGAACCATTTTCGAATCAGGCCGGAATCTACTTTGAGAATTTAGGACATGCACAATTAACCTCGCATGATTGGAAATGGGTTATGTACTACAATATGACTTCATATTGGACGGTGTTGAGAACAATCGAAAAATGTATTAAGAAGCTAGAGATCTCAGAGCGCTTGTCGCAGGAGCAGTCGTACCTCGGAGGCATTGTCGCTCAACATCAACACATGCTTCAAGGGATGCATGATTTCAACAACATTTTTTTAACTCATCATGGCATAAGACAAACCAAAAGAACAAAACGATAATTGGTAAATGGTGTTGGAATGATCGCAAGAAAACTTTTTGGGTATTAGACGAAGATTATGCAGCTGAAGTAAAGGACACTATCGAGAAGGTACAAAACAATGAAAGTCATTAATTAGGATTGCTAAGAAACCAAACATCAGTAATAGCAGCCACAGCATCGATGTTCAAAAAAACAGAAGAAGAACGAGTCAAGAAATCCAAGGCCATCCAAAAGATTTTCGAAGAACACATGCTCCAGATTGCAAACATGAACCACGAATTGACCACCATGCAGACATTCTTATTATTTCCTCCGAATATCAGCAAATCCAAATGATGCTCCTAGAGACTATCACTAGAATTATTTCATGAGAACAAATACTCAAGGGGATTACTTCTATTAAGGAGCATTTACCGTTGCCATTGTGCGTACCAACTTCGGACATTGCTGCAATTTATCTGTCAAATGACCGTCAAGTGTGATATTAATCGAGACTACACGGTGTTTGTCGTAAAGTTGCCTTTGGCCTCACTGCAAGAATTTGAAATCTTTAAACTTATATCCTTTCCAATCTTAGTGAATGGGACGTTCATATCCATCAAACCACGATCAGAACTTTTGTTGGTCAACCTTAAGAGAGATGCCTTTTACCAGCTAACAGTCTTGGAGTTTAGTCATTGCATGGAATTGGAGTCAGACAATTTCGTATGTCCACAAACGCATCCTGTGTACAACCAAATTGCAGATGTTATTCAATGCGAAGCTCATATAGTGAATCGTCAACAACTATCTGACAAATGCTCCTTAGAGATAACAAACCCATCAAAAACATGGATAAAGCTGAGCCTAATCAGTGTTTATACTCACTGAATGGAACTGCAGTTTACCATATTGTGTGTGGAAGATTCACGGTCCAGAAAACATTGAACCAAACCGATCTGACCCGACTTGGAAAAGAATGCACTCTTACGGACAATCACATTTCGATAACAGCCAATAACCAGTTTGGAAATCAATGCAATTCAACATTTCATCCAATGATCAACTTACCGAACGAAGTTTCAGTACCAGAAGACTTCGCAAAGGCTCATCCTACTACAGTCAACATTTCATATGGAACTCACACCCAACAATTGACGAAAATCCAAGAACGACTGTTGAACATACGTGAAAATCAACAACTACCAACCAACCTTCAGGCGCATAATATCCACCGGTTTGGCATTGATTACACGTCCTTAGGAATTCTTATTATTCTAGGCGCCTCTGTCATTTATTTATACAACCGCATAAGACAGTTTAAGTGGCAGCCTACGAGTTCGTCATCAGTTGGAGCTCCTGCAATCAGTTCACAACCAGTATCATCTTCTATCTTCGATTTTGAACTTGGAAGGTTCAAGGGGGGCGAGGATGTTGCGACGGCAATTAACGCTGACTGCCAAGGTGCATGAACTTACACCTGCAATCGATGCACCTTCGCGTTTAAGTAAAAATTGTAATTTTTTTAACTTATGTATAAAATTAAGGATGATCGTAAGCATTTTGTGAGTATAAAGGGAAATCAATTAGATAATAAAGTGCAGTTTAATTTCAAACTTCAACCAAACCTTTTCATTGTATCTAGAACTAGTGCTACCTAGTTTCTCCTTCCCTATTCCCAATAAAAACTAGTGCTACCTAGTCTCTATTGTTCCTTACCTAGAAGAAGAAATAGTGATACCTAGTATCTTCTACTGATCCTCAACAGGCAGCATCGAGAAGAAATGAAAAAGCGGCGCAAAACAAAAAGCTTATAATATATCTACCCTGTAACCGCACTACTCTTTATTCCCATTGTACTAAAAAGATTGGTTGAAATACATACTAATAAGAAATAATTATTTTAATTTAATCGGAAAACCTACGGCGCACAACTACGCCTTGGTTTTTTTTTATCTTTCTCTAATTATCCCTGCTTTTTGTAGCATATAATACCATATACACCTCACGAATAGTTTTACAATTTGTGCTTTTTAAAACTAATGCGAAGTTAGAATCTATATTGCCTTGAAATGTTCTTGAAACTACTTCGACTGTCTTCGGACAAAATTCTACAGGACTTTGTTCATACTTTCTTTTTGATTCATCATATTCATACTTTTCGTTTAGCTTCGCTTATATAAATTATAAAAATCATTTTAAGTGGAGCTAACAAAAACTTTATTTTAAAAACCAATTTGGACGTGTCTCTGATCGACTAACCTAAAGCTGGATTCATTGGTACGGTCGGCGCGTGCAGAACTGTTTTTTTTTCATATGGAAATTGGATAGCTCTCATGCTGAATTCATTTTGCAGCGAATTCAGTTCTCTGTCTGCCAAACTTGAACCAACTTCATCTTTCGTGCATAAGATTTTCGTTTTCAGCGTGAATGTGTTCCGCGTCGCGTCGTTCAATTTTGGGATTGTTTTAAAAAGTGGGAGTATCTTAGACTTTTAGTTGACACAGGGGCAGATGTCTCACTATGTAAAAGGGGTATTATTGAAGAAGATCAGTCTTTTTCCATGGAAGATAGTTGCAGGTTAACAGGCATTACGAACGAAGTAATAAATTCACGTGGTTCTGTAAATTTAAATCTCTATATTGGAAACGAGATTTCTTTCAAATACAAATTTTTCATAGTTAATGATGATTTTTAATGATGAAAGGTGTATTCGTTGCCAACATCATTATACCAGCACGGGGTGTACGGCATGTTAAGATTTTGAATTCAACCGACTCTGATATCACGCTCGATGACATTCATGATAATTTAATCATTGAACCCTTGGCAGATTATAAAGTCGTTAGTTTGTGGGGAAAAGTTAAAAGCGACAAAACGAAAAAGAGATTCGAAGAAATTCTTCATCTTATTGATATTTCATCGTCAGATCCTTCGACTCGTACTAGTCGTTTAAACATTATAGAAGAGTTTCAAGACATTTTCCACATAGAAACAGATAAATTGTCTGTGAACAATTTCTATCGACAGAGTTTGGAACTCACAGATAAAACACCTGTGTATATTAAGAATTACAGGCTTCCGCATTCACAAAACGAAGAAATACAAAAGCAAGTCCAAAAATTATTGAAGGACAACATCATAGAACCCTTGTTAGGAACCAAAATCGTACCATATACCCTCAACAAAATGTTATGATAATCTCTTCTTTTACATTTCAACTCTTGAAAAGTAGTAGAATGTAGAATTTCATCTGAAATAATGTTTATTTGTGTTGGTTTGCCTGTGAGGTTCTTTCGAACCGTGTTCAGGACGCTGGAGATATGGGGCATTTAGCCCGCTTAACCTCATGATAGATGATTCTTTTCCCCGTTAGGCCTCGAGGCCATGTCAGGTTGTTGAAGGTATATGGCCTTACGGCCAAGTTACCCGAGTCAATGAAACACACTCGTTCGAGGAGCCGTAGTGTATTTCTGACTTACCTCTGTACATTTTTGGACCTTAATTTATACTTAAATCTAGCTTACTTACTAGTTTTCCCTACTTCTTATTTTCCTAGAACTTATTCTGGTGAAATGCAATTTCCGTCGATTGGGTCATTGATCGGGAATTATTGAAACCGATCAATGTTCCAATCGACGTTGACCTAATTTTATTTTCATAATTTTATTTTCATAAATTCCACACGCTTAAATTTTTCCGGAGTCAGCGGAAATGCCGACTCGGAAAAATATTTTTCAAAACTGCATTTTTACCTGAGTCAGCAGAAATGCTGACTCAGGTGTAAATATTTTTAAAATGTTTGATGACCTTCCCAAGGGTTAATGCCCTTATGGAAGGTCATGGTTCCCTTCAAAGGAACCCAAATTTTGGTTCCTAACATTCCTCCCCTCTTTAGACAGGTTACCCATTTTTTTTTTTTTTTTGTTTTTTAGTCTTACATTTTTCCTTTATTTATCTTAGCATTATCTATTTCGTAATTTATATTGATTATTAACTACATAGTTACGTAAAATTCTTTGTATGCGTTTACAGGATGAATTACAATTTGTGTGGTTACAGTATGTTTTTTTTTAGTAAGTATTTTACATTATGGATTACAAGTAACGGAGTACAAATTTTGAATTTTAGAATTCCTCTTTCTTAATTTATCTTGATGATTATCATAGTTTATTACGATGACTATTAATATTTTATAGTTTTGAAGTATGTGAATTATTAATGCTACGGTTATGTACAATCTGACAGCTAGTACCTGGTTTTTTATCCTTTATATGTATATTTAAATTGAACCAATTTGTCTTAAGGATGCTTTTGCACAGTTGACCTCTGTACTGAAGGGCGATCACGTTAGGGTACGGAGGTGGTGTCTTTATATTTGATATAGTTCTTTCTGCGTCTTCGGTCATGTAACTTTATTGTTATCCGATGGTAGCTGCTTATGGGATTGAGCACAGAACTGTGACATTGGTTCCCTGACTGGTCTTGTATATTCTCTATCCTAGGCAGTGGGTTTCTCAATTCCTTCCGTTGCTTTATCCACATTGCTGATTTCACCATAGCTTCTGGCCATCAGGTCCTTGTTTTGGGACTGCTAACAATAGGCTTGTCATCTGGCTTCAACTGGTTTCTATGAATTCTTTCTTATTTTCTTCTTGAGTTTGTCTATATATCTATTTATGGTATTCGTTTTTATTATCTCCAATGTTCAAAGTGTTGACTATCCTTTTTATTTAATCCTTATGTAGTTTCGTTGTTTAGTTTGCTATTTTATTCCACGTCCAGACTCTCAATTTTCGTTTCCACATTATATTCTTTTTTTTCATTCCTTTCTCTCTTTCCTTATCTACATGTATTATTATATTACATTTTCTATTTCTCATGTATCTAATGCTTCGTTTTAGTGTTTCTTTCCTGATATTTCTCTCGTTTTACTACCATGTGTTCGTTACTCCGCTAGAATGTGTTCTTTGAAACATTTCACCTACCAAAACGTGCGAGTTTTGGAAACTTAGGTGACTCTTTCCGGCACGCACTGTAGCCGAACCTTTGGTTTCGTGCTCTGTACTTATTTCGAAGAGTTTGTGGAGTTCCGCGCCAGTTTCAAGTAGTTTGACGTTATTGAGGCTTTTTCTTGTCCTTCGTGTTCATTCACGTACGAAGCTGTTCGACACTCCGCAGTTTGCGAGCCGCGGTGATACAGTGTCCTTCTTCGATCGTCTCACGTTGGGCAGTTATTTAATCCCATTGCAATAACATCTGCACATCATTATATTGGTAGCCAGGCCTTCTACATAAGTTGTATACTGCAAGTATGTTCCTAGTATCTCATTTGCTTTTTACATCTATATTTATGTTTTACATTTAGATTTTCCTTTTACATTTATATTTGCCTCTTACATTTATATTTTCCTCTTTAATAAATACACGTCTTACAGGATTTAAGTTTTATCAATTTTGTTTTTTCTCTTTCTCTTTTATTTTTGTATTCTGCATGTTAATTTAAAAGGATAAATAATTTCATAGTCAAAATCAAATTTTCATAGTTGGGGATAATTAAATTTTTTTTTTTTTTTTTTTTTTTTCGACTTTTACGCGTTTAAGTTTACTTTCTCTGTTTTCATAATTATATGTAATTGCCTTTTTTTTTTTTTACTTTTAGATATTTGAGATTTCAATCTTCGTTTGAGTTATATAGATATCTTTATTATCTGTTACTAGTTGAATCATATTCTTTGTTATGTAATATATTTGTTTTTCTTACTGCGCTTTGAAGTTCTGTTTTATGACAATATGACTATTTATCTATTATATATATTTTTTCTTTTGTTCTTATATTTCAATTACGTAATTCATTTGGCATCTCCGAAAAGAACTAACCAGTTACAAGTTTTAGTTATTAATTCCAGAAAATTAAGAGAGACAATCATATTGATCTCTTACTTCACTCATATTATTTTTTAGTAGAGAAGAACTTTACGATAAAATTTAGAATTTAGTACGATAGAAACTTTTATACAAAAATGTTATGCAACCAATCGAGTACAATGCGCTCAATTTAAAAACATATTTTACAATGTTTTTCGTTTACATATTAATTTTACATATGTTTTCTTTTTAATTTAAGCTGACAATATTTTACGTACGTAGTCCTTACAATTCTTCACTCTTAATAGTACCAAAAAGAGTGGCGATGGCAAGAAAAAGTGGCGTTTAGTAGTAGATTTCAGAAGGTTAAACACCAAAATTGTTAATGACAAGTTTCCTTTATCACGATTGGAGGATGTTCTAGATAAAATAGGCAGGGCGGAATATTTTTCAAGCCTGGATATGACTAGTTCATTTCATCAAATAGAATTAGACGAAAGTTCAAGGCCACTAACAGCATTTTCTGATAATAACGGTCATTACCAATGTACTAGATTACCTTTCGGTCTTAAAATCTCTTCAAATAGTTTTCAACGTATGTTGACTATTGCGTCATGCGGACTCGATTTTGAGGCACTTCTCTATGTAGATGACATTATTATTTTTGGATGTAGTATAAGCCACCACAATGAAAACATGCGGAAAGTATTCGAACGGCTAAGGCATTACAACCTGAAACTCAACCCAGGTAAATGCCAATTTCTGAAAACAGAGGTCGTATATCTAGGCCATTTAATTACTAAAGATGGCGTGAAAACTGACCCAGAAAAATACAAGGTTATAAAGGAGTATCCAATTCCCATGAACACGGATGAAGTACGCAGATTTGTAGCATTTAGCAACTATTACCGGCGTTTCATTCAAAACATTGCAGAAATTGCAAAACCCCTGAATCTATTATTAAAAAAGCATGTGCAATTTCTTTGGGACAACTCTTGCCAAGAAGCTTTTGATGAATTAAAAAATAAGTTATTGAAACCACCTGTTCTCCAATATCCAAATTTTGATAAACCATTCATATTGACCACTGATGCTTGAAGCTATGCTTTAGGAGCAGTTTTATCGCAAGGAGAAATAGGTTCTGACTTGCCCATATCCTATGCAAGCAAATCACTCAACAAACATGAATTGAACAAACCCATAATTGAAAAGGAACTGTTAGCAACACATTGGGGTATTAACTTCTTCGGACCATACTTGTATGGCAGAAAATTCATCGTAGTCACAGACCATAGACCTTTAGTTTCACTATATACCCACAAGAATCCATCCTCAAAACTAACAAGAATACGGTTAGACTTGGCAGATTACGATTTTGAGATAATATACAAAAAACGAAAAAATAATACCAATGCAGATGCCTTGTCTCGCATTGAGTTAAACTCAGACATTTTAAAAAGTATGATCCCATTAGAAAGGGATGAGACAATAAAAAAGACTCTGGCTATAACGAGGGGCATGACTAAACAAAAAAGCAACGATAATAATAATGCCAAAATGCAAGATGACAACTCTGCAAAGAAGCCTGATCAACTTCATATTTGGGATCTGACGTTATCTGACGTTAGTAATGTTAGTATGTAATAAATTAAAATTTAATATACCGCGGACAGTTAAAAACAAACTCATGAGTAATGATATACGTGACAAAACTAGCAATTGGGATCTTTATATCAACGAATAAAGAAGTAATTGTGGACTGTTGTAGTGATAATTCTCTCAGTGAACCAGTTCCTGACGAGAAGAAACCAACAGTTAGTTACCTCAGCAAAAATCCTAATAAATTTGAATTTATCATGGAGAAGCTGTTAGAAGTAACCCATTATTGGAAGATAAATGAGCTAGCATTGGCAAATAATGATGATTTATTTGATTGTGTACACAAGGAAGATCTCAAGAAATTGTATAATAAACTAAATAAGAAGAAATGCGCAAATCTTAACATATTAATATACAGGCCACCGAAGCCAGTTAAAGATATAAGCAAACAAAAAGATTTGATAATCGAATATCATGAACCACCACATGGAGGTCATCTAGGTATCCGAAAAATGATTCTAAAATTGAAACAGAGATACTGTTGGAAGGGAATGAGTACCATGACTAAGAAAATAATTAATGCCTGCAAAACCTGCCAGTTATCAAAACAAATCAGACATACTAAAGAAAGAATGATATGTACCGATACACCTACTACTACATTTGAGGTTATACAAATAGATACAGTAGAACCTTTGCGAATTTCAAATCATTTTCGATATATTTTGACTATGCATGAATTGAATTATCGAAATTTATAATAGCTGCACCCATAGAATCTAAAGATGCGAAAACAGTAGCTGAAACTTTAGTAAAAGAACTTATAATGAAATTTGGCCAATTTAAAATACTCATATCGGATAGAGGAACTGAATTCAGAAATGATTTAATGCGAAATATATGCAGTACTTTAAAAATTAAACAAATATTTTCAGCTCCTTATCACCATGAAACCCTCGGTATGGTGGAAAGGAATCATAGAGTTTTAAATGAATATATGTCATCATTTACTAATGAAGATGAGTGGGACATATGGTTACCCTATTATACATTTGCTTACAATACTTCGCCTGATGTCGATACCGGTTATACTCCTTATGAGTTAGTTTTTGGAAAACTCCCTTACTTACCAACACAAGAAATAAACCCAGCAGAAAGGGTATACAACTTAGATAATTACGTTAATGAATTTAAGTTAAGAATGAAAAGAGCCCTGGATAGAGCTAAAGGTAATATAGAAAAAGTAAAAGCAAGTAGAGTAATCAAGAATAAAAATATAAATCCATTAGCATTAAAGGTAGGAGATAAGGTATGAATACGAATAGATAGTAGAAAAAAGGCACAAAGGCCGTACAAAGCACCATATATTGTGCTCAAAAGTAACGGAGTCAATACAATTGTGGATATCGATGGCAAACATAAAGAATTCTATATGTCAGTTAATCTAAGCAACACATGTCTCAACTTAAGTACATAAGTATAAGTTTCGACACAAAAGCCCCGAAGGTGTAGTGTGAACGCACGATGCGTATACACGTATTAACATAAAATAAACAACGTTGACTCTGCAACGAGTTCAACGTACCAACTCACAATTCGATGAATTAAGTCATCAGCGAATTGTGAATTGGTAAGTATGAAATTAGAGATAGTGACATTATTTTTAAGTAATTTGTATGCGCTGAAATTTAATATTTAATTAATTATTTATTTTTGTAACTTAAGTAATGTACTCACCCAGAAATCGATGACTAACATAATTATATGTCATGACACTTACCTAGGTTAAGCAATTAGTGTTAAGCAAAATTAATTTTAAGTAAGCATAATTTATTATTATAAATAGGCTAACATTTTATTTGTGAATCAGAAAGAAAATAGACGGCTAGAGAGCAAGAACTACTTGCACCTGGCACTATTACCTTAAAGGACTTTCTCTTTGCAGAAATTGCGGCTCACGCTTCGACGAAAGCCATTATTTCGTGCAGTCCAAATTGGCGCACGACTTTAGGTATATTTACAGTTTTAATAACTAAAAGATAAACATTACAAAACGATTCATTCGTTATATCAACTAAACTTTTCGGATATAAGAATTTTTTACTCTGTGGAGATTTTTCACGAATATTGCCACCTACACCTCACGGTACACGTGTACCACTTATTGAGAATTGCCTTACTTCATGGTCCCAATTTTCAAAATTCCATAAAATAACTTTTACTCAAAACGTGAAAGCTGTACCTCATGAGATTGAATTCATTGAATTTCTTAAATCTCTTTGTAATGGAACTTTACTCACATTTCCAGATTACAGCCAAGATGTTATTGAAATTCGTTCCCATTTAGTTAGCTGCTACTTCATGATTGCAGATACTTATGGCAATGTATCTGAAACCATAAAGTGTAACGATATTCTCAATTCGGTTATATTAGCACCCAAATATGAAGACTGCACTTTCATCGATGCAGAAATCTTTAACAGCCTGGCCGGAGAGAAACGAATATATTTGAGTTCCGATAACATCTTGAGTGATGATTATAGAGAGCAAAATAATTTTCCAGTAGAATTTTTAAACCCAGTTGATGTAAGTGGGCTCCCGATCCCACAAATTTATTTTAAAAACCAAATTGCATACTTCTACTTATTCGTAATTTGTGTACAGGACGTGACTTGCTTGGTCAATGGTGCACCTATTCGTTTAGTTCAAATGCAAAAAAAATTTTTGGATTGTGAGATTTCAGCAGGAGATTTCCGAAACACACGTATTTTGACACGTGTGACGTATTTCTGTCTTTTTCCTTTCAAAAAACTCCATTTCCCGTAATTCTGGCTTTTGCGATGACAATTAACAAATCTCAGGGGCAAACGTTTCAAAAATCAGGAATCGTACTCAAACAACCTATATTTTCTCACCGTCAATTGTTTGTTGTAGCCAGTAAAGTTAGATCGTTTGATCAATTGCGCGTCTATGTTATTTCTATGTCTTGCGTATTCTATTGCGTATTTCTGAAACACAAGGCAAAGGTCATTTGGCAGAAGATAAAGGAATTTTTACAAAAAGTATTTTGTATGAGAAAATTTTAAGATCTTTTAAGATCCGCAACCGCACCCGCAATGTTTTCGATAATTACAGATAGAGCCTCATTCAATATAGATGTTCTTTGACGTGCAAAATGATCTTAAATAATTGCTACTAAAGTCTGAACTAAATCACCTTTTTACTTATAATGCTACTGTATATATAGCGCCATGCGCGAGGTGTAAGAGTGAGCGAAGCGAACGATGGGGGTTGGCGAGCGTTGCGAGCAAGGGACGTCCCCCTAGTTTAAATAAATACGTAATATACTTAATATTAGGAATGCGAGTGGTGGTCGGTTTAGGCTGAGGTTTTAGTTTATTGATACATTTTACAAATAGATAGTTGACTACAGATGTGATTTTAACAAATGTGGCTTACAATTAGAAGGCTTTAACCTATGTCTAAAAAATATTTGATTTTATATTGATTTACAAAAAAAAACAGAGCTAAGATTTAATTTACTAGACTTTCATTAATCTTAGTAGGAATAAGTGCCGAAAAAACCCAAGACGAGAGACTGGGGATGGAACAACTACAACGAGTTATTTGAATAATAAAAGGCTAGAAAGAAACAACGAAAAGAGAAAAAAATAATAGAGAAAAATAATAATATGTGTAAAAATTAAACTTTAAAAATTAAAATAATTGAATAAAATGGATTAATTGTAAAAAGGATGAAATTTATTAAAATGAGGAAGGGGGAAAGGGGTTACGAGTAAGACTAACATAGTGCATCATGGACAAATTCATCGAAAGTCGAACTGTTGAATTCCCGGTTGTAAAAGACAAGTCTCCGGCAATCATCAAACAGGACTACAGCACTTTTCATTTTACATAACAGGGATGGTGAAAAAATTATAAATTTATATCTCCGCCAGTTTATGGGGAATTCGCGGCAGGTAAATTCAGTACTCCAAGCTCCATTGAGATCAGGGATGTCATCGAAAGCAAGACTCAACGCAAATTTAAGAAAGGCTCTGACGAAGAAAACGTTCAACCTTTCTAAGTTCGGAAGTAGTTCATAGAGAGCATTTCTGTTGATTAAGTAACTCCCTTTGATGGGATCTAAGTAGTGTGCGTTGTAGAAGTCCACACATTTGTGTTGGATCTTCCTTTCGAGACATCGCAGGCGTCTAATTTGATTGGCTGAGGCAGAGCACCATCCTACAAAGCCATAAGCCATAAGTGGTCTTATAAGCTGTTTGTAGCATAGCAGCTTCAATTTCATTGCAAAAAAATTGTTCTTGTAGATTGGTTTTAGCATATTATAACTCATGTTCGCCCTGTTAATAGTAAAGTTGATGTGAGGAATTACACTGAGCTTTTTATTTATAAGGACACCCATATATTTTATCGTATCCTTAACCACGATCCCCTGACCCTGAATTGTGATCTGGATGTTGTCATTCCTCTTGAAGTGACGGAATCTCTGCTTGATGATTTTCTCACTGTCTTTTATGAGAACTGCCTCGCATTTTTCTGCATTAATCAATAAATGGTAATCCCTAAGAAAATTGGAAACTTCCTGGAGATACTGATGGACATCGTCAATAAGTGTATCCAGAGTGTCAGAAGACGCAATAACAGCGAGGTCATCTGCATAGGCAACGGTGAGAACATTTTCAATTGAACTGATGGGGATGTCATGAATGTAGAAATTAAACAGCAGCAGACCAAGGATGGATCCTTGAGGAACACCTGCGAATATCGATTTGGCAGGGGATATCTTACCATCATTCCCAACTTGAATAGATCTGTTGGTCAAACAGGACAGGATTAGCTCAGAAGTTCCAACGTTAACACTGTTGAGCGCAGACTCCTTTGGCCGTGCTGTTTTCAACTAGTTGAGGTGTATCACCACAACTCAGCTCTCGTAGACTCCTTTTCAGGGAAAAAGTGAAGGGAAAATCTAGGTGTTATACCAAGATTTGTAGTAAAGTGTGCAAAGGTCTTAGACCGATACACAAGATGAAGAGGATGAGTGAAAGATTCGAGTTCAAATTAATGACTGACTGATTTATTATAATTTATGGGGTTTATATACATAAAAGATGCTTAGATTTTCTAAAATTTGTACACTTGTTGCTTAGTGACTAACTTTAATCAATTAAGGTGAGTAGTAATTTGAGTTCACATCGAAAGGCTTCGTTTTGATTCTCACAAAAAGGTGTTTTCACGATGCATGCGCTTTTTGCTTAGGGCAATGGCATTTCAGGTGACAGGTGATCCAGGGCAAGGTCAGGTAAGTTTCTTTGATAATGGGAAATGCTGACGCGTGGAACTAAGTTCAGGTGAGTTTATGAATGTAATATGATGATTTGTTGAATGAACAAAAAAACAGGTGAGTGGTACACTGCAGTATGTAATTATTTGGACATTAGGTACAGTGGTACACTGCAGTACGTAATTATTTGGACATCAGGCACAGTGAGGTAAGGTATTTGCGAACATCCTCCCCGGCGTTGAATGGGAAACATTCAATGAACGTTTACGGTGAAGGGCTCGGTGGTTGCTTCAGCATCTTGACTGTCTGGACTGTCCTCAGAAGTTGCGACTGAGGGTGGTAGTGATGTCCGGTATGTGCGATACATCCTCGTTGCCATCAAAATTACCCCAATGATGATTATGATTACGACGCATAGGGTTCCGTAGGACCAAGCATGATGATGATTGGAGTGACCTTGTATCAAGGCCGGGATTTGGCTGTCCATTTCTGAAAGCTTGCGCTTGACTGATTCTAATTCCTGAATGTGTGGAGCGAAGTGGTGTTGATAGTGCAATACTGATGTCATGTTAAGCGGGTCAATGAGGTCAGTTGAGTTGAAGGCCGGGACGTAGGAAGCGTGCCTCACTGTGGAGTAGCTCTTGTGCCCTCGAATCGTGATGAGAGGCTGCTTAATGATGCAATTGCTATCAATTGTTAAGATACCCGTTCGTTGGAGGGTCAGCTGTGACATGTCATCTCCACAAACAATGTTGATTGTAGTTTTTTCTGGCAAGGAGAAGATCCACTGGTTTGGTGTGTGAAGTTGAGTCCAACTTGAATGGGCGTCTACTCTCATCAACTGGCAATTGTGTGGAGTTAACTGATTCAGGAGGCTGATTTCACAGGCAGAGATAGATGATCCAATTTTGTACAATGGGTAATGTTGACTGCATAAATGCCTCCCGTTCATCGTAGTGCAGATGCGGAGTTGAGATTCCGTTAGCGGATAATAGTGGTCCCGATGTAAGTTGACCATTAAGTAGGGAAAGGATGGTCTTATAGCCACGAAACAATCGTTCATCTGGACCGGAACTGGAACCACTCGAAAGAGGTCGAAGTCTTCAACCGAGATTAAGGGCACTCTGAGTTTGAAAATGAAGTGCTTGCCCGTTATTCTACCTTCAAGTGTAATAAGATTGTAAAAATGGAGTATATCATCCTGATTGAGTGGTAGTCTTAAACTTGAAGGAAGATTAGCCCGAATGGTGTGTAGAACGGTTCTTAGCTGCTCTGGCGATAAAAGATGTCTGCTGACTCTTCCTCGATGTATATTGACTGAAGCGTCCAAAATCAGGCCTTGAGTCCTTTGGAAGTTGGTAGCGAGCAATGTAGCTTGTAACGACAATAGGATGAAGGACCGAGATCGAGCTTCTTGTTGTGCGTCGTTGTGTATTGCGTTTATCTGTGTAGATAAATCATTTAAATGAGACTCAACTCTCTGAAACTCCATGTTAATAGCCTGGTGATCCTTTTTCATAATATTGACCGTGGCGTCTAGAATGGAGGTTTGCAATGGGGCGAGAATTCAAAATAGCTTCTACTCCCACGATGACTGTCTCCATTTCTTCATACGTCAATGAAGCCGAAGCAAGACTATGCTGCATTAGATTCTTTGCAGATTTGACGGCGGCTTCCCACAGCCCACCGAAATGAGGAGCTCGAGGAGGGATAAAGTGAAAGTCAATACCTCGAGAACTGCATTCCTTGAGTAGTTTCTCCTGGGAAGCATTCTTGCTGAAGACATCATTAAGCTCCTGTAATTGATTTCGAGCACCGACAAAGTTGGTGGCGTTGTCGCAATAAATTTTCCGGCAATGTCCTCGCCGTGATATGAATCGACGCAAGGCACCAAGAAAGCCATCCGTTGATAAATCGCTCACCAATTCCAAATGAACGGCCTTCGTAGCGAAGCAACAAAAAACAGCGATGTAAGCCTTTTGTGGCTGTTTACCCCGGATCTTGAAATGAACGTATATCGGGCCGCAAAAGTCGACTCCGGAATTTATGAATGGTCGTGCAGGCTGAACGCGGTCAGGTGGCGAATTCCCCATTAGTTGTGTCAATAGTTTGGGCTTGGCCTTGGCACAACGGACGCAGTGTTGTACGACGGCGCGGGCTAAGTTCTTGCCGCCGAGTGGCCAGAACTGTTGTCGTGCGATGGCGAGTAGAGCCTGAGGACCCGCATGAATATTTTCTGTGTGTAGCGCATTGAATAGCATCTTGAATAGCAGGATGCTTGGCTCGATACTCGAGATTTGATGACTCGAGGCGTCCGCCAACACGAAGGATTCCATCTTGGTCCAAAAGAGGGGTCAAGGAGCCGATTGAGCTACCCTTTGAAACTTCGCCATATTCGATTATATGCTGGAGATCGTCCTTGAATCCTTGTTGCTGGACATGTTTGATTATCAGAGTTTGTGCGTCGTCTAGCTCTATCACTGATGGAACGGGTGAATTGTTCTCTCTGGAGCACCGTTTCGGGGCCTTGGTGAAGCGTAGAATATAGGCGATTATGCGCTGAAGACGTCTGAAGGAATTTTGATGATTAATGTTGAGAAGGAAGTCGTCGTCCCTTGTCAATCCGAGACATGTGGATTGAATCTTAGTCCGTTGCTCCAGAGTGCATTCGTCTGGGTTTGGATTAAGATTAGGCCATGCGTCTTCTCTACCATGAAGGAAAAGTGGACCGAAAAACCATAAAGTGTTGTTGACTAACTTTCCAGGGAAACGCCTCTTGATAATAGGTCGGCTGGATTATCTAATGATGGTACGTGTCGCCATTGCTCGGGGATGCTGGCCCTCTGTATGGCCGAAATGCAGTTGGCGACGAAGGTGTGGAAGTTCGATGACTCAGCCTTAATCCAACCGAAAACTATTGATGAATCGGTCCAAAGTAAGATTTGATTGGTGTTCAACTGCAGATCCTTTTTAATGCGCTGTTTGAGCTGTGTGGCCAGTTTGGCGGCGCATAACTCGAGGCGAGGTAGTGTTATTTGCTTGATTGGTGTAACCTTAGACTTGGCACATAGTAATCGTACAATGACAACGTTGTCTCGCTCTACGTTCCTGATGTACGTGGCAGCACCATATGCTTTCTCTGAGGCATCAGCGAAAATATGTAGTTGTAATTGGTAGCTTATTTTGTGAGCCAATACATGTCTGGGGAACGTTATGTGGTTTAATGCGCTCAAGCCATCTCTGAAGCTGATCCATTTGGTATGTAGTTCTTGTGGAAGTGAAGCGTCCCAGTCGAGTTTTAACTCCCACAGTTTCTGCAAAAACAGCTTCTCCATTATGACCACTGGAGCCAATATGCCCAATGGGTCGAAGATGTGTGCGATGTCAGGAGAAGCGGTTTGCTTCGTGACCCTTTGCGTAGGGATTAAAGTGCTTCGAATGGCGAAAGAATCAGATTTGGGTTGCCAGGTTAACCCCATCGTTTTGATGCTGTCGTCGGAATGGTTACTGAAGTCTAGTTCAATTGCTTGATCCTCAGCTGGTATTTCTTTAAGTAGGTGAGGATGGTTTGCGCACCACTTACGAAGCCTTATGCCCGCGGTTTTCAGAGATGATAACAATTCGGTTTGCTTTAGCAGGCAGGTGGGCAAGTGGTCTGAACCAGACAAAACGTCATCCACATAAAAGACGTTTTTGAGCGATTGAGCGGCAAGAGGGTACTGGTCCTTCACATTGTCGGCCAGCATATGTAAGGTACGCGTGGCGAGATAAGAAGCTGGAGCTGTACCATAAGTGACCATGCAAAGCTGATAGCACGTCAACGGTTTATTAACATCATCCCTCCACCATATTAACTGGTTTTTTTGGTCAGCTGGGTCAACTTGGATTTGCCGGTACATTTTTTCTATGTCCGCGGTGAAGACGAAGTGAAGGTGTAATTATTTGAGGCATGTTCAGTTTCCTCAAGCTGCCAGAATTTTTGGATGTGGGAGTCCAAAGTTTCATCTTCACTGCATATTCCGCAGTGTGCGAGGTTAGTTACTGAGCTGGACGTGGCGATTCGGCCTGACACGGTCCAACCGAAAACCGTGTTCTGGAGTATAGGAAGTTGCTCTCCCAATTTTATTTGGCCAACAGAGAGAACTGAATAGAACAGCTCGGCTCCGATAAGAATGTCAATGGGACCAGGACGATGAAATTGTGGATCGGCCAACCTTATGTTGTCAGGAATAGGGCAGGACGTCTTCTCGATATGTTGCGAGGGTTGCGGTGCTATTATCGAATGTATTTCGATGTTGGCTCTTGAGCGTGTGTTCTGTGCTATCGAACCGATCCCACCAATAGTAACTGAATGTCGCGTTTCTTGGAGGCCCAATCTTTTTAAAAGTCTTTCTGAAATGAAGTTTAGCTGGGAACCGGAGTCTAACAAGGCTCTTGCCTGAATTTGGTTTGCCCAGCTATCCGTGACCTAGATGAGGACCGTTCTTAACAGAGTATAAGCGCCGACAGTTGAGGGACTGCTGGAACTGAGCGACGCAGCTTCCCTAGTGCTTTCCTAGGATGTTCCAGGCCTTGCTGGTAAAGAGTGTGCGAAACTCCGTCTAGTTTTATGATGAGGATGTGAAGCAACAGAGGATCCCAGTTTTTGATGTCAATTTTGAGATTCGTTAAACTTAACAGGCACTCTCGAGTTGTGTCATGGAGTGACTTGATGGCTGTGGCTGATTCGGTGTGAATGACAGATTGGTTCAATAATTTGTTAATGAGGCAGACAGATAGTTCGCGTCGGAGATTGTTAGGTGGCTAATACATCGCTCTGCATCACCAGTTAAACTCGTCTTGAGGTACCACATTTTCTGCGCATTGCCCAGATTTTGTTCGTGAACCACTTGCAAGAACAGGTCGTGGAACAGCTTCCAGCAAAGATAATTGCCTTCAAATTTTGGCAATGTGATGTTTGGCAGCTTAACCTTGGGCGAAACATCACTTATGACTGGATGCGTGGACGGTGTAGAATGGTGTTGTAAGTCTATTATTGTCGACTCTACTTCATCGGACAGCAAAAGATACGCTTCTTGATCAAATCCAGCAGCAATCGGGTCGTCTGGCATTCCCCATATGGCATCATGCAGGGTCTCCAGGTTTGCCCAAAGGCGTTCAATGGAACGGCACCTTACGTCGTACACGACAGCGTTTTGTTGAGGGGGAAGGTTTTGGACTGAGTCCAAGGCGAGTCTTAATGAGACGATTGCAGCGTTCAATCTCCGTAGCGTGACCTGAAGTGGAGAACTTCCGGCGTTAGATGGCTTGGCATCTTCAGGCTTATGACTGCTTGATGCATTCTCCGTGGATTGAGTGCTTGTTTGACTGCTTAAGCGTAGTTTGACGTCCTCGATAAACCACTTGTACAGCTCCTCTATGTTGGCAAAGTATTGTTTCTGGAAATATGGATGATGGTTTCGAGGTCATATTTAGCCCGAATAACGTAGTCCACAGATTGGAACGTCTCCCAGAGTTCCTTTATGGCCTTGGACTTGTTAACGAGGTATTCGTCGTCTTTGCGTGTCGGAGAATCCTTCTGTTTGTTTCTTATATGCCTCTCGATTTCTCCTCCTGTCTCGTTCTGTTGTTTTGCAAGGTCTTCCAAAGAGGACATTCTCGTTATTACTGAAGTTTAACGAAGTGGAACGACGAGAGCAAACAGCGGCTTGAGTAAGTTGACTGCCACAAATGAGGTAATGTTGTCTCGGAATATTGGGAGGGACGTCGATAGGATGGAAACTTCTGCTGCTTCTTCTTCAGGATGCTCGGGATGAAACGATCTTGACGGTATTCGCGTTTTGACGATTTGTCGCGACGGTGAACGGTTTAAAATTCGCGTAAACTTGAATGGTTTGGAGTTCGCGTGACGTAAATCACGTCGGGGTCACCAATGCTGAGCGCAGACTCCTTTGTCTGTGCTGTTTTTGACTAGTTGAGTTGTATCACCACAACTCAGTTTTCGTAGACTCCTTTTCATGGAAAAAGTGAAGGGAAAATCTTGGTGTTACACCAAGATTTATAGTAAAGTGTGCAAAGGTCTTAGACCGATACACAAGAAGAAGAGGATGAGTGAAAGATTCGAGTTCAAATTAATGACTGACTGATTTATTATAATTTATGGGATTTATATACATAAAAGATGCTTAGATTTGCTAACATTTGTACACTTGTTGCTTAGTGACTAACTTTAATCAATTAAGGTGAGTAGTAATTTGAGTTCACACCGAAAGGCTTCGTTCTGATTCTCAAAAAAGGTGTTTCCACGATGCATGCGCTTTTCGCTTAGGGCAATGGCATTTCAGGTGACAGGTGATCCAGGGCAAGGTCAGGTAAGTTTCTTTGATAATGGGAAATGCTGACGCGTGGAACTAAGTTCAGGTGAGTTTATGAATGTAATTTGATTATTTGTTGAATGAACAAAAAAACAGGTGACTGGTACACTGCAGTTTGTAATTATTTGGACGTCAGGTACAGTGGTACACTGCAGTACGTAATTATTTTGACATCAGGCACAGTGAGGTAAGTTATTAGCGAACAAACACCATATCTGATCATTTCTTGACCACTTCAACAAGGGAAACTGAGTCGAAAGTTTCTCTGAGGTTAAGAGTGACTAAAAAAGAAGGGCATTTGCCATTCAGAAAGTAGTGTATCCTCTCGAAGACATACATTCCGAATGTTAATCGTGGTTGTGGAATCCCCTGGATGAATTGTGGCTTTTTTAAAGCTTTCGCTCATATTGACCCTGTAATTCAACGAATTTGACTCTCGAAGCGTGGCATTTAATTTTTTGAGGTTAACATCAAGCGCGACTATTGGAGGCGCTTTCTCCCTTTTCACATCATCACTGGTTTTTCAGATTACTTACTAGAACTAACATTCTTACCGTTAAAGGTTCTCTTACTTAAAGTAATATTACCATTAGTGATTCTGGAATTTACCTGTTCAGGTTCGTTAGGCAGATGGGCGTCTGACGCTGTTGGTGTCCTCGGTAATAACATCTTGGAGCAGTTCTTAAGGGTTGCTGCTTAACGAGTCAGGTGCTGGTGCTTTGGTCTCACTCACCGGTTTTTTACGAGAATTCTCTTTGACGTGGCTCCACGCATCTTCTTCCATAGGCGGAGGGTGTTGGTCAGTAGGTTGAACACTAGTACCGGGTTGATGGAGAAGATCATCCGTACTTGTGCCAGAGGCAGGCTGAGACTTATTTGCCTGGATTTTTGTCCACCATCTGGAGTTATGAGTTCCTTAAATATATTGACTATAGGTATCATGCTCGCGACGGCCTCGTATACAGCATCTAGTATGCTAAGGCTTAACTCAAGCCGATCGATGCGGGTAGGGAAGCAGAGCATACCGGCATGGACAACGGGGTTATCATCTAGGCGAATTCTTTTCATGTATCCACATCTTCATCAGACGAAGAGAGTGAAGAAATGCTCCCACTAGAGGGATTGTTTAATGCGGTTGAACGCTTGCCCCCCGCAACATTTTAGTCGGGAACACGATCCCCATTAGTGTCTTCTAAGGAATCGGTTCCGAAAACCGTCCTCATTGTGTCACAGAAACAGTAAATAGCACAGCAAGATAATAATTATCAAACAAATCCAAAATCAATTTAAAAAATTTGGCAAAAATTTGAAAACCGCTCAAACGACCGTAGACTTTCATACAATTAAAAATTGCGCAAAGTGATGCGAGTTCGATGAACTGCTGGAGCAGACTGTAGCGGCGGTCGGAAATCGACTACTTACTCTAGAAATCAAAAGACTCAAGTTTACTTGAACATAGAGAAATAGAAAAGTGCAAGGCATCCCTTTATTTAAACTCTTTATTTTTAAACAGCCTTCGACAACCAATTTCAAAAGAAACAGGCATGGGATAAAGAAACCGACATGCAAGAATCTGAAACAATTCCAATTAAAATTATCTATATATAAATAGGCGACACGTTTTCTTGTTATCCCTTTTACAGAAAACCAGGTGGACTTACCAGGATAAAAATTATACCATTCGAAAGATTAGCTTTTCCTCTATGTGCAACACTTAATTTTTTTTCTTAAATTTAATTATAATTTGTTTAATTTTAAATAGAAATTAAAAAATTCAATGGGATAGTATGCGTGAATTGAGCACACGTATAGCGTAGATGATGCTTTTGGAAAGAATGTATGCGTGTGATTGTTTTACATTTTGCCTGGAAATATGCAATCATATGTGTATTTTTGGTTTGTGTCCCCGATAAATGGCAAGTACTAAATTAGTCGAAAATCAAACCCAATGGATCAATCTTCTACTGGGGACACAAACCAAATGAATTAACATATAATTGCATTCCTCTACGAAAAAATCAGAATATAGAACATACTTATTTAACATTATCATTGGCATAGATCATACGTTCGACTTAATAACCTACCATTTATGCCAAATACGTGCATTCTTTGCACTCAAACCTAATATCTATGCCAATGATAATGTGATGGGCAAACGCAGCCATTACACAGACAATATTCACATGTTCATTCTTTTGTTTTTTGCCTGGAAGAAAGCAATCTTTAGCTAATAAAATTGCATTCTTCCAGACAAAAGCCAAAACAATGAACATATTGCCACAGACAATAATATGAATGCATTACCACAGACAAATTTAAAGCCATAGTTTACTTATACCATTATTTTTTGCTAATTTGATAAAAATATTTCCAAACTTTTGTCTGCACACCTTTGAAACTGCAATTTATAGAAAAAAGAAAAGGTAGGAAATGAGAGTTTGTTCGTTTGTACGGTAATTCCAGATATATTTAATTTACAATATACAATGTATATCCCACAACTTCATAATTTAGATAAAAACCGTATGATCCACGATCCATGTAGTTTATTGAATCGTATCCCCGTCTGTATCTTTCTAATACAAGTAGGTTATTTCTTCAGTAGGTTGAACGGCCCTTCTTAGCAATGTTGAATGAGTACTAATTGGTTGAGGGATCTGTAATAAATTTGGAATCAATTTCACAAAACAATTAAAATATACCTTTTTTAAATATATAGTAAGGAAGAATTGCATTTTTTACTCTAGTTGCTCGTTGAACTAGAGTAATTTAAGGAAGATTAGCATTTTCACTCCAGTTGCTTGTTGAACTAGAGTGATTCTTTGAAGATACGATTTTCCAGTTTGAGTGCAACAAAAGGTTAACTTCTAAGGCGACCAAATTATTACCTGAGTCGTTGCTTAACTACTGTAATAATTGGCCGCGAAACATTCTAGTAGAAGTCAACCACAGAATAAAAGTAAGACAGCTTATGGTAAAGGCTATAGGGTGACCACCTGAGTCGCTCGTTGAACTACTGTGGTGCCTATAGCGAAACTTTCTAGTTACCACAAGCTGTAGCACAAACAACATTGAATTAGAGTCTATTACCAATTGAGCGTTAGTGTTGTAGAATGAATGAAGAACCAAATATCAGCGACTATTATCCGGAACAATCCAAAATTCTTTACCACATCAGTCTATTTGATGTTAGCCAGAATGTATCGTAAATTTCCAGAACACCCGTCAAGTTTAAGAAGTAAACACAACACAAAGGTTATTAAATCAAACGCCAAGTTAATCACAGTTTTTATTTTTTCGTTTAACAGAAACAGCTAGAGCAATCGAAAAAACAACACACTGCTCAAAGACCAATTTGTTTTATAGAAAAACCCTTCACAAAGGTAACTATGACCACATTATTTGCTTTTCAAAGAAAAGAAAAACTAATCAACCAGTTACTCTGCAAAGTGTTTTAAGGTAAGTAAGTTTCATTAGTTAGTTACTTAGTTACTACAAAGTGTTTTAATGCAAGTTTCATTATTTTTTATAATTATTTAATTTCAATCAGATGTTTTATCCATTTTTCCGCCCGCCATTCGTTAATTAAATTAACGAATCATTATCGTTTATTGGCAATGGACACAGTTTGACAATAAGTCGTTTAATAGTAGAAATTTGAGTTCGGACAGTTACTACGCGAATTTGTCCATCAGGTCCAGGATGTACTTCAATAATTCGTCCTAGTGGCCATTTTGATGGAGGATATCGTTCATCAACGACTAATACGAGTGTGCCTTTATGAATAGATTGTGTTTGTTGATTCCATTTATAAGTTATATGATACCGTTGGAGACATGAAGATGACCATTTTTTCCAAAAACTTTCTAGCATCTGCTGAATAAGTTGCCAGCGGGACAGTCTGTTTAATTTAAGAGGTTCTAATGATGGCGCAGGTATGATTATAGGTGCTTGACCAATCAAAAAATGCCCAGGTGTTAAGCAGTTAAGATCATCAGGATCATTAGTAATAGCGTTTATTGGCCGAGAATTTAACACAGCTTCAATTTTAATTAATAAAGTTGTCATTTCTTCAAATGTAAGTAACCGATCACCGATAACACGTCGAAGATGATACTTTACAGATTTAACACCAGACTCCCATTTACCTCCAAAATGTGGTGCAGTGGGTGGATTAAAATTCCATTTAGTTCCATCATGAGTCAACAATAAAGCGATTCGTTCTGATTCTTTAGAAGCATATGCGAATAATCTTTGAAGCTCTGAATAAGCTCCTTTAAAATTAGTGCCACAATCGCTCGTTAGTGTAGCACATATTCCTCGTCTGGATGTGAATCTCCGATATGCTGCCATGAATGCATCAGTAGAGTAGTCAGACACTAATTCTAAATGAATAGCAGAAGTCGAAAAACATATAAAAAGTACTATATATGCTTTGTAAGTTTTAGCAGCCTTTCCTCTCCATGTTTTTATAGTAAAAGGACCTGCATAATCAACTCCTGAATGAAAAAATGCTCTCGATGAAGTGACTCGAGACGAAGGTAATTGTCCCATCAATTGTTGAGCACGTTGTTGTCTATATCTAGTACAGGGAATACACTTTAAAATAAATGATCTAACAGGAGTTCTACCGCCTATTATCCAATATTCATTTCTAATGTATGATAATGTAATTTGTGTTCCACATGGCAGGCTCTGTTGACAAACTTGAATGTTGTTCCCATAATTTGATTGTTTCACCATCGAAACATTGTATAGTCGCTTGAACAAAAAATCGTCATAGTACTGGACTGGACGTTGAAGAGATTCCAAAGTTTGATGAATTTGAGTAATCGTAGTGTAGAGTCCTTCTAATTCACTTGCAGATTCTTGTGACGCAGGTTTCATTTTAAATAAAGAATTTATAGCTGCTCCAACTAAAACTCTCTTATTTTCATAATAAGAAATTAAAAAATCCCAGGATCTTTGGAAATTATCAGCAGTCGTAGCAGTATTTTTTAGAATTTCTGATGCAGTTCCAGTCAAACTTAGTTTTAAATATTGTAATTTAGCAACTGGAGACAAGGATGGATTTGATGATATCATTGAAGATAAAAGATCTTTAAATGACAGCCAATCAGAGAGTGAGCCATTGAACTTAGGAAGTTCAGTTCTGGGTAATCGACATCCTAATTGTCCATGGGTTACAATTTGAGAATGTGAAGAAACTGGTTCAACTGGAATATTCAATGATCGGGTTGAAGATGGTCCATTTTCCTCAGAAGACAACAATTCATTCATTTCACAGACAGCTTTAAAGTAATAAGATTCAGCTGAATTGAAATAATTGGTATCGAAATATGTTCGTCGTAACAGTAGCTGTTTGTCATGGTTTGGAAGTTTTGTAACGGCTAGATTTATAGCAGAATAATTAAGTTCGAATTTCTCCCATTTTTCCTTTAAGGCATTAAGTCGTACTTCAATCTGATGCCTGTTAATGTTTGTTCTCCCATCTTTAAGTAGGTCAGGAACGACAGATTTGAAGAATTGCTTAATTGAGTATTGTTCCTCAACTCTAAGCTCAATGTGACTAACTCGCATGATGAACCGTTCAACCGTATCCGGCTCGAAGGACCAAAATTTCTAATACAAGTAGGTTATTTCTTCAGTAGGTTGAACGGCTCTTCTTAGCAATGTTGAATGAGTACTAATTGGTTGAGGGATCTGTAATAAATTTGGAATCAATTTCACAAAACAATTAAAATATACCTTGTTTAAATATATAGTAAGGAAGAATTGCATTTTTTACTCTAGTTGCTCGTTGAACTAGAGGAATTTAAGGAAGATTAGCATTTTCACTCCAGTTGCTTGTTGAACTAGAGTGATTCTTTGAAGATACGATTTTCCAGTTTGAGTGCAACAAAAGGTTAACTTCTAAGGCGACCAAATTATTACCTGAGTCGTTGCTTAACTACTGTAATAATTGGCCGCGAAACATTCTAGTAGAAGTCAACCACAGAATAAAAGTAAGACAGCTTATGGTAAAGGCTATAGGGTGACCACCTGAGTCGCTCGTTGAACTACTGTGGTGCCTATAGCGAAACTTTCTAGTTACCACAAGCTGTAGCACAAACAACATTGAATTAGAGTCTATTACCAATTGAGCGTTAGTGTTGTAGAATGAATGAAGAACCAAATATCAGCGACTATTATCCGGAACAATCCAAAATTCTTTACCACATCAGTCTATTTGATGTTAGCCAGAATGTATCGTAAATTTCCAGAACACCCGTCAAGTTTAAGAAGTAAACACAACACAAAGGTTATTAAATCAAACGCCAAGTTAATCACAGTTTTTATTGTTTCGTTTAACAGAAACAGCTAGAGCAATCGAAAAAACAACACACTGCTCAAAGACCAATTTGTTTTATAGAAAAACCCTTCACAAAGGTAACTATGACCACATTATTTTCTTTTCAAAGAAAAGAAAAACTGATCAACCAGTTACTCTGCAAAGTGTTTTAAGGTAAGTAAGTTTCATTTGTTAGTTATTTAGTTACTACAAAGTGTTTTAATGCAAGTTTCATTATTTTTTATAATTATTTATATTCAATCAGATGTTTTATCCAGTATCAGAGATGGTAAATGGTAAAGCTTTTCTAAGGACTTTTACAATACAACTCTAGCCAATGTTAGATGCGTCGTGTTAATGGTATAACAGTTGACTTTCGTTGCCACTATGTTGACAACCGTTATGCTGTTCCTTAAAATCCATATCTTTTAGCGAAATTTGATTACTACTTAAATGTTGAAGTTCTGGGCACAGTTAAGAGCCTAAAATATATGCACAAATATGTTTATAAGGGATACGACTGTGCCTCATTACAGTTTGGAAGAGTTTGAGGTGGAGTTGATGGCAAAGTTTATATAGATGAAATCGATAGCTTTATGTCCGGTCACTATGTTGGATTTACGGAAGCTTATTGGCGCATGAGTGAGTATCCAATGCATTACCAGTCACGTAATATATTATAGTTCGACTTGAATGTCACTTGCCTCACCGGCAAAATACAGTCTTAAGGGAAGGAAATGTTCAGCAAGGTCTTAAAAATCACGGAAGAACAAAATTGACTGCATTCTCTGAAATCAATCGAATTAGTTCGTCCGTGTTTCTATATACAGAGACGCCGATGCATTATATTTAGGTAGATAAAGACAAGAAATCGAAAAACCTCAAAGAGGAAGTAGTAGAGCTATTGTTAGATTATTTTATGTTTTATGTTGAGTTGTTCCATTTGAGACTATTTTAGCTTCATGTTCGAGGTCCCATCAGGATTTGGGTACTGTTGGGAACATTATTTACTGCACATTTTCAGCACATGCACGACGTATCGCATGAAATCATAGAGAGTGGCGTGAATATTTATTAGAAGTAATAGAATGTAATTCCTCTCAGCAGTTAAGAGAGTTATTTGCCATATCCTATTTGTGGTATGAACTTTCCTACAAATGCACTAGATTTGTGGAATGAATTCAAAATGTTCATGTGTGAAGACTTTAAGAAATTCTTCAGAAAATGATTCATATAACCATGCTTTATTAGCTATTGAGGAAATTTTGTTTAGTAAACGATTCATTTGGTACTTCAACTAAACATTTCGGATATAAGACTATTTTACTCTGTGGAGATTTTTCACGAATATTGCCACCTACATCTCACGGTACATGTGTACCACTTATTGAGAATTGCCTTACTTCATGGTCCAAATTTTCAAAATTCCACAAAATAACTTTTACTCAAAACATGAGAGCTTTACCTCATGAGATTGAATTCGTTGAATTTCTTAAATCTCTTGGTAATGGACCTTTACCCACATTTCCAGATTTCAGCCAAGATGTTATTGAAATTCCTTCCCATTTAGTTAGCTGCAACTTCATGATTGCAAATACTTATGACAATGTATCTGAAACCATGAAGTCTAACGATATTCTCAATTCGGTTAAATTAGCACCCAAATATGAAGACTGCACGATGCAGAAATCTTTAACAGCCTGGCCGGAGAGAAACGAATATATTTGAGTTCCGATAACATCTTGAGTTATGATTATAGAGAGCAAAATAATTTTCCAGTAGAATTTTTAAACCCAATTGATGTAAGTGGGCTCCCGATCCCACAAATTTATCTTTAAAACCAAATTGCATACTTTTACTGATTCGTAATTTGTGTACAGGACATGACTTGCTTGGTCAATGGTACACCTATTCGTTTAGTTAAAATGCAAAAGAAAATTGTTTGGATTGTGAGATTTTAGCAGGAGTTTCCCGAAACACACGTATTTTGACACGTGTGACGTATTTTTGTCTTTTTCCTTTCAAAAAACTCAATTTCCCGTAATTCTGGCTTTTGTGATGACAATTAATAAATCCCAGGGGCAAACGTTTCAAAAATCAGGAATCCTACTCAAACAACCTATATTTTCTCACCGTCAATTGTACAAGGTGGGCCATTTAAAGTGGAAGCATTTGTTTCTGAAAAAAATATATGAAAAAAACATTTTTATTTATTTTCATTTCGATTATAATTTATTTTGGTTCAAGGAGATATGATATCGCGTAAATGGCCACCTTTGGCCTTGAGTACAAAATGTGCCCTTTTTTTGGCGTTTTCCATCGTTTTGGCCAATGTATCGGTCGATATGGCGGCGATTTCACGTCTTATGTTGTCTTTGAGTTGAGCTATGGTCCTTGGCTTATCAGCGTATATCTTGGATTTCAAATAGCCTTACAAAAAATAGTCTGGTGGCGTCAAATCGGGTGATCTCGGGGGCCAGTCAAAATCACCGTTTTTCGATATGACTCGTCCGAGGAACAATGGTCGTAACAAATCGATTGTTAGTCGAGCTGTATGGCATGTTGCACCGTCCTGTTGAATCCAGAAGCCATTCAAACCATTTTCACGAACAATGGGCATTACAAATTCATTTATCATGGCTCGATAACGTTCGCCATTAACAGTTTTCGTTGCTCCATCATCGTCTTCGACCAATGACCATATCCGCACAAAGACCACACCAAACTGTAACTTTTTGGTCGTATAGAGGCTGTTCCTCAATTAATTGAGGGTTTTCAGTGGCATATAACCGACAATTTCGCTTATTAACGCTTCCATTTAACGTGAAATGTGCCTCGTCTGACATGATGATTTTTCGCCAAAAGTTGGCCACGTTCTCGGCCATTTCGATGATCCATTTGGCATAATCGACGCGACGCAGATAATCACCAGGGTTCAGTTTATGAGCCAATTGAATTTTGTACGGAAACATCTTCAAATCGACACGAATTATGCGTCATAGAGTGGTCCGAGTGATGCCCAACTCCTGAGAACGACGACGAGATGATGTTGTCGGCTCCTCCTCAACACTGGCTCGTACGGCTTCAATATTTTCATGGGAACGTCTTGTTTGTTGTCTGGATGCATGACTGGCATTACTAACATTACCAGAATTCACAAATTTTGCGTATAAACGTCTTATAGGGTTATCACCGGGACCACTTTTAACTTTATTTTTCGAACGAAACGCACGTTTGGTTTTCACAATTGAGAAGTTATTTTGAATGTAAGGCTGAACAATTTCAGCGCGTTATTTTGGTGTGTACTGTTCCATGGTAAAATTGTCTTGGAATGACGCTTCCAACGCGGTATGTCATTAGTCGATCTGACAATTCCGTCAAAAGTTATTGGGTTGCCGGATGCTTCCACTTTAAATGGCCCACTCTGTATGTTGTAGCCAGTAGAGTTAGATCGTTTGATCGATTGCGCGTCTATATTATTTCTATTTCTTGCGTATTCTATTGTGTATTTCTGAAACACAAGGCCAAGGTCATTTGGCAGAAGATGAAAGAATTTTTATTAAAATTATTTTGTATGAGAAAATTTTAAGATCCTTCAAGATCCGCAACCGCACCCGCAAGGTTTTCGATAATTATACATAGGGCCTTATTCAATATAGATGTACTTTGACGTGCAAAATGAGCTTAAATGATTGCTACTAAAGTCTGAACTAAATCACCTTCCTACTTGTAACGCTACTGTATATATAGCGCCATGCGCGAGCTATTAGAGTGAGCGTAGCGAACGGTGGAGGTTGGCGAGCGTAGCGAGCAGGGGGCATCCCCCTAGTAATAATAATAAGAATTAAAAATAGGAGAGCAACAAAATGAAAAAAATAATGTAAAACTAATATTACATAGCACCTTAAACCGTGCAATTAAACACATTTGTGAAAAAAGCCTATAAGATTCTTTAAGTTCGCGTTCGATTAACTATTAACATCGACTACGGATATTTTTTGGCAGTCTAAGAAAGAAACAATAAAGGGAAAGTTGAGTAAATATACAAATTTGATACAATTTCAAAATCTCAAATAAATTTCATCTTTTGAAGATAGAATTTTTCAGATATAAAACATTTCTCTCAGGCGACACATTCTGCAGAACACACTTCTCAATTATAAAAATGATTGAAAGATCCATATATGTAATTTCAAATTTACTTTAATTAACTACACTCACTGATTTGGTCTTTTAGTATACCGACTTCGGTGCGTGGAGAATTACTGTCGCCTAGTAATTTTTGAAAAATTTTTTTCCATCATTCGTCACATTGGATGTCACGTGCAGTCATTTCTTTCGGGAACAATATACTATCACATAAAAACAAAATAGCACACGAAAATAATAGCTTAGCGAAAATTGTAATTGAACACATGCATATAGTATGGTTACGGCCAAAACCCCCTGGATGTAGTGGTATTGACAAGGCATGAAGCAGATTTTGCCTATGTGTGTGTAAGGGCCGTCGTCTCTCGATATTCCGCGTAGTGAAGTACGAGAAATTCATCGCGTTTGTTATTTCGTCCGCGAATTTCATGTAATTTAAGTGTTTAAAATGGTTATTTTATATAAAATTTATGATGAGTGCTATTATTAAAGTATTTTTAATTAATATAAAACAAATTCTAAATCGAAGAATCCGCCAAACGCGCACAAAATCGGATTTTGTCAGCGATATGAATTTTGACGTTTGTTGCTTTGTCGGTAAACAAACGCAAATATTTATTAAACTTAGTGTTTGTAATTCTAAAATAGTGAAATAATATTTTTATTAATAATGACATAATAAAAAATAATAAAATAACAATTTATTGTGATGGTTTGAATATAAAGTAAATTATAGCAATATATAAATTGCTCAAAAAAAATTATTTTTACATGCTGAACTTGTGAAAATATGTAACAATTTAAATAAAACGTTTATAAATGTAACATGTTAAAAATGATTTATGTAAATTTCAATTTTGTATAATAAAGGAAACTTGAAATATAATAAAAAGTGTTTTTTCATATAATTTTTCAGGTACAAAAATTGTTAACATTTTATATATATACGTATATATTATAATTTTAATTTTTTTATTAGTTTTTGTTGATTTCCCTTGTTATTGTTTTATATATCGTATATTTGGTGTTTTTTTGTTGTTAATTTGTAAATAACGCAATTTTCTCATTCAATTTTTATATATGTGAATTCATTTTCCTATATAATTATACTACCACATCCAGGGGGTTTTGGTTACGGCCATAGAAAAATTGCTGAAGATTAGCAGTAAGGTATTTGGTGTTGATCATTTAGATTTGGTGTTTGTTATCGATCAAAAAGCCCATCGACCACTGCACGGTATCCTTATTCGATGGGTACCGTAACCATTCGTTCAGTAAACCATTCGTTCTAGGGAAACGTACACACTTGACTTCTGATAGTATGAGGTCCATTCACTCTTGAGGATAAATAAAATCGAAAATTTACTCATGTTACGGTAGCAGATGAAATGCTAAAGTTGGCCTGCTTTTAAGAGGTTCCCAATAAGGAATTAAGGGCCGGAAACTTCTTTATAAACAATATTTTTGGTGAAAACTCTATGGTCGGTAGACAAATGGCCCTGATCGGAAGTTTCTTTTATATAAAATCGCAATCCATCAAAGGAATGAACACTACTGGCAGCAACATATAATTGTCCGTGAGTAAATATAGGTTATCGTAGTAAAATCCCAACTTTTTGGAATGTTTGTCCCTGTGATATATTGATGGTCATTGCAAAAGCTGGAATCACTGGGAACTGGGTACGTTGAAATGAGAAGGGTAAAGGTTTGCCAGAGTGTGTTAAATGAATACGTGGAATTAAGATTCTTGTGTTACGTGCAACACCCGTCAAAACTTGACAGTAAGTAGAATTTCTATGCATTTGTTTTACATGCTTTCGTGTCGCATTTACCAATGCATTCTTTGTATTTAAATTACGTTTTAATAACACAATACAATTCTCTTTTAATACTAACTTATGTGGCGGCAAACCGTTAACAGTGCGTGAATTTAAAAATTCAACTCGATAATTGTTTTGTTCTGGCTCATCATCGCAAATAATTTTATCAAAACTGAAGTATGCTTTTTCATCTCCATACGACTAAGAATTTCATAATTTTTCGTGGCTAAAATGACAGATTCCAACAATTCAGAAGATAAATTAGTTTCTGAGATATCGCCAAAAATATCTTGGATAACATTTCCAGGAGGAGAATACAAATGCGTTGGAATTTCAATAATACTATCATTAAATTGTGGGAAGGTTGTCCGATCACCATTACCAATTGATTTAAGAAAATCATCAAATTCAAGTTCATGAAGGAGAACTCTCATATTTTATGTTAGATTAACGTGATAAAAAGTGGAATTCCCAAAAATGGTAACATGGGATTCGTGAGGAACTACAGGTAAAATTTGGTGCGGGTAACAAGATAAAAAATAGTTTTACCTCCAAATAATTCATTTCTATTTGCATTTACACTCAACTCTCTCAACTGCCTCTCAATCAATTTCGTTCCATGAAGTGGCCACATAAATGCTTCAATCTTATTTAATTCAAAAAAGGCAAATAATTTTGTTCTTGAAGGATTTGCAACTGCTTGGCGCTCGGTTCCTTCTCTGAAAACAATATTCTGACGATTTGGCAAGTGACAATCAAGACGTTTGGTCGTATGGGATTGAAAGTGCAATGGATTTTCAAATATTTGCCAAGCAGCCTCAGTGGAACCAACGAAACGTTCATTAAGAAAATTTTGCATTTCGTCTATCTGAATACCACCATTAACCTCACCATTCGCAACTCCAAACTCTAGCGACACACAATCATACCCTTTGTACACATACTTGTATGTGTACTTAACGCTCTTGACAGTAGTACAAACTTCGACATTCAAATGACAATCGAAGATATGGATTATAAGGCACGACGTATCGATTGGCAACTGAATATCCACACATATCCATGTTTGCACCGTTATCACGTCGGTTATAATCAGGGTAACCATTTACACTATCCCGCGTATTATCACAGAAGTCTTTTGGAAAATTTTACTTGAACTTTCCATTTCTCATGCACACTGAATTTGGATTTAATAAACCACATGGTCCATGAATCATGTGCTGTTTAACTAATTTATGCAATTTTGGGTGACAACAAACATCAGGAATTTCTGCACAGACAAACTGATCGATGATCGATAGCTTTTCCATAAATTTTATCATCATTATTCAATGTTATCAGGATATGTGCATGGGGTAGACCACATTTTTGAAATTCAATAGTATAGATTAATGCTTCTACTTTACCAAAAATTTTCCTTTTCCATCGATAAGGTCTCTGAGTTTGGATTTGAAGACACGGACAACAACATCAGGACGAAAATTGGCGTGAGCTTCACCAAGAACCTCAACAATTTCTGGCCAACTTGGGTTACATGTCATGGTCACAAACAACGATGGCTTGCCGAAATGTTGTACGATAGACATCGCATCTAAATAATTTTGAAACATATTTCTAGATGAACCAGTGAAAGATGATGGTAAAATTATTTTACGGCCCACTCCATGGACACCATCAGCACCGTTTGGATTTTGTTGAATAAAGTCAGTCAAATTATTATACAATTCGGCACGAAGTGCTGCCTGATTTTGACGTATGAAATGAAGTCTGGTACCTTCGACTCGAACATACATATCGACCACTCACTGAAGGAATAATTTTTGCGAACGGTACAAAATGTTGAATTCATCACGAATAGCGAGTCGATATGCACTTTATTGCAGCATTGTAATTTTGGTGCGAGAAACAATAGAAGAAGTAGAGGGTGTGTTGTGTGCCATGTTAACATGCCAGCCAGTATCACCGATTGAGAAGTGATGTGGATAAGTCAAAGGATCTAATGAATAATCTAATACAGAAATGCTGCGAACTGAATTAAACAATTTTGAAAATACAACCAAATTCCTTTCGAACGGGAGTTCGCGGTCATCATTCTTGAAAATATGTAGCAGCGACATCAGTTTGTAGAGCATCAATAACACATCGAAGATCGGTATTCCGATTGACTTTGATAACTATGCAAACGTCTGCAGCTGAATTTTCTGGTTGTCGACAAAATTCAGCCATTTATCTGAATGAGCGAATAAAATTATTAACACGATCTAATTCAACACCCAATTCACGCATTAAATCAACATGACATCCCTGATTCGCACTCTCACGCATTCTATGTTGAACTGCAGTATAAACATAAAAAAGTAAGGCTTATAAAATTCATATAAGCTTAAAAATTAATATAACATAATTTGGAGTCAATACACCAGCGTGGCGATATAAAATATCGTGAATCAAAATTATATACGCCATTCAAAGCGGTATCAGACAACTTAGCTTCAGAATCAGTGTGACCAGATCTTGATTCAACATTCTGTTAGATGTTTGGGTAAGTTCTGCTGAATTCTGCTAAACTTTTTGAAAGTTGTTTTGATACTTACTGACAGTAGTTTTCTAAATTTTAAGCTTATTTTAAGCATCATCTTCATCTGGTGTGTCGATATCTTACATATATGAAGAGATATCTTTTTGAAAATATTTGTCGCGGCTAAACTCAGAATATACCGAGTCGATTTTAATAAAATTTAGCACAAAGATTACTGTCCGGTAGGAGAGTCTTCGTGTCAAGTAAAAATTCGTTTTAAACTTTTGGAAATATTTAAGTCTTAAAGTTTTCACGACTTTCATTTCAAGAGAAAGTCGACTTTAGTTCTTAAGCTTAAGATCAATAAATCGCATCGCATCGTTAACGGTTATTCCCTCTCTCTTAAGTATGAGATGTATTTGAGAGAATATTTGGGCATTTTGTTGATTGCACGATCCCTCTTCATTTATTTTTCTTAAGAAGCAAAGTACACTTTCTCTTGATTTGAAATCTATTCATGGATTCATACTAGAGATGCATGCGACTTCATGTCATGTGGTTTTCGATTGGGGAATGGGGATTGATTTATTTTGGATCTTCTTATGCCCATCTCGAACATGAAAACGTCAACCTTCACTTGCGTATGGGTGAACCGTTACTTTCCGCTTTTGCAAATCGGAACAAAAGCTCTCTCTCACGAATTGTCTATCATTTGGCACTCTGTATTTCCGGAGAGCCGATTTTAATTTGTTTTCTACAAATTTTGCTCGGGTTATTCAATAAAATTTTGTTGAATATCCGTAGCAGGTGGATTTGTTCAAATTGGTGAAAAATGGTAAGTTTTTTTTTTAAATTCAGATCGTAGGACATCATAGTTTCCGGGAATCGCGAGTTGACCATATTTCTTCCGGTCTTAAGGGTACTTTAATTTGAATTTTTAACGGTTTTTTGCCCGTAGCGGCTATGGGATTGATATGTTTGGCCAACTTCCATTATTTTGACATTTCCTACCTTCCCTTTGTACATTATTTTTCTCTAAATTGAGGTTTTCAAAAGATCGGAAAATTGATAAAATTCAGATTTTGAACTTTTAACGATTTTTTGTTCCTAGCGGCTAAACGAAGCGTCCTACGGGGCTCATACGTATGACCGACCCCCATTTTTTTAAATTTTTTTAACTTCGAAACCGGTTTTAAGGGCAGGAATCTTTTCCGGCAAAAATTTGAATTTTTAACGGTTTTCTGCCCGTAGCGGCTAAACGAAGCGTCCTACGGGATTCATATGTATGACCAACTCTCACTATTTTGACATTCTCTACCTCCCTTTCATACGCAATTTTTCTCTAAATTCAGTTTTCAAAGGTGTGCATTCAAATGATTGGAAAATTGATAAAATTCAAATTGTGAATTTTTAACGATTTTTTGCTCCTAGCGGCTGAATGAAGGTTCCTACGGGATTAATATATATGATCTCAACGCATTATTTTAAAATTTCTTAACTTTTTTTTTATACAGCTTTTTTCTCTGAATTGAGTTTTTCAAGGTGTGTCCAAACAAAAGTTATGATATGTGATAAAATTCAGTTTAAAATTCGTGAATGCAAAATATCGCGTTTTTGGGAAAAATTTTGTAATTTTTTATATACTGGAAATTCAATTTGTATGTGTTCTTCAAATAATTAAAAAATACTATTTCACAAAAATTTCCGTTTTCTACACAGAAAACAGATATTTTTGAGTTTATTTTCGTGTACGGGAGTAAACTTTACTCTCCAATGGTACACATATGAACGATTTTTGTTTGTGTTTGTTTTATGTAAATTTCAGAACATCAAAATTGTGTACGATGTATGTTCATGTACATTGTGTTGCATCCGCGAAATTTTGCTTCAGCCTCCTTTCCTATTATTGTGGTCACTCATTCCCTATTTGACAATCAAACATCAACTGGAAGAAAAATTTGCGAACTGTCTGTACTGCAAACGTTAAGGCCGGTCAAAGGTCCATGCATCGTTTGTTTACTGTTACGTGTGTGATGTTGGAAAAAATTGGGTGCAGAGTCAAATTGGATCGCGACATCTGGTAAATTATTTTGTCTGTGATTAAACCTTATCTTTCTTTTTAAGAAGAAGAAAGCAATATTTTTCAACAAATTCGCCGAAAATAAACTTACATGGCTAACGTGGGCGTTTTGTTGATGTGGCTGATTGGATCGGGTTAACCCCTCAAATAATACTGTGCCATAAAAAATTCAAATTCTGAAAATATATATAAGCTAAGATAATTTAGATAAGTAATTGGTACTAATCGAAGTTTAAGTAAAAAGTTAACCAGTTGTGTTTGAGTTTCAAACGGCAATCTTTAAATCATTATTTGTTTCATTGTTGTCACCGAACATAGGATAAATTTCGATTTCTTATAACTACTATATTTCAATTTTTTTGTAACTTTAAGGTTAATAGATGTTATAAGGTGTAGTAATATTTTTAAAATTTGCTCTTTTTGAAAGAGTGGTTGGTTAGTTGTTTTAAGTTTATTTCTCATTATCTTATTGAGCACTATTCAGTCTTTCTATTTATTATCCATTACACGGTGAAAATTTGTAGCCAAACTTTGATAAAAGCATTTTTGAAATAGCCAAAGATTTTGACGACGTATTTCTTTCCGTTGAGTATGTACATTGGCACCCAGTCTAACATTCTTGTGTTACAAAACACCGTCATTTTTCAATTGCTAAGAACTACGAGACTGATGATGCGATAACAACAATTAAGGTCACAGTAGATTGAGCATATTTGTACATATGTATTGTGTGGCGCTTGTTTTCCCGTGACGTCATCGGGCTAGTGTAAGCGCCCACGCGTTATTGTTGTTTTTTAGCGTTATGTGAGGATATTTTCGAGTCTAGCGTGAAAACGCGTTAAGTTTGGATGCCGATTAGGGCACCGTTATAAAAAGCACAAAAAGGCCTACCAGAACCTTTACTGAAACAATAAAAATATTTTCCAAAATATAACTTAAAATCTTTATGAATTTGAAAATGGAAAAAAATGTGGAAGATATCGTCTCATATGAGGCGTATATATGCACCGAATTGTAAAAAAACTAAATGGGAGAAAACCCGTATCAGAACGAATATTAAAAACCAAAAATTTTCAGTGCCGAGCAAGTGTGAGATCTATGGCGGTATCGAAGAAGAAATGAAAAAACGGCGCAAAAAAATAAACTTGTGATTTACCTATTCTGTAACCGTACTACTCTCCATTATAATTGTTATTAAAAGTCAGAGCTAACCTTTGCCAATGAAGAACTGTAAGAACGAATATTTTGAAAATAATTTTTCGAACGACGTTTAATAGCAACGTCAGAAGAGTAGAGTCCTTCACAAAGGCTCTGAAAAAATCTTTTGTGATTTAGGGTAGGTAAATTGACTTTGCCCTTATGGCAACATGATGTAAATGCCTGAGTGTTACGTAGAATAACTTCCGATTAAAAATGCTAAGCACCACAAAGTGAACAACACAAATTTAAAGAGCCACATTTATGAGATACAAAATCACGGATTGGATAAGCCAACGCAATTTTATATGAATCAACTAAATTTTTAGGATCACTTTCATTTGACGTATTCGCAATTATACTTCTCAGTGTTCTCATACCATCCCTTCTTTTACGCCGCTCCACCCTGCCAGATACTAAAACCAAAAAATAACGTAACTGAAATAGGTAAAACTAAAAAATTGTGTTGAAAGCAAGAATTCAATGGTTCTTTCACCAAAATTTCACTTCGTTATAACGTTCTTCACTTTGTTTTTAGAAAGGCGCACAAAATTGAAAGTACACAAAATGATGATCACCAAAATTAAAGTTTTCAAAAAATTTTTTTAAAATTTCAAAATTCCGACCGCACTAAATTAATTAATTATTAATTTGAATTAATAATTTTGGATATATGCATCCCCAAAACATATGGAATTTCACCATCATGTTATTGCAATAAGCTCGCTCTGATAAGAGCATGAGCGAAAGAATAATTTCGAAGATAGAAATCGACAATTTCTGTTGCTCATGCTCCTATCAGAGCGTGAGCATGAGGAAAATAAATTTTCCATTTACGCACCCCAGAATCATATGTAGGTATGTCTTTGGGATGTGTAATGATGATCACCAAAAATCCAATGGTGGAATTCTGCTATATCTGGTCACACTGTTGGACTGTGTAAAGAAACAATTTCTCTTCCTCACACTCGCGCATACCCAATAAACTCGCGCTGATATGAAAAGAAATTATCCAATCAGAAATTTTTTCCTTACACAGCCCAACAGTGTGACCAGATATAACAAAATTCTACTAAATTTACTCAGCATATTCATTTTCGATTCGAGTCTCATAACTAATTCAAATAGACGAATTCTGCTGTATTGGGTCACACTGTTGGACTGTGTAAAGAAACAATTTTCTCTTCCTTACACTCACGCAAACGAACTACGAAAATAGTGGGCAGAAATGGCTCATCCTATGATCGTTATGGTAAAATCAATTAGTAAGTCGAAAAATTTCCAAGATAAAGGACTTTCTTAATGATTTTAACGGGAATTTCCGAAAAATCGTACAAAAAGAGAAGGAAATCAGGATACGTTCATCAGTTTAATTTGCATTTAAAAAGGATTATTTGGCAAAATTAAATACCATCACGTATTATAATATTCAGGTAAGGCTTTTTTGAGTTCACGTGACAACATTTACAAAACTTTTTATTGCAGAATGGGCAAAGGAAGCAGTTTGGATTTAGCGGAAATGGCGCAGATAAGGCTTTTGAAGGAAGAGGGCTACTCCAATAGGGTTATAGCCAAAAGAATAGGTAGGAGTGCCGACGTGGTTAATCGATTCATCCGGGATCCCGAAAATTATGGGAAAAACCAAAAGCGAGGCACGTCGAAGAAGATTACGGATCCTCCAGCAGGATAACGCCCCTATCCACACTGCAAGGGAAGTAAAGTCATGGTTGGCTCAACAAACCATTGAACTTTTACCCTGGCCAGCATGTTCACCAGACCTGAACATAATTGAAAACGTTTGGGGATGGTTAGCGAGAAAGGTGTACGAGGATGGAAAACAATATGAAAACGAAAGCGACTTGATGGGGGCAATAAATGGCGCATGGGCAACATTACCGCTCCAGTACTTAGAAACGCTGTACAAATCGCTAACTGGGCGGATTTTTGATGTGATCAAAAATAATGGTGGTCACACAAAATATTGAAAAATGGTTGTAGTTAAGAATAAAGAGAAATATCAATAAATAATGATCAAAATAATTCGTATTTTATTTTTTTGTTAAGGCGAACGTATCCTGATTTCCTACCCTTTTTGTGCAATTTTTAGGAAAATCCCATTAAAACCATTGAAAAAGTAATTTATCTTGGAAATTTTTCCACTCACTAATTGATTTTAGTTTAAGGACCATGGGATGAGCCCTTTCTGCCCACTATTTTTGCCCAATCACGAAAATATCATAAAAAAACACCTGAACGTATCCTGATTTCCGGGACTGTATGTCTCTGGGGTGTGTGATTGGACACTTTCTCTTCTTATCAGCGCGAGTTTGTTGCGTATGCGCGAGTGTGAGGAAGAGAAATTGTTTCTTTACACAGTCCAACAGTGTGACCAGATAGAGTAGAATTGGACGATTTGAATTAGTTATGAGACTAGAATCGAAAATGAGGATTCGAATCACCCGACAAAAATTCGAATCAATTGCGCGGCAAACTTAGCTTATATTTGAGACAATGAGGATTTGCTCACGTTTGTTTCGTTTCGTTCTCTTAAAAATTTATATATTTTTCACAAACCGCTATCGGGTGTGACAATTAGATTCAACTCGACACTTCGAAACAACATAATAGTAGATAAGCTATGCGGGAACTGAACCAAAATCACGTATATTTTCTTATGGAGCCCTCTTCTTCTTGAATTTTCGATGACGTTACAGGGGGTGTGGTCAGGTGATGACGTCACTGGAGGGGCGGAGTCCCACGGTATGTGGTAGTGGGGACGGGACTAGTCTTAACAATGAGGTGATGAAGTCACTGTGGGGGCGGAGTCTCAGTAGGGGGGGGAGGGCTAATATTGTACCTTAGCAGCAAGACTCGATTGGTAGCCAAGCGGGTGCGTTATCAGGCTGGGGTCAAGAGAAGGGTCATACACGCGTTGTTTGTTACACTGGTGCGTCATTAGGTTGGGGTCACCAGAAGGGTCATGGGCATGCGTTGCTTGTTACGCTGGTGCCTAATCAGGTTGGGGTCTACAGAAGGGTCATGGTCATGAGTTGTTTGTTACTGGGCATGCGTTTTTTGTTACGCTGGTGCATCATCAGGTTGGGGTCAACAGAAGGGCCATGGGCATTGCGTTGTTTGTTACTGGACATGCGTCATGGCCATGTTTCAACCTTAGATCATAGAGACCAGGATATGACACCTTATCTAAAATCCGTATACATATACGGGCACAGCAGCGACATCAGCGTACCAACGAGTTAATGGTGAACTTGAAACCCTTTTCTAGACGCATCCCACCAGCTCAGGCGCACATTTTCTTTTATGTCATCAAAATATTCAATTTATAATTTACAGGTTTTTAAGCTAGATTTTTATTTACAATAGGTGTAATATATCCTGCAATGGTCCCCTGCATAGTTTTTTTTGAGTTTCTTTAGATTTAAAGTCAGAAAATTTAATATAAATTTGCTTGTCAAATCATAAGCACGCACCTTTTTCATCTTGGGTCACACCCGTTTTTCATTTTCAGCTAGCGTGGGAGCCAACTGGTGTAACAAAATTGAACTTGAACTCGTTTTTTATCAAATAAAAATCTGTGGTAGGGGTAGTGTTTGTAAATAAATTGACCATCAAGTGTCAAAACAAACCAAAATTTAATGAATTTTATAGTATTTCATTGAAAGAAATTAGTAATTTGTTGAAAATAAAATAAAGTGAAGTACAACGGAGTGACAGTAACAGTTTTGTGATGTGACATTCTTATTTTAGTAAAATATATCAGTAAAAAAGGAAAAACACGAAGTGAATTGTCGGAAAAATTGTTCAAATTATATTCTTCAGACGAAGAAAACTATTTTATTTGCTAACAATGTGAAATTCAATGTTTTCTTTAATTATTTTAATTGTTTTCAAAGTGAAAAACATTATTTTTCTAATTAAATTTAAAGTTTGAAAATATGGAACATAACAAATGACGCATCGGTTGTGAAATTCGTGTCAAATCCGTGCAGTGGAGTAGTAGTATAAAACTTTTATAAAATTGTATACTGAAATTTTTTTATAGTTTATTTAATAACAAAGAAGTGTAACATGAGTAAAAATTATTAATAAATGTTTATAAAAGAATAGATTTGTGTTTTTTGATTATTTGTGCCCAATTCTACTTGTTTCATGGTCGTGTACAGAAATTTTCCGACGTCCATGTTTTTCGTTCAAGTGTGTTAGTAAATTTTGTTAGGTTGCGTTAAAATGGTACGCTCATCTGTCATCGTGCCATATCCTGTTCTCTATGATCTAAGGTTTCAACACACACGAGCAGCCTCTTATCAGCGGTCACTGTGTCAAGAACCATTGGGAGTGGTACCCAAAGAATTTCACAATCATCTGAAGGAAGTATGTGTGTGTGTTAATTCTTTCTATTGCGGAAAATGGTGAAATTTATTGGTATAACAGTCTGTGCAAATGATTCGTTTACGTAAATAGTAGCCAAACCATTGAAGGTGATTCCAAGAGCAAAATAAATTCAAAAAATATGGTAAAGGTGATAATGGTTAAGATGTTGATGCTAGTTCTTTTGGCTCGGTTTTTGATGGCAACCATCATCATTGGTACTCCTGTAGCTATTGTACTTGGACACAACAACATTGGAACACTTAATTTTAACTTGGAACTACCAAACAAAGAAACTGTTGAATTTGGTATACCATTCAAATTGTTAAAGATCGCTGAAGGTACCAATGATACGGTTGCTGCTGCTGATGCTTCTGCTACCTATGAGGATGATGATGATGATGATGGTGAGCAAGCGGAAAAAACTACAACTCCAGCTGCTGCTGCAGTTGAATTTGATGATAAAAAAAAAATCGCAGTTGATTCGACTCTTGTTTTCAAATCAATGAAACAAACATACGGTATGAATGTATTTTAAGAAAAAGAGAAAATTTGTACACCAAGTTTTTTTTTTTTATTGAATAAATAAATCTTTGTAAACAACAAAATATTTTTTCCTATAAAATTTCATCCTGTCCAATCCATGAGTTGTGTTCCGATGAAAAACCTAACCATTTCGCAAAGACTTTATCACCTTTTCTTCTTATTATCTTTTCTACGAGGTATACATCTGGATGTTTTGCTCTCATTAACCCTCTTTCGTAAAATCCACCCTTGATCTTATTTTCACGATAATCTTCTAACATGTAGGTAACAGGATTGGTGTGTTTGACTTTTACAATTTTGAAAATTTCATTTGTCCAATTGGCTGTATAACCCTTCGCGAAAACATGCTAAACTTGGTTATGCGTACAGAATCACCAATTTTATATATTCCGCATCAGAAATTTTCATGCGATTGTATACGGTTAAAAACAGATGCTGCTCATTTGATTTATTAACATCAATCGGTCGCATTTTAATTGTCCGATGTTTTCGTGTGTTATAGGTAGCTAATAAATCGGGTAATATATAAACACATTGATAAGATCCGTTCATACTAAATTTTTTCCACATCATACTTTTCTAACTTCTATTAAATGTTTCAACTATTGATGCTTTTAGTATGCTATTTGTAGAATAATGATTGATATTTATTTTCATAATCAGATTCTGAAAATTTTTATTGTAAAATTCTTTTTCATCATCAGTCTATAAATTTTTCGGTTGACGTCCTCCTTCGAAAAACGATCTAATGGCATTAGCAATTCCACTTTGTCTTTGATTGGCTTCACCCATGCAAATTTTGAAAATGTATCGGTTACTGTTAGCATATACCGAAAATTATTGTTTTTCACCAAATCAGCTTGCCATAAATTATCAAGTCCCTGTATAACAACTTTTCTACGAGCCGATCGATATAATTCATCAACAACCTCCTGTTTACTCATCATTACCTGCTTACACACTATTTATGAATGAAAGGTGTGTGTTTATATCTGATAGTTTTATTAACAATGGTTTAAATGCTATTATAAAACTTCATAAATCTTCGAGTAGGCATATAACTTCATTTGTTGCAGAAGAAACATGAAACTTTGCGTGAAGGGGATAAGTATTTCGCAATAAGGAAAAGTTAATACAATTTTTAAATTTATTCCTCATCATCGTTAGTTATAATTAGATCATTATTATTATTTTTATCTATGTAGTTGTTGTTGTTGTGTTGTTGACAAGAGGGAATGTTGCCATTCAATTCCTCAATGATAGGAGCAGAAGAAATTTGCGCGTGTGTCAGAATTTAATTTAAGGTCATCGCTAGTGTGTAAGCATGCCACATGTTTTTTTGTGAAACATTGCAGGAAGGAGAAAAATATTGTGTCTGTTAAGCTTGGTGGAATGTGATAAAAATCTGTCACGTGTACCCTTCTGCGAGCAATGAATTTGTGAGAATATTCATGGAGCCCGAGGATGGACGTTAAACTCTCATGTGGGGAGGCCAAAATTTACCGTACCAAACAACGAATTTAAATTTTCACCACAACAGCATATAAAGATTCTAGTTGAGGGTGGAGAAGTGTATATTCAGAGCGAAGCTAGTGTTGCAATAGAGAAATCGAGACCGTCAGAAAATTTTCTTGGAACGCATTTAGAGATGAAGGTGAATGGGGAAAACTATAAGTGCGAGTGATATATCGACACAAATTCGGATGAAACAAAAACCGAACCGTCAATCTAATTTTCGAGTAGTCTCACGGAAAATGTTAGAATGGATAGTCAAACTTGACAAGTTCTCAGAGAAATATAGATCAGTTCTTCAGCATAAACGCATTATTGATCGATTCCACCAATCATATGAACAAACATTATTTTCTGGAAAGAGAAAATCCAAATATGTTTAGCATTACGCGAATTGTAGCTGGTCAGATGATAATGTACAAGAAGGGTCTGATAATTGTGTCTGTTTTTCTGTTAAAAAATGTATAACTGCAATTGATGATATAATTGGGTGGTATAAGAAAATTTTAAATAAAACAAATTGATTTCATCCTTACATTCATCGTTTTTTATTTATTTACCCCTTATCGATATGTTACATGTATTGAATAAAACTTTTCCAATTTTACAGGGTTTTGAGTTGTGTGTATCCAGTATGTATAATAGATAAGTCTGTGTAAAGTTTTTCTAATTTGTTATCAATATATTGTGTTCTTGCAACATCAAGTGATAAACATTCATGTTTTAAATCTTTAATTAGTTCATCAACATACTTTTTCGGTTTCACATCGCCTGAAACCACATACTCTACCTGTGATGTGAATTTTTCATCTATATCATTATATTTTTCACCAGCGTACTGTATGAATTTCAGAAATTTTTCTTCTTCTCAGAAATTTTTCTTAACGAAAGGTTTATCAGTATGAGCTCTTTACGTTTTTCTCCAACATGTTTTGAAAATTCCTCTTTCATTTCCTCCTCGTTAGCTATGACCACTTTACGTATTTCTTCATCAACATATCTTTTTGTAGTTGCATCATGTAAATCGATTGGTTTCTTTATGTTTTTAAGGTTTTTCATTTGCATATCATAATCTCCAGCTGCTGTCAAGCTAAATCCTACTCCACTTGCTGTTCGCAAACCGGTGGTGGTTACAACTTCAAAAGATGTTTGCTAATGGGCGGGTTTCAATATGTAATGGGCGTTTTATAGATAGATTATGATAGATTATGTCGGCATCTTTCAGTTCATCAATAATTGAAATGATCTCATTCTGGTGATTGTTATGACCAGCCTGTTGTGATGCAATCAGTAGCCTTAATCGCTCAACTAATTTATTCGGATCATCCCAATATATGTAGTCGACATTTTCTCTGGAAAGTTTCATCAAACTCTTACCAGAATTACCATTTTCAGTATTTAGATCATTTTCTTTGGTGGAGAAATTCATGAAACTCTCACCAGAATGGTAACTTATAATATTTTTAATAATACTTTTATATTTCTTGCTTTTACCTCCCTGTATCTGCTGATTCGGTTTATATATACGTCTATAAGCATTTGTGTCCGATAAGAGCTCAGCATAGACTTTGAAATCATCTTTTGTATACATATGTGTTTGGGGATTTTTCAAAGCAATTAATTTTTATAGTACTGGAGTAAGGATGAAAGCTTTATCTTTTAAACGTATCCAAACATTTTCGTTTCAAATTTTTAAAGAATCTGCTTTAGCATCATAACGAATTCCATATTTAAAATCGATATTTTTAGGGCTAGTTGGATTTCCGAAAATATCATTCATCGATTTACGAAACTGTATATTATTACTATTTGCTGATGGCGATTCACCATCTGGTAAAAAGAAGCTTTCATTTGTGGAGTCTTGAAGCTGTGATCTCAGTAATTGACGACGTCCTCTTGAGGTCCGTGGTGTGCCAGAAATGTCTATATTTTCTTTTTTCACTCGCTTAGCAGGTAAAGGGGTGTTAAAATCTCCTACATCATCACCATCACCATCATTATCATCATCATGTTTACTAGACCTCATTTCAAATTTCTGGAATATTTGTTCTAAGGGTTCAGTGATTGGTTTAAAAGTTTCTCTGCATGCATTTTACCTGTCTTCAGAGCTTGGTACCTTTTACGTATTATTTTTCGCATTTTAAGGATGTTTTTCAACAATTCATTATTTTTTACATATCGTTTCATTTTGCGAGTAGCTTATAACAGTAGTGTATGAGATGCTTATTAGGTTCCTTTGCAACTGTTAGCTTCGTTGAGAAGAGTGTATTAGATGTTTATTAGGATCTCTTAGCTTCTTTTAGCTTCATTAAGAACAGTGTATTAGATGTTTATTGGAATCTTTTAGCTTCTTTTGGCTTCTTTTAGATTCTTTTAGCTTCATCTAGATCTCGTATACAACTAACCAATAAATTTCTATACAAATTGTTTTATACCCTAATAAAGCTATCAAAACCTCTACGATAGCGCCCATCATGGTAAACTCTATCCTTATAAACAACCATGAATCCATAATCATATGTCCAACATTTAACACATATATTGTGAAAATTTACAAATGACATATGAGCATATACTCGTATATGATCGTTGTAGATATGTTTCAGATTCATATCATCCTGTTTGAATATGATGAGAAAATTTGCATTCTCTCGTATTAGGTGTTTCGGGATACGGGTGTATGTTTGACACAGATTGAAGCTATCGATATTATTATGACATAACATACAGAAATAAAAGCGCACATTGTTCTGCTTTTCAAATGCAATGTCATCAAATATAAATATCGAATTGGGCCTCGCTTTGTTAGGGGGAATAGCGTCACAATTATTTGCGAATGCGTAAAAACCGATTTCGGTCATTGGTGCTATCAATTCTATTAAAAATTCGTGTTTCGGTAGATGTAAAGATTTCGAATATAAGTAGATATTACTAAAAACTAAACCGTTAGGATCCAATAACAAGCTTAACATTACATTAGCCTTGCCGCAATTGGAAGGGCCCAAAACGAGCGCGCGTATTTTGTTTGGTAGCATGTTTCCATGTCTCGATAATTTCCCATTATCTCTACATAGAAGTTTATTTAAATTTTGCACTTTTAATTGTTGTTGTTGTTTCGTAAACTTCATATTGCAAACTAACGAGATGGGGTATAAATCGGGATGTATAGATCACATTTTATTCATTAAAGCATAAGCTTTAAATAATGTGATAAATAATAAAAATCATCCATTTACCGCGAAGTGGTCGTTAAAGAAACCAGGTAAAGGGCTAGTAAATAGAGTGATTATCAATTTACCTATAGAATTACATTTACCCGGTTACGAATACTGTGGTCCGGGAACCAAATTGCAAGAAAGATTAGCAAGAGGTGATCCTGGTATTAACCCGCTTGATGAAGCTTGCAAATTCAAAACATAAAAATGCTGCAAATCGACACATTGCAGGCCGAATATTGGAGGAGAAAACTTGGAAACGATTTAGATCATCTGACCCTAGCTTGAGTGAACGAGCGAACGCCTTATTGGTCACTAATATGATGAAAGCTAAGGTTAAAATTGGTATGGGGCTAAATTGTTCAAAACAAAAACTGAAAGCAATAAAGAACTTTTCGCAGGATTGTGTGCTGTAGGTGCATTATCATGCGGTGCTGCTATTATCGTTAAGGCTGCTAACAACGCTAAAAATGCTATAAATCAATTGGAAGAAAGTCAACGTCATAACAAAACTATGGAAGCGATTGCTATGGGTCAAGGCCTATCCGTGAAACCGTACATGAAAGGATTAGTGTTATATCTCAAACCTTATACAAAAAACTAATAAAAGCACTACCTAAAAGACCCTTAAATGAAGTTGATTCACAAAAAACTGCCAGACACATACCAAGTTTCCGCGGAGTATTCATGATAGATAATTTACCAAAAACGAAACCATGGAAGAATGAATGTGGTATCGTTGACTAAGATAAATCATCTAGGTCTGGGACACATTGGGTAGCGTATTACAAGCGAGGTGTTGACAACATTCGATATTTTGACAGTTTTTGGAACTTAAAACCACCAAAAGAAATCGCAAAATATTTAGAGAAAAATATTAAATATAATTTCAATTCCTTTCAAAACTATGATACATACATTCATTTGTGGACATTTATGTTTAAAATTTTTACACAATCAACTACTACAAAACGAAAAAGTGAATAAATAAAGTATTTCATTGAGAAAAACAGCATTTTATTGTTCGAAGTTATGTCGATAACACTTACTCTTACTGGGAATTCATCTGTGCTCAATGCAGAATATTTTCCACCCATCGAACTACATGGAGAATATAGTTGTGGTCTTGCAGATTTTCATACATAAAATTCCATCCCCAATGTAGATTTTGAGAATAATTTATTATCTATTGGGGAACATTACATTGAACTGCCAGTTGGTTCATATGAAACTGATGATCTTAATTGATGATCTTAAGGTATTTTCGAAAAAAGCTTAAAAGTCTAGATCCAAAAATTCATTTCCCTTTGAAGGCTAACAATAACACGTTGCAAACGGAAATAAAATCAACTGAAAAAGTTTATTTCAGTCATTGGAGAACTATTGGTAACCTATTAGGATTCAGTAAACGTGAGTTAGAACCGAAAATTAGCCATATTTCCGATCAACCTGTTAATGTTATCAAAGTGAATGCTATATGTGTTGAATGTATAATAATAACTGGATCTTACATCAACAACAAGCAAGTGCATACATGGCATGAATTTTCGCCTGTAGTGGCTTCTACGTATAAAATATTTGAAGCACCATCTAACGTAATTTATTTGCCTGTGAACATTCGGAGGTGAATTTCTTTCACATTGAAAATTACTGATCAAGACGATAATTTGATCAACTTTAGGGGGGAGATAATTACAATTAGGTTACAATTAAAACCACAAAATATTGAATTATAATAACTATAAAAATCCTCAAAGAAGAAATAAACGTGATAGTTGGGAAATCTTCTCCAACAAGAGTAGACATACGCTTTCAGCTGCAAATAATATATATTTAACATCACTAGGATATATATTGAAAGAATAATGGATGATATGTTGAATGTATCTCAAGGTGTTAGGTACGACAATAGCATTAAAAAGTATGAAATCATAGTTATTCACCATTCAAAAATACCTTTGCCAATAACGATGATGTACTTATAGCTATAGAACATCAAGATTTGTATGTTCTTCCTAGCGACAGTTCCATTTACATTTAAAGTGCATTAACAAAAACCAATGGAACAATCAGTGCATCAACTGTACTTATAAGTAATGCTATGGCTTTCTTGTTTGAGGAAATACGATACGAACTTAATGGAGTTTAAATCGATAAAAAGAAAACTGTTGGTATAACTACAACGCTTAAAAATTTAGTTTAAATTAATAGTGATGGAAGTAAAATGCTGTTGAATGCAAGTTGGTCCCATCAGAAACCATAAAGCTTGATAAAGGTTACTTCAATTTCTTGGTGCCACTCAATCGTCTCTTAGGCTTTGCTGAAGATTACAAGAAAATAATTATTAACGCGTGACATGATATAGATTACAAGAAATAATTATTAACGCGCGACTCATTTTGATTCGTGCTACGTCCGATGAAAATGTTTATCTAGCACCAACTACATTGAAAGATAATTTGAAAATTATGCTTATTAAGGGGACATCCAATTCAAATTGCTTTCCGCAGCTGGGATCTCTATGAATTTCCACCATGACCATCAACTACACAGCACACATGGGTGGTGAAAATTTCAACAAAAGTTGAAAAACCTAGATATATAACTTTTGCGTTGTTGGGTTTTATTTTTGTTTCCAACATATATAAACTCTTTTTTACTTTTTCTCTTTTTTTTCATCTCCTTTTTATTTTTGCAATCTTTCACTATTCGACAACATTCCTTGCCTACGTCTACTAAAGTTTTTACTATTGTAGCCTCCTTTCTTTGCCTGGCATTAACGCAATGGGCACCATTCAAAATAGTGATTTGACTCAATTCTATTTAACTCAATTTATTTCTCTCTCATTTATTATCTATTACATGGGTTATTTCTTAACATTAGTATTAACTTAATTTACTCTCTTACTTGGATAATGCGGCTTTCATGGCCCTCTTTTCCTTCTTCTTGTTCCTTCGGTAAGCCAACCGTTCCTGTTTCAGTCGGTGAATTCTTATGCTGGCCTGGATTCTTTCCTGTTTTGTCTGCGCTAACACCCAAGTCCTCGTGGCCTCCTGGATCGATCGTTTATACCGGGCTTCAACCCCGGTCTTCTCCTTCTTGGTTGTTGGTGGCTCGGATGGTGGTTGCGAGGGGCGCTGGTTTCTCCGGTAATAGTCCTCTACGGTGATCGGTCCAGGACCTGCCTATGGGTCTTGTAGAGCGTCCTTAAGTGGAGTATTCATTCGTCGAATTATCGTGGTACCTACCCAGCCTTATGGCCGGTTCAAGGATTTTCTTGGCAGTAGGTGGGTAACCTGGCTACCGTTTTAATTACTTCCTTTTTCTTCTTCACTCTGACTGGTTCCTATACTCGGGTTAAGCCGTCCTATTTGATGGTGACTCGGCTTGATGGCGACTCGTCTTTACCTCGACTGGGCTGGTGTATGGCGATTTAACTTATCTTCGGCTTCGGCTGACTTAAGTGATGACGACTTTGCTTCACTCCGGCTGGGCTGCTTGACTTCTCTTCGGCTGATGGCGATTCGTCTTTACTTCGGCTGATACTTCGTCTTCTGGACCCGTTGCCTGGGCGTTCCTGGTGCCAAGTTTTTGACGTGAATACGTCTTTAAATTTGCTACCATACGGGGGCAATCCAAAAAAACTAAAGATAAAATCGGGGGATACAGTTTGGCGTTGTAGCTTCGAATCTCTGCACTACATCCGAAATTAAATTATACCACTGGATAGATAAAGGATCAAAGAAATCACTAGGATAAGCAAGATCAGTGGCGCATCGCGCGCGGCGGAGGGGGAAGCGCCGAAAAATGGGGTTATTTTGTACTAAATTTTGCCAATTTTGAATTTCAAAATCGAATTCAAATAGCCAGGCTGGCAGAATCGCCAGCAACACAAAAATTTCGCCAATACATGTGATTGTGCAACCGAACGTCAACGATCGGTGTCACCCCACCGAGAGAGTGTGTGTGGCGCCCGCATGCGTTTGTTTCTCATCGAAACAAACGCATGCGAGCGTCACACACGCTCCCTTTGTAGGGTGTCACCGTATGGTCAATGTTTTTTGCACAATTTTGTGCCGTGGCGAAATTTTTGTGTTGCTGGCGATTCTGCCAGCCTGGTTGATTGAATTCGATTTTGAAATTCAAAATCGGCAAAATTTGGTGAAAAATCCTCATTTTTCGGTGCCTGGCTTTGATTTGACTTCATATTGTAAAACCGCTAAGAACAGACAAATTGCTACTAATTTAGCGGTATCATCATCATCAAGTCAAAGCCGGTGGAGGCGCCAAATATCGCAACATCAATAGCTTCACTGATTGTAATAGAGTTGACATTGACATTTCGGAAATTTATTTGGAAATTAAAGACCCAAAAGCAGGTGATCGGGGCGATTCTGGCCACTTTCGTTAAGTTAACAGATTTCTGTTAAGAAAGTTAAAAGATTTGGTTTCTAACAGAATTCTTTAAGTTGGTATTCTGGCCAAAATTTATTCTCAAATCTGTTACGAAACCGGTTTTGTTCCAAATCTCTCAACTTTCTTAACAAAAAACCTTTTACGTTTAAGTTGAAGAATTTCGGGCCTGTTACGTTAAAGGATTTTTAACAAAAATCTGTTAACTTTTGGCACCCAGAATACCAATTTCGACCGTAACTAAACTTTTCGAATTCCAACAAATTAACAGAATCTGTTAAGTGTGCACTGAATTGCCCCGGATGTCTGTCTAGTAAACATAAAGGCCAATGGCATCTTCAAATTCATACTCGGGTGTGTGTATATCCACCCGGGCACAGCGTTAGCAGATATTAAACTCTTAATGATACGATCGTTATTAAAGTATTCCAAAAACATCGCTAAAATTATACCCTATTACGAACCTGATCTTACTACACCAGTTATGATAGTTGAAGACTTTAATGTTGATGTCTCACAAAACTGTTCATTGCCTGACTTCATGTTCAGCGAGTTCAATGTGTTTTATATTGAAACTTCTCCAACAGCGTTAGGTAATACCTGTATTGATTTAACGTTTACCTGAAATCTGGATGTATCTTGTATGCCATTTGTGTCGTACCTTTCGTATCACACACCTATAATTAATAAAGTTATATTGTAACAAAATAATGATTTGTTTCCTTGCTTTTGTCCTAAATACATAAATAAAAATATTTTATTCAAGAAATATTACCCGTTACATAAACGTATTCACGTACAACACACGGCCGTGTCCATGACACAGCCACACCCCAGCTTTTTTCTGACTCCTGTTGATTTCCAATGCTCTTTTATATCGTTTTTTCCTGCTGAATCTGCTGTTATTAATATTGACCTCTGCTTGAATCGCTGATCCAGGGTTTGATTGGTAAGGTCGACGACTTTTCCCATTCATTCTGCTTTTGCATTTTGCATTCCATTCATAATTTTTCCATTCATGAATGAATGACCACTAGTCCCTTTGTTGTTGTCGTTTTCTTTCAGGTGTCCAATTCCTTTGACCGGTGGTCGTGACGCTAGGGAGTCGAATTGCTGCGTCAGCAATTTTGTTATCAACCGACGTGAGTGCCGGTGCGCGAGTTCCGGTAAGCGCCGGTGTCAAATTTCGTTTTATTTTCTTCGTCCATTTGTGCCGCTAAGCGCCGGTGTTAATTTTCATTTTACTTTGTCATGTCACCTGAGTGAAAACTTTTTGCTGATTCAGCATTTTTGCTGAATCGGCGATAAGTTTTTGTTTTGAATGAGGTCAATGGCCGGTGGGGAGGGGCATTCGTGGTCAGGGACATATTTTTGTGTTACAACAGCGTTTCAAACCAATCGCAAGAATCAAAATGATGTGGATGCAAGGAAATTCGATCACTGTGAGCTGTCAGACATTAAGATTCATTTAAATTCTGAATCATATCCATATGATGATTTGAATGTTTCATTTAGCAAAGATCGATATGCTTTGTTATATGAAATGTATTCAAAGTTTCAAGAAGCCTTTTATGGGTGTAATGGTAAACCGTTGATGCGAAAAGCTGATTATAAAAATGAAGCACCTATTATGGTAATTGATTGTCGACATCAAAACGTGATGATAAATCCTGGACCTGTTCATGTAAAATTGGAATTTAAAACATCTTCTAATATTCCACCACTGACTTCAGCATATTGTCTATTAATACATGATCGCATAGTTGATTAAAATCCAGTAGTGAGTGAGGTGCAAAAACGGGTATAGGTGTTAAATACACAGGCGCGCGCACACACACACACACACACACACATTTTTCGATTTTTAGTGTATAAGCAGATTTCATCAGCTGCTGATTTCAACATCTTGTTTGATAATAGAGAATTGTTTAGTTCCAGTTTTACACGAGTGTAGTTGAAACAACGAGTACCTTGTCAAATGTTTATTGATATGCAAGGTTATAACGGCCCGTATAATTCTTTTATTCTGAAAGAATTTGCAATATTGTCGGAGACAAATCAAGTTCAACATTTCATTTTCCAGTCACCATACAACTTCACTAATCTTTCACCACATTTGCAGAAACAGGCAAAGTATGTGTATGAAAAACATTATGGATTAGAATGGATCTGCGAGTTAACATTTCTGGATACCATAATTATGAGTTTTTCTGAAATGTTGAAAGGGTAGACAATTTACGTGAAAGGAAAATGTAAAGTGAAGTGGACTAGGAACCTCTTCCAGCTACATGACAGTACGATTATTCGGGATTTGGATGAAGACTGTTACACAACATCGAAAATTTGCGAAGAATGTTTCTCCATAATGATGTAATCTCCAAAGATATATGCTCCATAATAGTGTTTGTGCATTACAAAATGCTATAATGTTAATGAGCTATCAACAACAACAACAACAGCAAAATAAATATATAAAAGAAAATATATGTGTAAACAATGCTTTTTATTTTTCTCCATTTAACATCTTAATCATTAACAATTGAGCTTATATTATATTAACATCTTAATCGTTTACATTTGAGCTTACACTATAACAACTCCATGGTAAAATTTTATGAGTATTTGAAAGTAAAAACCTTTCATCATCGTGTGCGATTATGGTGATTTCCTTTGTGAAATCGAACACATGTACTTTATGTTTATTTGATTTGATTAAATTTGAGAAATTATATCACTAATGTTCGACCGGTTTAGAAGGATCATAATGTGACATATATTTGTTATTGGTTTTGCATACCGTTTCAAGCACCGACTAAACCTACCCCTAATACCTCGTTCATATATTATATTTATATATATATATATATTTATTTTTATTTGACATCGTTTTTCGCTGTACAAAATTAAACTTATAACTATATCCATTCTTACCTAAATTCTTAACATTATAAATGTTTGAGTCGAGGCTTCTTATAACTTTTTCATTAAGGGTATTATATTTGGATGGTAAAAATAACTGATAATCTTCCAATTCAGGCACAATTTTCGTCCCATATTTTGTGGAGACTTTTCTTGCACCTGCGGTTCTATATTAACGATTTATTTCCATGTCTGAACTTTTCATTATCGGTTTGATATTCTCCACGCTGTCCAACTTCATTTTTATTCGTCTGAGATCTTCATCATCATCATCATCATTATCATCAGACATGTATGGTAGTGGTGCTAATTGTTGCGGTTGTTGACTTTCCGCCTCCATCTCCTCAAAGTCTGACAATAATAGCTGCTTACATACAGTAGCATTTTCATCATCATTGTCATCATCATGAACCAAATGTCTCTTGTTTTTCATCGGACGGGTTGAAGAAAGATTCATTGTGGGGATCTAGTGTTCTTTTATATGTACGTATCATTTGCGCAGACCAATAACCAATAAATTTTCCCTTCCCTTGACCCCAGCCTGATAACGCACCAGCTTGGCTACCGATCGAGTCTCTCTGATAAGGGACAAGATAAGCCCCACCTCCGCGCCCCCGTTACCGGGACTCCGCCCCACAGTGACGTCATCACCTGACCACACCCCTGTGAGGTCATAAAAAATTCAAGAAGAGGAGAAAAAATGATTTTGGGGGATCCATAAGGAAATACACGCGATTTTGGTCCAGTCCCCGCATAGCCTATCTAGTCATAATATCTCATTCGAATCAAATGTGATTTGAATACCATCTCTAATTTGAATATAAATCTGGTCACACTGCAGCACAAACGCATCTATACATATGGAGAGAAATTGTCCTTTCACATAGCTCCGAGCCATATGCAGACAGTGTGTAATTCTTCTGCTCATTCTCTTATCAGAGCGTGAGTAATGCATATGCGGGAGTGTGAGCCTTATGGATATATGACCATTGGCTGTGTAAGTGGACAATTTCTCTTACTCACGCTCCCGCATATGCATTACTCACGCTCTGATAAGAGTATGAGACAAGGAATTACACACGACATAGGCACATCTATATATGGCTCAAACCCACGCATGTAATTCCTCACCCTCTGATAAAAGCATCAGCAATAGATTCAGTATGACCAGATTTAACAGAAACCTGTGCTTTTAGAAAAATTTAACTACCAATTTAGGACTAAGCTGATTATGTCACAGAATAGAAAAATTTGGCTGATTTTAGTATAATAACATCAAACTGTAGCACAAAATTGGTAGCATTCGATCTCTAATAGCATATTTGAAAATCACGATTTAATTTCATTTTGAAAATCGGGATTAACTAATTGGAAAATATTTGAACAAACGCAATTTCTTGATCCGTAAAATGTTATTTGCGAAGAATTCGGATTTTTTAGTTTCAAAATTTCCCGATTCGGTATGTGAGCCTGATATGCAAAAAAATTTACACCGGGAGGAATCGAGAGGAAGTTCTGGTAGCACAACACTGAAACCAAGGAACACTGAAACCAAGCAAGGAATTTCACACCACAGACGCACATCCACTTATGGCTCACCCTCACGCACATGCTTTACTCTTGCTCAAATAAGAGCATGAGCAAAAGTAATTGTCGATTTCTCTCTTCGACAATACTCTCTTAAACATGCTCTTTTCAATGCGTGGTCAATGCAACAACATATGCACTGATATTATTTTTATTAATTACGGGCAAACAACTTGACCCATTTTAATTAAAAGTATATCCTGCACCTCTTCGACAACATATCTTTTAAATTCTGCACTTTTATCAAAATCGGACATCTAGTTTGCCCATGGAAGGGGTCACAAAATTTGTGTTTGCGTATAAATATATATATGTATAATATATAATATATATATATTAATACATGTTACATAAATTCCAAATGCAGCCATATGATTGTCTGTGGCCATATGTTCATTTTTTAGGTTTTTTCCTAGAAGAATGCAATCTTGTGTTGATTGGATTGGTGTGTGTCCCCAATACATGCACGGTGGTGCACTTGATAGGTTTCCTAAAAATCAAACCGCATGGATCAATCATTTATTGTGTACACAAACCAAAACAAAGCAAATATGATTGCAGTCTTCCAGGGAAAAACCAAAACAATGATTATATGGCCACAAACAATCATATATCTGCATTTGCCATTTATATTCACTATGTCACAGATGACAAGTTCGATTTAAAAGAAAGCAGGTTATTCAGCAGGTTAAGGTTATTCACTCAAACGTATCATCTATGTATGGCAATTATAATATGAGATAAGTAATATGCAGCCATATGTCCATTGCTTTGGTTTGTGTCCCCAATTAATGATTGATCCATTTGGTTTGATTTTCGACTAATTTAGTACTTGCGATTTATTGGGTACACATACCAAAAAATCACATAAGGGTGCATATTTCCAGGAAAAAAGTAAAACAATCAAACGCATGCATTCTTCCCAGAAGCATCATCTACGCTATACGTGTGCTCAATTCACACATACTATCCCATTGAATTTTGACGTGAAAACGTCTTTCTTCTGGCAGTCTAACATTCTTGTGTTACAAAACACCGTAATTTTTCAATCGCTAATAACTACGAGACTAATAATGCGTAAACAACAGTTGAGGATACAGTGGATGGAGCATATTTGTACGTATTTATTGAGCGGCCTTTCTACAGTACGTACCAGGATCATGAGATACAGATACATTCTCCAAGCTTGCAATCAGTAACTCACAGTAGCTTCAAGTCGAGGTTTCAGCATCTGATGTGTATCTGTCATTTTCGTCACACCTTACCTCTTTTTCCTGGTGATATTCGGAGGTTTTTTGACGTGAAAAGTTAAGTGTGGCGTAAGCGCTAAGCCAGGACGTTGATTAGGATGTCATTGTAAAGAATTTAAAAAGAAGTATTAGGACCCAAAGTGAAACAATATAAATATTGGCCGAAATATAAATAAAAATTGGTATGAATTTGAAAATGGAAAAAAAGTGAAATATATCGTCTCATATGAGTCGTAAATATGCACCGAATTGTAAGAAACTCAAATTGGAGAAAACTCGCATGAAAACAAATTTAAAAAATCAAATATTCTTAGTGCCGAGCTATAGTCGGAGCTGCGGCGGCATCGAATAGAATATGAAAAAACGGCGCAAAACAATAAACTTTTGATTTGTCTATTCTGTAACCCTGCTACTATGTATAATGATTGTATCTAAGAGATTAATAATTAAAGAAATTATTAGTACGAAACACTTATTATAAATATTTTCGTCGGGCTAGTGTAAGCGCCTACGCGTTGTTGTTGTTGATTAACGTTGGGTAAAACTGTAAAGTAGTGAAGCGTGAGAACGCGTTAGGACGGAGATTTGGTTGCCATTGCAGAGAACTTTAAAAACAGCTTTAACTCTATTTGGTCTTCTGCTTAATGTTAAGGTCCAAAAGCCTCTGCATTGTCTTTAATAGGAACGAGGAGAGGCTTATTGGCCTAAAGTCCTCTGGTGTAGTGTTGCGTGACTTCCCCGATTTGGGTATGAAGGCAACCCTTACCTCTCTCCATGTTTCAGGGATGTATCCTAATGATAAACAGCCCTGAAAGATGCTCGTCAGTACCTCTGCTATGCTGCCATCGAATTTTGCAGCATGGCTGGTGTGATTCCATCCGGCCCCGCAGATTTGTATGGCTCGAATGTTTTTACCGCCCATATTACCTTCTCCTTGGTGATGGCGTCTCTTATAGTTACCTCCTTTGGACTAATCCTGATCGTTGGGCTCTCTTCCTCGCCGCATGTTGTCAGGATGTGAGTCTCCATCAGAAGTTCTAGTGTCTCCAAAAAAATCCAATAGAAGCGTAAGGGCTAAGATCAAAGGCATCCACACGGATTGACATTAGTCGTAGTTGCAGATATTGAGTTCCAGTGGCAAGGCAAAGGTCGAATATAAAATAGATACTGAACAATTAAAGCGATGAAAGCAAACGTTGGAGTGAAGTTAAGTGAGACAAACAAAAATGTTTTGAGAATAAGTCTGAGGAAAATTGTCGGTCCTTCGGGGCCCCCTGAGGATAGGCAACTACATAAAACACTGCAAAAAGTGTTATATGATCAAAGGAACCAGAGAGTACAAGGAGCCAGTGGTAATAACAGACACGGCCAATCTACCTTTCGACAAAGTATACATGGACATCGCTGGTCCTCTACCAGAATCGGAAAAGGGTAACCAATACATATCTAGTTTCGAAAACTAATTGACCAGGCTCATGGATGTAATTTCCTTAACCAATATTGAAGCAACAACAGTGGCTCAAGCTTTTGTGGACGAAATTTCAAGCCGATAACAAATCAGGGTACAGATCAGGGAACAAAATTTACGTCTGGCATGTTTAAGCAAGTCTCCAAACTATCCAAGATTCACAAATTAGAAACAACGGCGTACCACCCAAAATCGTATGGAGTCTGAGAAAGATCGTACAGGCCACTGGGAGATTACTTATGGAGCTTTGTCGACGAAGTCAAAATAATTGGGACGGACATTTGAGAACAGCAATGTTTGTACGGAACAATAAAATACATTCCACAACCAAATTAACACCAATGGATTGCCTCTTCGGATTCTTAGCTCCACTACCAAATAATTTGAGAAGAGAAACTCAACTAGTATGCGACCATGAGAATTACTACATAAAATTGAGGAATAAACTTCAGAAAACATACCAGATCGCAAAACATAACTAATAAGAGAGTAAATTACACTCTAAAAAATATTACGATCGGAATACCAATCCTAGAAGGATACATGTTGGGGACCAACTTCTACTAAAAAATGCCGCGAGAAAACATAAATTAACACAATTCTGGTTATTAGCCCAATTAATGCGACTATACTAGTAGGCAAAATGAAACGTCGTGTTCATAACAATAGGCTAAAACTGTTTAATTAACAAGCCAAATAACAAATAACAAGGATATGATAAGGAAAAGGAGTTTAATGGAGCAAAAGGAAAATTGCCATGATAAGGAAGACTATAATGAAAGTATAAAACAGAATAAATAACTATCAACACAAGATTCAACAACAATTAGATAGGTGGACGAAAAAGAGTAACTTTAAGTCGGAATAACGGCTACGCGTGTTCAAATATAAAAACTCTGTGGAAATAAAGTGAAAGTAAATAAGTAAATTCATTCGTGCATGGTGACATACAAAAACTATAGTTCTACCCTTGAGGTTTCAAAAATAATATAATAAAAAGTGCCGCTATGTCTCTGACTACAGAGACCGCTTAGTCTTTGACTACAGAGACCAGCGAAAACATTAAAATACCCTCACAGAAAAACCCAACCAACAGTTCCAATGCAGCTACGTTTGCCACAATCGCTGGTCAAGGATCTTTTCCGACTAAAGAGCAAGCAATCATTCTGGATGCAATCAAAAAAATTGGAGTTCGGGATTATACCATTGCCGTTGGTAAAATGGTTAAACCCGAAAATAATCTGTACGTGTCTCGGATATCTAACAGTCGTATTTATCTATACTTAAGCAGTAAGGAACTTGCTGCTAAGATATGTGACAATAATACGCAGCTAAAAATTAGTGATACTTCTCTCACTGTCAGACCTCTTATTACACAGGCAAAGAGAATCATAATTTCCAATGTGTGCCCCATCATTCTGAAATAAAAACAGAAAAAAAAAAATTAGGTGTAAATCCAGTTTCAAAGATTACACCTATTCGAGCTGGAATAACCGAACCAGGCTTTTCTCGCATTTTGAGTTTTAGGCGCCAAGTTTACGTCAACCAGAAGAAATGAATGAGATTCCTCCTATCATACAGATCTCGTTCGACAACACCAACTACTGGATCTATCTCTCAGGCGATAACGTGACATGCAACCTGTGCAAGTCAGAGGGGCATATTGCTAGATTTTCCAAAAACTTGTAGCTCATAAATAGCGCAACCTCTCAAAATTTAGATTTAAATGTATCTCAGACTGATCAGACACAGACTGGCACTGGAGAAAATCCAGAAAATCGAATCACTGAAGAAATAATGCCCCACCGCTAAACAAGACTGTCATTAAAACCAAACGACCCCTATCCTCATCTGCTCCTTCAACTTCGAACCAGGAAACGTTTGACCACCCACGACCTCATATACAAAGTAAAAGTGCGACTTCCTTCCTCAGCCAAACAACAGGCAGAAAAATAAGGACAGATCCTATAGCAAACGAGAATCTGTTAAAGGACCTAGAACCTGCTCGGTAACATATTGTACAAAATCAAAAAATATACCCACTTGACTACGAGCAGGTAATTCAATTTCTAGCTGACACTTATGGACAATAAAACTACTTAAAATCGCACAGGGTTATACAAGAGACCATTCCTCTCTTTTGGAAACGCTTACACAAATTTATGGATTTATCGAGAAAAGATCTCTTAAGACACGCATAACTAAAGTCAAGAAATCGCTAAGATCCGAAACTGGTGATGATGGTGAAGTCCGAAGTGACAGTGAAATAAGTTCATTAGGTGATGCAATAGAAGCTGACGATCAAAGTATGACAATCACATAGGTACTTAAAGGATACAAACAATAAATAAATAATTTATGAGTAATACATCTTACAATAAATCCCTAAGAATTTTGTTTTGGAACGCTCGAAGCATCACTAAACGTAAAAATGAATTACCTTCAATTTTAGAGGAAACTGATATTTTTAGTGTGTGGAATCATGGCTGCAAGACAATAAAAAAAATTACAAAATACTTTTCCATCCCGGGTTTGTACAGTACAAAAAGAATAAATAGACAACACGCGCAAGGAGGGGGGATAATAATTCTCATCCGAAAATATATAGCGTTCTGTGAAATATTATATATGAAGTCTCCAGAAAATTCAGTTGAACTGTGTGGAATCAGAATTACTAACACGAATCCCGTTCTAGAAATCTTTGGTTGCTATCGATCCTTGTCAGGGAGAGTACTCTCTCAATCTGATTGGGATGTAATTTTCACAAATGTAAACACATCAAAACCAAGCATTATTGTAGGCGACTTTAACGCACACAATTTGGAATGGAACTGCGAAAATACTGACACAAATGGAGGCCGTCTTCCGAACACCGTAAATATATTCGATCTTTTTCTACACAACAATACTACTATTACACCTATAAGCTCCAACAATGAAAAAGATTCAAATATAGATCTAATCTCTTCATCTATGAATATCGCGCAACAAATTGAAGTTGAGGTCATTAGAGAAACGTTCGGATCTGATCACTGTCCTAAGAAATGTAAGGTTTATATTGAAAGGGAGACCTATACAAAAAAAAAAACATTTAAAATAAGAAGACCTTACGAGGACCTTAGGAACGAACTGGGAAAAATTCAGAAAAAAGCCTAGAAGTACAGTACGCGGAATTTTTATTAAGAGAGTATGAAAATCTATCTCCCCAAGAGAAATATAATTTTTGTTTTTGAAAAAATAACGCGAGCTCTTCAAGATTCCACGCAAAACCCTAGGAAAGTCCACCCCAAAGAACACAGAAATCCCGCTCCATAGTTTGATGAAAAGTGTAATAAAGTCAAACGTCTACGAACTGCAGCCTTTGAAAAATGGACATATAGTCATGACCTTCAAGACCTAATAAATTACAAAAAGTTCGTTGCATTTGGCATGAAAACTTTCAAGAAAAAAAAGAGGGAAAGCTTCAGAAATTTTGCAGAAATTCTTAATCATAGAACTGACCCATCATAGTCTGGTATAAAACCAAGGTATTGAAAAATAAATAGATAAAAACCAATCTTTCGCATACTAATCAAAATCTGCAACACCATAGTGACATAAATATCGCTCGAAATAAAGTCAGCCCCTCATCAGCAATTACAGGTCCTCAATTTATACCCGAGTGCGACATTAACAAGTTTTTTAGTAGAAACTATGATTTTATGGAATTTAATACAGCTTTAAGCTTCACAAAAGACGATTCTTCGCCTAGCCTTGACGTAATAGACTATAAAATAATAAAAAATCTCCCTGTAAAATACAAATTAATCTTATTAGATATATATAACGAAATGCAAAGTACTGGACAATACCCAATATCGTGGAAGAAATCGTATGTCCACTTTATACCAAAACCTGAAGGACAAGGAGTACGGCCGATTGCATTAACATCCTGACTGTGTAAGTTCTTCGAACATTTACTCAAGAATAGACTACTGTGGTGGTGTGAATACCATCAATTATTATCAAAAAACCAATCAGGCTCTCGAAAAGGACGCTCCTGTACAGATAACTTAATTAACCTTACCCTACAAGCAGATCACGCCCTATGTATGCGTAGAGAGATGTTCGCAGCATTTATTGACGTCAAATGAGCTTTTGACAACGTGCAGTGTGATGTTCTTCTCGAGAAGTTAGCCGCGATTGGATGTTCGCGCAATGTTCTTCAGCTTGTAAAATTTTTAACCCATGAAAGACATATCTACACAGATTCCCTGGGAGAAAAGTATAGGGTTGTGGCTAGAGGTATCGCTCAATGGGGAGTACTCAGCCCACTGCTCTACATTATATACATCAACACGATTACAAAAAATCTCCCAAAGAGTGTAAACATATCACAATTCGCAGACGATACAGCTGTTTACTCCAGTATTTCTCCTCCTGCAAAGTGTAAAAGAATAATCGAAAAAGCAATCGAAACGCTCAGATGTAATTTAAGAGACCTGGAATTAGGACTAGCTCCCGAAAAAACAGTGTTGATACACTTTAACAAAAAGAACATAGCACCTGGAACATCAGAAATAATAGTTGATGGTCACACTGTAAAATTTAGTGAGAAACCACGCTTTTTGGGGATACTATTTGACTATCGCTTGACTTTCCCGCCTCAAATTAATAAAAAAAAAACAGAAATGTGCAAGAGCAACAGATATTGTGAAGTACTTATGTGGAACTAAATGGGGAGGCCATCCGGAAACCTTACTGCTGTTCTACAAAAGCTACATACGTTCCACAATTGACTTTGGCAGCTTCGTGTATTTTCCAAAGCAAAAAAACAAAATTGAAATGCTAGAAAAGATTCAAACTGCTGCAATCAGACCAGCTATGGGTTATCACATCACCTCCGCTAAAAATATAATTATATCAGAATCAAACATACAATTAATAGAAAAAAGATCAGAATTTTTATGTAAATGTTATATTCGTAAAATCGTTAGCAACAAAAATTCATCAACCTTTGAAACAGTTATCAAATCATATAAATTTAGTAATGGTAAAAAATACAAAAACATAAAAACGCCTAGATTAATTCAAAAGTGTATCACTGAAATACTGAATAAAGCTCAAAAAACGGCAGATAAATATCATATGTACAAGTGTGAATATGAAGCATTATATACATCAATTCCAATAAATACTTCATTTGGTCACAATCAGCAAGTAAGGGAGGGACAGGACCCAAACACCAAAGTATCAGAATATTTCCAAAATCAAAACACAATTTCTATATTCACGGACGGCAGCAAAATTTGAGCCTCTTACGTAAGCTGTGCATGCATTTGCCCAGAATTAAAAGTAGAGATAAAATGCTCACTGGACCAAACCACATCTGTGTACACTGCAGAATGTTTGGCTTTGTTAAATGCAATTAATATTGTTTGTGAAAATCCCAACATGGATTAAAGCATTTTTCGGACTCACTTAGTGCCTTACAAAGTTTTGAGATAGCCAAAATAAGTATAAAAACAAATAGCTACATTCTACAAGTAGAGCAAAAATACATAGAAATCATGAAAAAAAAACCAACTCCCCCTAAGATTGAGTTTCTCTGGATCCTTTCTCATATTGGTATTGATAGAAATGAAACCTTCGATCTGCTAGCAAAATCAGCAACTGAAGAGCCCCCTTTCTAGAAGTACCCGTCACAGACATATTTGAACTATTCAAAAAAAAAAATGCTTTGAAGAAACAAATGAAATTATTACCGAGCAAGGACTAACGAAAAGAAAAATATTTTTTTTAAAAATATGCCTTCCATAAGAAAAAATCTAAATTTTGGTTCTACAACAAGCACCTCTCTCGAGAATTCATTGTCACTATTAATAGAGTTTGATCCAACCATTACAGCTTAGCCGAATCTTTAGCACACGTCAGAATTAAAAATTGTCCCATGTGTAACTCAGGTGAAGAAAATCTGAAACATGTAGTTTGGCAATGCCCGCTATATGATGATCAACGCAAAGTTCTATTAAAAACTTTTAAAATCAGGATATCAGCTACCTCATAAAATTGAAGATTTTATTGTATAGCCCAATTTTAAAATTGGCAAACTCATTTCAGAGTTCCTGAAACTGTGCGACATTTCAATTTAAAACTATACATTCTAAATAATGCCTACTTAAGAATATGTATATAAGCTGAATACCTTAAGGTACTTGTACTTATCGCAAATGACACTCCTTTTTGTAAATAATGTTATATTGCTATTAGAAGGTTAAAAAAAAACCGAGAGGCGTAGTCAAGATCCGCGCCGTAGATTTTCCGTGAAAATTTCGGGATAAAATTATAATAAGTGTTTCTCATTAGTATGTACTTAAATCAATCTCTTTAATACAATGATTGCATAGAGCAGTACGGTGACAGAACAGATAAATCACAGGTATTATTGACCGCCGTTTTTGCATTTCTTCTTCGATGCTGCCGTAGCCCTGACACTTGATCGGCACTGGGAATTTCTGGTTTCTAAAATTTGTTTTGATGCAAGCTTTCTCTGATTTGCGTTTTATATAATTCCGCGCATATTTAAGAAACGTACAAAACGATAGTTTTAATTTTTCTCAGTTTTAAATTTGATACCGTTTTTCACTTATATTTCGGCATATAAGTTTATGTCTTTACTTAAGGTCGTTATAGCTCTTTTAAAGTTCTCTGCAATGGCAACCAAATCTCCGTCCTAACGCGTTCTCACGCTTCACAACTTTATAGTTTTACCCAACGTTAATCAACAACAATCACGCGTAGGCGCTTACACTAGCGCGACGAATTCACGAGCAAAACAAACTCTGCACGGTAAACACGTACAAGCATGCTCTATGTATAGGGTCCTCGATCGTTGTTAGCGCATAATGAACGTCGTAGTTATTAGCGATTGAATTCTGACTTTATATTTTACCGCAAGAAAGTTTGACTGGCTTTCAGCGTAATTAACGCGCGAAGAGACGTTTTCATGTCAAAAAAATTATAATAAGTATTTCGTACTAATAATTTCTTTAATTAGTAATCTCTTAAATACAATCATTATATATAGTAGCAGGGTTACAGAATAGACAAATCAAAAGTTTATTGTTTTGCGCCGTTTTTTTATTTTCTCTTCGATGCCGCTGGAGCTCCGACAGTGGCTTGGCACTAAGAATATTTGGTTTTTTAAATTTGTTTTAATGCGAGTTTTTTCCGATTTGGGTTTCTTACAATTCGGTGCATATTTACGACTCATATGAGACGATATATTTCACTTTTTTTCCATTTTCAAATTCATACCAATTTTTATTTACATTTCGGCCAAAATTTTTATTGTTTCACTTTGGGTCCTGGTACTTCTTTTTAAATCCTTTACAATGACATCCAAATCAAGGTCCTGGCTTAACGCCACGTTTCACGTCAAAATAATTTAATTGCATTGAATAAAACAATCTTATCAATATATAAATCAGTTATTTGAAATAATCAATATTATTAAGGCCTATTAAAAGGAATCAATTGTACATATTTTAAATTTTAAATCGATTAAAACATTTAAATCAACAAAAGTAATAGAGGATAGTTCGCACTAGGCTAGTACTTTAGTCTAGCGGCGAGTAATTTAGTAGCTGAAACACTCGTTACTGCCCAAAAGTCGTTCGCACTTTGGTCCAGTACAGTTTACAAGTGAGTGGTATTTTGCAGGATGAACAGCCTGCAACGCAATAAAATAAATAAAATATTTCAGCTTATTGTTACGGCTATTTTCGAAGAGGTGGATGAGGAAATTTGTGTTATTAATAAAAAGAAGCTATGGGTAGGAAAATGGATCGAGGGAAGAGGTAAACTAGGAGCTACTAATTGTCTTCTGAAGGAATTAGCATTGGAAGATCCCGAAGAATACTTCGATAGTTTGAGAGTTCCCGAAAGTTGTATGAATTTTCTGTTAATGAAAATACACTCTCAAATTCAGCGTAAGGATACCTTTTTAAGAAGTGCTATTTCTGCACTTACAAAACTACAAGCAGTTCTATACTTTCTTGCTACTGGATGCAGTTTAAGGACACTCACTCATATATTGAGACTAGGAAAATCAACTATTTCTGAATTCATCATCGAAGTTTGTGAAGCAATCTGTGAATCATTAAAGGAATTTATCAAGGTTATATTAAAAAACTACATACAAAAAACTGATTACGAAATTTTTATTTATTAAAAGAATCATTTTCAACATTGTCAGGTGCTATTACTTTCATTATGTATAAGTGTTTTGTTTGCTCCCATCACTTTTTTTATCAAAATTAGCGTTCTGCATTGACAGTTGGAAACATATTTGGGAAAAGCTGATAATCCGCAACATGTTCAGAATGATGTGTAGGTAAAATGGACGAGGAAATACATTTAGTTGCTTGCTCTTCCCAAAACTTCATGGATGTAGTAGTAATACAAGCCATGAACCAGACTTGTTTACTACCACACCCTTAGCATATGCAGGCCGGCTGCTACATCGGATAATATGACATGACATTCCATACGAAAACTGAAATTTTCATCGCGGGAGTTTTGACAAACGCAAAAATTTATAATAAAGATCACTTTTTATTCATTTTGAGAATTTTATTACATATATAAAATTTTTTTTTTCGATTTTATGGTTTTATTCATTGATGATTTACAAAGAAACTTATATCTAACATGAATAACGTGTGATTAACTAACTAACTGACAATCGTACTTAGCAGTTAGCTAAAACTGGCTATATCTTAGTACCTAGGTGTTTTAACAGTTGATTAACAATGAAAAGAAAGCTTAATTCTAAGTAAGTGAGATTTAGCCTTAGGTAAAAACGTCACATAAGAAAACCTAAGCTTAATGACATTAAAGGGTTGTTTTTCTAATCCTACCTTAGTAATTAAGTAATTTCTATTTAATTAATAAGTTAACTCTATTTGAGCTCGGATGCTGTTCTTTATTCCAGGCTAAGGATTGAGGAAGGAATGAGCGTTGGGAGAAGGATTATCGTGAGGTTAGAGGGGCATTACAAGAAGCTGAATTGGTTTGATAGCTTGAAGCGCGTACTGTTGTCCCAGGTCTGCGTTCTTGGATGTCGCGTTAGTGAGTAGTGCATTACCATGCGTGTCGAGCCGTGAAAGATACTTACACAATATCTTGTGAAGGTATAAGTCTAGTTTTGGGCATATTCCCGTCGCGTACAAGTCTTCGTTCGTAATAGTATTTTCGTATCGTAAGTGACGTGCTTGGCGTTTATGAGTCTTGCCAATAGCAGCCCTAAGACAAAGGCGCTCTAAGATGTTGCAGTGGTCCTTTGTTGTTTTGTTAAGTCGTCCGTGCCATAAGGCAGCCCCGTATGTTAAAGTCGGTCTTATTATTTGTTTGTATAAGAGTACTCTAATGTCCTGATGTAGGTTATTATTTTTGTTGAGTAGGTGGTTTAACGATAGTTTTACAGTTTTTGCACTTCTGATCTTCTCTTTCACATGAGGGTTTGGGTTTGAGTTGTGGGTAATCCTGAAGCCCAAGTATTTAATGTTACTTACCCGCTTAAGGTCTTTACGATGGATCTGGATTTGAGGTCCATGAGAGCCATTCATTTTTCGCCGATAGTGTGAGCCAATACCGTAAAAGTGTATTGCCTCGCACTTGTTTTCATTGATATCAAGGCGCCAGAATTTGAAATAGTCAGAAAGGCCATTGAGGGACACGTTCAAATCCTTAATTCCCCAGCGAGGGGAAAGAGAAGATGAGAAGACAATAATGTCATCGGCGTAGCATATCGTTTTCGACTTTGTGTTAGTTCTCGGTAGCACTACTGGGGGCTTAGGCGGGTGGTATCGTTGGTCAATGTACAGAGGTTGGTGTTGTAATGGGATGTCAGACAAAAACAGAGAAAAAAGTGTGGGCGAGAGTACTGAGCCTTGAGGGACCCCTGCCAATGGGCAGATTTCTCTAGAGTTTGCGTCCTTGTTGCGTACGTAAGCTCGTCTGTCGGTGAGATACGAGTCTAGGATTGCGGTGAGGTAGTCCGGGAGCTGATATAGTTATAACAGTTTCCAGACCAGCCCTTCAATCCAGACTGTGTCAAAGGCGTTCGGTAGGTCTATTGTAGCAGCAAACGTAACTTTCTTGTGAAGTGCATTGTGTGCTAAGTTGTTGTGTAGTAAGGTAACTGCGTCTAAAGTGGAGTGCCCGGCTCGGAACCCAAATTGGAAATCTGGAAGGATATTTTCCTTGTCTATAATGTTCTTAAGCTGGTGCAATATGATTTTTTCGAATAGTTTGCTGAGACAGTTTATTTATTTATTTATTTATTTATTTAACTTAACTTAGTACAAGTTAATACAACAGTAGAGAAAAGGAAAAAGAACAAAACAAAAAAAAAAAAGGGAAATTTAAGCAACAAAAAGCAAAGGGAAAAAAAAGTTATATTAGGAATTAAACTAGAATTAAAACATCTATGTTATGACGCAATCTAAAGAGTATTAAGCTACATAAAGCTAAGGAAGAAAAGATATATTACGATATAAACTGAAATACAAAAATCTAAAGTTATGAGGCAATCTAAACAAGATGGTGTCCGGTCGGGTCGGGGAAGGTCAGGAAGGGCTGCAAAACTATGACACGCGATCAGCCAAGGAGCGGAAGATAGAGCGTGCATAGGTATTATCACATGCGGCTTGAAGTAGGGGGATGGCCCGATTAAACAACCTAAGCATTCGTGTAATGGGCTCCATCCTACCAAAGTCGGTGTGGTGGTAGCCGATAACGAAAGATTCGCAGGCTCTGAGGGATCTACCATGGGAACGCTGGACGAACTGGCTGCGGATGTCCGGGGCTACAATATGTCCCTGGGTGATGCCATGCACGAAAGATAGATCGGCCATGACACGGCGTCCCGAGAGAGACTGTAAGTTAATGAGCTTTAGACGATCCGCATAAGGGGGGAGAAGGAAAGGATGGGACCAGGGGAGGCGAAGGAGAGCAAAACGGAGGAAACGTTTCTGGATGGCATCGATTCTGTCGATAAGGAGTTTATGGTAAGGAGACCAGACTTGAGAGGCGTACTCAAGTATGGGACGGACAAGGGAAGTGAAAAGGATTTTATACACGTATGGGTCGGAGAACTCTCTAGACCACCTTGAAATTAACCCCAACATGACACCTGCTCTCCGGATTATGTGGTTTACGTGCTCATTGAAGGAAAGTTTATAGTCAAGGTGGACCCCCAGGTCAAGGACGAGGCTCACCGACCTCACCGAGGAGCCGTTAATTGAAAATATGTGGGGAGAATAGTTGCGTTTGCGGTTGAAGCAAACATGCTCACACTTAAGGACGTTTAAAACAAGGTTGCTTTTGGTGCACCACAGAGAGAGGCGGTTGAGATCATGCTGTAGGCCAAGATTGTCAGAAGGACGGACAATATTTTTGTACAACTTGGTGCCATCAGCATAGGAGAGAAGAAAGGAATTCAAAATAACGCTGGATAAGTCGTTAGTAGCGGTGATAAATAGTAGCGGACCAATATGGCTGCCCTGGGGAACGCCGGAAGTAGCGGTGAAGCTATGGGAGAGGGAAGTACGGAAGCGAACACGGTATGTTCTATTATGCAGGTAGGAACCGATCCACCTTAGGAAGGAATCAGGGCAGCCAACCAGTTTAAGCTTTAATAATATAAGACTATGAGGAATGCTGTCGAAAGCTTTACTCATGTCAGTGAATATAGCCTCGACGACTTCGCCACGCTCTAAAGCATTCAAGGTGAAGGAAACGAACTGCACAAGATTAGTAGTGGTAGATCGACCTTTTAGGAAGCCGTGCTGGTTAGGAGAGATGGAGGAAGTAAGGAAGGGGTACAGTTTGCCAACAAGTATCTTCTCGAAGATTTTAGGAATAACAGAAAGTTTAGCGATGGGCCTATAATTAGATGCTTCAATCTTGGATCCCTTTTTGTGGACTGGGACCAGAAATCCCGTCTTCCAACAGTCGGGAAATATACCCGGCTGGATAGAGACATTGAAAAGTCGCGATAATGGTCCAGCTAGAAGAGATGCACATCTCTTTAATACGATAGGTGGAATTCCATCAGGGCCGGGAGAAAAGTCATCCTTGAGGTGTAAGAGCTCAGCAAGTACTTCCACCTCGGAGATATTAAGATTAGGGAAGTTAAGAGGGAGGGAACTAGGGGCGGGCTTCAAAGAAGTAAAATATTCTTCATCTGGCACAAAGTGACAATCCCTAAAGGTGGAAGAGAAGAAGTTGGCGAAGAGGTTCGCGATAGTAGTGGGATCATCACTCTTCGAACCGAGGGAAGAGATGGCCAGAGGATAGTTGTCCCCTTTGCGTTCCCGCTTAGAGTTTACAAAGGAGAAGAAAAGACGTGGATTCGAGGAGTTCCATTTAACACTTGATAAATAGGCCTTATAACGGGAATTAACAAAGGAAGAAAATTCGCTGTGGGCAGCGCAGAAGATTTCATGATCAGCAGGGGACCCGGAGTGGAGATATTTTTTCCAAAGGTAGTTGCGCCTGTTCCTCTGCGACTTAACATCTCGAGTGTACCATTTGGGAGAAGAGTCATGAGGAGGTGGAGAAGAGAACGGAGTAGAAGGAGAGATAGATGAACACAGGGCGTCATAAAGTTTGGAGGTATCAACTGGTTGAGAGAGATCCATGGAAGGCACACTATTGCAGAATCCACCAAGGTTAGCCTGAAGAACATCAAAATTGGTTTTGCGAAAATTTAAACTAGCTGGCAAGGGGGAAGTTAGATGGTGGGAGTTATTTAAGTGCATGATAGAGATTGAAAGGGGAGGATGGTGAGGATCGATTGAGCAGAGGGAGGCGGCACTGGGAGAGACAAGCACGTTATCTGGGTCATTGGAAAGGACTAGGTCAAGCAAGCGCTGGTTCAAATTAAGGACAGAGTTAAGCTGGAACAAGGAGTGATAATTGATGGAGTCGATAAATGTGATATAAGGTTGCGAAGTGGGGTTCGAGGGAGTAAGACAGTTATACTCAGAGTCAGGTGACCAGGTAATGTGTGGTAGGTTAAAGTCCCCAATGAGTAGTAGGTGATCTTTATCTGTTAAGGAGTTAGCGAGATAATCAAGTGCACTAGAGAGGTGCGTGAATACGTTTACATCGGATCGGGGGGGTATGTAGCAGGTCGAAAGGATAACGTTGAAGGAGGAGAAGTGAATCCTGATGGAAAGGATTTCGAGTGGATCAATGAAGGGAATCGATATAGGGGAGACATTAAGGGAGGAGCGGACAGCAATGAGAACACCACCACCCCGTCGATTGGGATCGCCTTGGCACCGATCCTTACGGAAAAGATTGTACTCTTGGTTAATGATCTCGAGGTCAGAGATATTGGTGGAGAGCCAGGTTTCCGTCAGGCAGATAATATCATGGGGTAAGGTAAGAGACGAGAGAAAGGTAGCGTGCGTCTTAGTCCTAAGCCCCCTCACGTTTTGGTAGTAGATGGAGAGGGCGGGAAGTTTTTTGTTGGCGAGGAGTAGGAGGCAGCGGTGATGGTATGTGAAATAACTGTGGATGTACCAAGGCTGACAGGAGTGCGCCTCCGAGGGAGAAACTCCTTAATAAAAGCGTCCTTAGGCCAGTTGACCTTGCATAAAACGAGGTCAAAGAGGGTGGGGGGGACAATGATCCTGAATGAAGAACATCTACCCTCCGATAGCTTAATAACCTTTATGTTGTTCGTAAGGACATCAACCCCAATGACGTCACCAATGTGGCGAATGATGTCGTCCGTCGAGGTAGATGGGACAAGCTCAGTCACAAAGATGGATCTGGCTTTCGGTACGGTCTGAAGAACGGTAGCTGAACAAGGGGGAGCAGTAGCCTTAATAAGCAATGTATCTGACAGGCCAGAGGATGCCTGGGGGATAGGATTATTGGAGAGATCAATATTTGAAGGAACGTTAGTTGAGACAGGGTTTTAGGAGGGATGGGGGGGGGAAGAACATTACTAGCACTGCCAGAGGGGATACCGCTGACAGGAAGTGCCGAGATTTCGGGTAGCTGAGGAGGGGAGGAAAGATGGGAAGGGGAAGAGTCAATTAGCTTGGAGCTGGACCGTGAGGGGAAGGATACATCCGACGTAACCGGGCATAGGGGGGATAAGGCAATTAGTGGGGCAGGTTCTGGAAGGGATAAGGCGGCTTTGTTAGATCTGGTTTGCCTGGTGGTTTTAGTAGAGGCTGGCTTATGCCGTGATGAAGTTTCAGGAGGACACTTAGGGACGATCTCACTGTTGAAATTTGAAAGGATATACGAAATTTTGTGTGCAGGAATTTCAAATAAATAGAACATTTTGTTGCATAAATCATTTTTTTTAATGTTAAACAATTTATCAAAATATTGGCTGCAATTAGTATACACATTGACATAAAATAACGACAAAAAACTATATTTCTTCGTGTTTATTCAATGTTTATGCAAATGGGTACTTATATACAATTGGACAATTTATTCATCTTTCTACTTATTATGATATTATAATATTAAAATTCAACAATGCAACTGACAAAATATTAAACTATAAATAATTAAGTCTCTCATTACTATAGTACATAACAAAAAAGAATAGTTGAAAAATTATAATAAATTAACAAATAAATAAATAACAAAGAAGAATAGTTAACAAAATGTAATAAATTAACAAATAAATAAATAATAAAAAAGATTAGTCAAAAAAATATAATAAATTAACAAATAAATAAATTAGGAATCAAATAACAAAAAGTATCACAGGTAAAATGAAGGGCTGCATAACTATTAGTAGTAAAATTTCTGTAATTTCCTCGTTCTTATTGACAGAGGACTATTGTAAGTTGATTTCGTGTAATTGTTTCACAAGGTATTACATAGTGGGGAGCACCTTTTCCATAAAAATTTCAAAGTTGGTTACACCGCAAGAGCATATACGATTCAAGTCAACATCAAAGTTATCAGAAAAACTAGAGAACTAGTTCGAACTTGACTCGAAAACTAGAGCCCTTAAAAGACCTTTCTGGTTGGTTGTCCCTAAGAAACATTTTAAGAATTCCATATAAGAGATAATATACTGCAAAATTGCACACAAATGCAAAAATAAAATTTTGACACTAGGAATGTGGAGTTCACCACGTTGCATCGCATCAAAGTATTCATCATCTATGGGGACACCTTTGTCTCGGTTGCACAAAGGTTTCGCTCGGTTGCATATTGGGCATATCCACATGCATATATGTATATGGGCAGAATGATCAATTTGAACACTTGCAATATAGGATGAATCAAAAACGGGCTTAAAAATTGAGGTGTCAATATTATCTTGAACTATATTTTTGCCATTAGTTGCGATAAGGCTTTGGAAATTTTGCCTTTTGTGAATAAAAACGTTGTGAATTAGAATTTTTTTCTCCGATTCTGAGAGTTCCGTGTAAGAAACATTATACCGACAACCAAAAAGAGACCGATATAAGCGAAATCTACCAATAAAGTCCACTAAAGTGGACGTAGTAAGAACTTCAGCTTGATACGTATCAGAAGAAAATGTATTAAAATTATTTTCTGCCTGATTCCAGGTGTGAAGCCAATTTATGAAATTGGTCAGAAATTCCACCTGGGCGCCAGATAAATTGAAAACAGGGCTGCAGTAAACATTTCTTTTGTCTTTGTCTTTGTGAAGTTGCTCCACATTAACTATGTTCCACCAAGTGCGAATAATTTCGTAAAAGTCGGCAGTTTGGAAGCAACCTTGTTTCCATAAAGTGACACCCACACTTATTAATTAAATATTTAAATAATATTTTTAAAACTCACCTCTAATCCACAAAAACACTCACAATAATTATATTTTTACCGGCGTAGCGAAAAATTCTTCTCTCGAATGTCAAAGCGCGGATGGCAATGGCGCAATACATAGGCTTGTACACACACATAGATAAAATCTGCTTCATGGCTTGTCAAACCACTATATCCACGGCGTTTTGCTGTTCCAAATTGTAGTTACTGGTGTCATAATAATATATTGAAGAATCGCTGTGTGGCGATTCTGTACCATGCCACGACCGTAGCGTCCAGGTGATTCTGTTTTCTTTAGATGCGTTTTAAAGGTGCTGACGTCTAACTTTATATAAGTGAAGTTGAATGTGCTCTTGTGCTTCTAATGCTAATAGTAAGGGCAAAGACTTCAGTTGAAGACCGACGTGTTTACCGAAGACCTCGAACTCATTGTCATAGACTGTAGAGTTAGTAGTATTAGTTTTTTTTTCTTTTAATTAACTAACAATGGTTGAGAGCTGGGTGATTTGCTTCTTTTTTTTTGGCGATGGGGGATGAGTTATATAGACGTTGGGTGTAATGGAAGGGTGTCTGATGGAGGCGTGTTTTGAAACTGTAGTTTATACCAAGAATTAGAAAACGGTCTTCTACCAGAGAGTCATGTCCTAGTTGGCGACAATGCATTTCCCTTGAAAGAATATATATTAAAACATTTTCCTGAGAAAGTAAAGACCTGTTGCGCTTTACATACTTGGCTCCGACAAACAAAGTTACAAAACAAACAGTATTAATACACAGTAGACACAGAAAATTATGAAGCAGGAATTATCGTTTCTGGTAATTAGAGAAATGAGCCAGAGTCTCTCGGAATACAACCGTTTTCAATTTCCTTAAGTAACCGTTCATTCCAAAGATCTGTAGATCGTCGGGACAGATATGCAAATTATTTTATCGGGAGCGAATCTGTCCGGGTGGCAAGGGTGATACAATGAAAACTACCGGCGCACCAACACTAGGGTATGACGGGCAGATGCATTTGTAATTATTGTATTGTAATGATGGGTATGAGTAGATAGGTAGGTACCAAATTGCTTTCACTTTGTGTCAGTATTGAGGTTAAGTTTTGCAGGGATGCATCCAATATATTGAACCATTTTACTGAAGGAATATAAACCGTATCAGCCCCAGCGCCTGAATTTTTGGAGTCCTTTATATTTTTTAATTCCTGCGAATAGGTCGATCTAAAAAAGACAAATAGTAGTAATAACAATTAAGAGTTTATTGTATGATAGTAATATATATGCTTTTGTAATAAATTAATAAAATTACGCACTAGCCTGATATTTTAATTTTCAATTTAATTTCCCTATCACCAAATCGGCGAAATTAATTGAATTTATGTACTAACCTGATATTTTTAATTTTCAATTTAATGTCCCTTTCACCAAAGCCGTGTATATTGATTAAATTTATACACTAACCTGATAGTTTTATTTTTCAAGTCAACTTCCGTTGAATTCATTGCATTTTCCAAATTCAAGTACGCGGATTGTTTCATTTCTCTATTTTTATAATTTGGGGACTTAATATTCCACAAACATTCATATTGTATGTACTTAGAAACAAATCTGAAAGTTGTTTCTTCGCTCCAGCGAAACGACATTTTTTCGCCACGGCAACTGAACTCCATAATGGGAGTGAAGGGGGATGCTACTTGCCCGTGGAAAATAGATCTCGAATAAATTAGTTGCTAATCTGCTGGACTCAATTTTCATTGTCCAGACACGTTTAGCTACTAAACTACTCGCTACTAGACTAAAATACTAAGGGGCCAGTCAAGGTCCACACCGTACATTTTCCGTGAAAACTTCGGGATAAAATAAGTGTTTCTTGTTAGTATATACTTCAGTCAATGTCTCTTGTACAGTGGTTATATAGAGTGGTACGGTGACATAAAAGATAAATCACAAGATTATTTTTTACGCCTTTCTTTATTTCTTCTTTGATGCCGCCGTAGATCTGACATTTACTCGGCACTTGACATTTGAGGTTTTTTTAAATCCGTTTTGATGCAAGCTTTGTCTGACTTGCGTTTTATTCAATTCGGCGTATATTTATGACTCATATGCGACGATATCTTTATATTTTAAAACTTTCAATTTAATACCGATCTTTACTTATATTTTGGCGAATATTTTTATTGTTTCACTTCAGGTCCTGGAAGCTCTTCTCAAACACCCTACAATGACACCCGAACGAACGACCTACCTGATCACATTCTCACACTACACTGATTTAGAATTTTACACAAGGCTTATTAACAACAATCTTGCGTACATACGATGCACTAGATCGATGACGTCACGCGCAAAACAAATGCTGCAAAATCAACAGTAACAGCCATGCTCTATCCATTGTGACCTCAACCGTTGTTATCGCATTATTAGCTTCGTAATTATTATCCATTGAAATCTGACGGTATATTGTACCGCAAGAAAGTTTGACTGGCTACCAGTGTACTTAATGACCCAAAATACGTTTTTACGTCAAAAAAATTTCAACAAGATTTTCGTACTAATTTCTACTGTAACTTAAACTATTAATTACAAGGACTATGGAGATTCGTACGGTAACAGAATAGATACATCAAAAGTTCATAGTTTTGCGCCGATTTTTATTTCCTCTTCGGCTATAACTTTCATACTTACTCGGCACTAAATATTTTTGGTTTTTGATATTCGATTTGATGCGTGTTTTCTCCGATTTGATTTCCTTACAATTCGGTGCATATTTACGACTCATATGAGACGATATCTCCTATTTTTTCCTATTTTCAAATTCATACCGATTTTTGCTTATATTACGGAGAATATTCTTATTGTTTAACTTTATGTCCTGGTCGCCCTTCTCATGCTTTTTACTATGATACCAATATCAACGTCGTAGATAAACGCATTCTCACACACCCATAAATATTTTCGCAACGCTAAAAACAACAATCACGCGTAGGCGCTTACACTAGCCCGATGAAGTTTCTGGCAAACAGTCGCCGAACAATAAATACGTACAAATATCCTCCATCCACTGTGACCTCAACCGTTGTTGTCACATTTTTAGTCTCGTAGTTATTAGCGATTGAAAAATGACGGTGTTTTGTAACACAAGAATGTTAGTTTGGCTACCAATGTACATACTTAACGAGAAGAAAGACGTTTTCATGTCAAAACATCATTGAGACAGACCGGACAGAAATATTAGAGACACTAAACAAACTTAATCTTACAGAAATGAAAATCCTTTCTGAAAATCGGTTTCTAGAACAAATGTTTCGACTCAATTATATAGAGAGACAAATCGAACAAGTTTAAGATAATATTGCATCCACCAGGCTAGGAATTCTACACCCAAACGTAACGAAGAAAATAAATGTGTACGAAATTGATTTCGAAGAGGTCAACTTTTTAAAACAACTATTTGATTAATTTAAGGAGGGGTGAATCGCACCACCTATTGTTGTCGTTGAGAAGCAAATCTGGGCTCTCCCTTGATATCATCAGACTTTCGTTGATATCAAGTTTCCTCCCATCATTTACTTCTTTGATGATCGATACATTGTTGATGCTCATTATGTGTTCCTCCTCCACCATGTGCTTTTTTTTCCTACTCCTAAGAAAATAAGAAACCTTTCAGAACTGCGAACAGAACTGCGCAGTGCAGACCAAAAACTAAAAAGCAACAATATGGCATTCATTCGACTTCAGTAAAACTCTTTTAGAAGATGCGGTTTATGTGTAGAACGCGAAGGCCGCCATTTTGAAAGCTTCTTGTTGAAATGAAGTAGAAAAATCATAAATCATTAATAACTGTGTTTTATTCAATTAACCTGTGCCATGAAAATCCAAAGATTTGGTGGATTCAGGTTCAAAGATCAGATGTACCATACTTTGTATCAAATTTTAATTTCGAAATTGAAGAGACAACTCGATGAAATTGTCAGGGTAGATAGATAATGCAACAGACATGTTTCTAAAATAAGATCGAAAAAAAAATATTATGTGACTTTTTTTCTTAAAGAGTCTTCAAATAGTTTTTAAAATCTTTACTTCTTCGCTTCGAGGGATTACTTTTTATATTTTGCTCTGGGTTTACATCTGAGGACAAAAGTGATTATTGTGTTTGTCTAGTCATGTACCTAACTAAGTTAGAAAAATATCAACCCTGCATCTATCCTTTCCATGTCACTGTGCACAAAAATGTTTTGAAGTTCAGAAACCGGTTAAAAAAATTAAAACAGTCGTAACTTCCAAACTACGAAAAATCGTGGAACATTCATAGGGGCTGTTCGGGTGTGTCTTTGGCTGTTCTATCTCTGGGCTTCAGCCTTGCACTACTTTTTGGGAAACCCTGTATGTGAGACTCTTATGATAAAAGATAATCTGCATACACAATGAATGGTGACATTATAGACAATAGTGAAACTTTGGCGAGAATATTGATTTTAGAATATTTGTGAGACTTTAATGTTAGTAGAAGATTTGCATAGACAAGAAATGGTTAAATTATAAATAATAGGGAAACTTTGGCGAGAATATTGATTTCAGAATATTTGTGAGACTTTACTGACAAAAGCAAAAAATTGCATAGACAAGAAATAGTGAAATAATGAATGTTAATAGAACGTTGGCGAGAACATTGATATTAGAAACATTAACAAAGTGATCGCGTTAAATATTGAAACGAAATATTTATGTGAAATATGGAGATGACCAATAAACCTTGTTGTGACATCAAAATATCCAACGCATAAGGAATCGCAGAGTGCGACAGAAAGTAAGGACGGCAGTGACCCTGAATCCAACAGGCGAAGGTACCTATTTATGTCTAAGAGGTTTATGGTATAAAATCTTCTGAAGCCTTCTAATGTATTTTCCTTATATCCTCCTTTCTTTATTACCCTAGTTTTTATTTTATCTATCCTTTCACTAATAATATTATTATAATTTTTTTTTCTCGTACTTCAATTGCGTTAAGCACTTGTTTGGCACCTTTCCTTTAGTGCTGCTAAGCCATGCATTTGCTTGATTGACGATTGTACACTTTGGGTCAACATCAGTATTTAATTCCAACAGTCGAAATACGGCTTGTTTTTTTTGTATTTATTTATTTTCTACATTATGCAACGATCCATAGTAAACTAAATCTTATTCTACACCAATTGATATGTGAAAACACCGAGTTGTTGACCTTGCCGATGATGGCTCGGGATCCTTCCTCTTTTCTAGGGCTCTGCCGCGCGTTATGAAATTGTTGGATTTCGTGACTTAGGCGTATGTGGCTTTCTGGCCCACAGCAATCAGGTGTAGACACCTGACCGCTTCTATTGCACTTCTCAACTTTGCCACAACTCCAATTGTATATTTTGGCTTTGGTGCTTGCTTTCTAGTGGGATTCTTTTCCCGAAATCTTCCTTTTTGGCTCGCCTGATACTCCTCTACGTTTATTGACTTATGTTGGATTTCTCAAGGCCTCTTCTAGAGTTTTCGCGGATTGACTCGACATCTACCAAATATTATTAAAACTATGCATACTAACTCAAACCTATAGGTTATGAAAATTGTTCTCGTATGGGTTCAATGTGGTCCAATAGGTTCCTAGAACCGTGTTCGGACTTTGGCTGGGAGATTCATAGATACATATTTCCTGACGTCTTCAACTGGCAGTTGACGGCCTCTCCAAATTACGGCTGGTCTTCTCACACTAAGGGTGGTGTTCTATGAGCTGAAGTTGGTCTTCTGAGTCTAAGGCTGTTCTTCTAAAAGCTGAAGCTGGTGTCGGCTTAAGGCTGATCTTCTGTAAGCTGAAGCTGGTTTTTGTGGGTCTAAGGCTGGTCTTCTGTAAGCTGAAGCTGGTTTTCTGGGTCTAGGACTGGTCTTCTTTGAACAGAAGTTAGTCTTTTCTGAGCTTTAGTTGGTCTTCTCGAGGTTACGGCTGGACTATAGTACACCAAGTTGCGCTGGATTCCTGACTGCCCTCTATCGTTTTCCGTAGCCCTTTTTGTAGAGCTCGTATCCCTTGGTCGTAAGTTTTTTTCTTACTGCCTGATCGGCAGTTTCCTACTGATTTTTCGGTTTCCACCATTTAGGAATCCATGATGTCATTTTCTGCAGGCTGTTTCCGATCTCACAAATAGGTAACTGGCTTTATTTGTAAATATTATCAATTGTTGTTGGTTTGATTTCCCTTCCATTAGGTTCCAGCGGCCATTCATCTTTTTGCGTGCTCCTCCCATTTATTTCCGGTCAGTAGCTTCATTAATTGCTTTATTAACCATTATCATGTATTTGCAATTATTTTACCGGCCCTTAATTCTTGTTCATGCTTTTCCCATTCACGTCACTCATGCTTAACGCTAATGTCCCTAAACATAAATTAACAGCAGATTTTCCTGTAGGACATTATATCTTGGTTTCCAAGACCGCAATATTCGGACGGTTATGTGAATATGTGACTTAAGGCCGAAGGCACTCGTTTTTCCGAGACGAAACTCCTAGGGCTACCTGAGTCGAATAAAGCAACCTCATGTGAGTGTTTAAGATAATTTGGGCTAAAGGCAACACTTACCAGCTGCAAAGATCTCATTCCTTGACAAACGGTGTCATTACTACTATTACTGTCTCCATCTCCTTCTCTCTGCGGGCGTTGCACAACCGGGGCAGCAATCCTATTGGGCCGATGTGAGCAATCTTTGTAAATCTGGTTCAATGTACCACAACGTAAGCATGAACCCTCAGGGCGTTTGGGCTTCGGGCATCGGCTTTGGTAGTGGCTGGAGCCAGATTAGTTGTAGAATCCCACAAAGGCATCATCCGACTCGTTGTAGGACATAGTGGAAGAACTAGGTTCATTTTTCGAGGTTGACCCAGAAGAAGTTATCGGTCGAACAGAAGACATCGAAAAGCACCAAGATTTCTTTCGTAACGTTTTATGAGCCCTTTCAGTTCTCTCATTGTGGTAGCGTTGTATAAAATGCTTGCATCGGATGATCGATCTCCAATTCACTCGATGATAATATCAACCAGTTCTGTTTCCGGTATGTTGCCACGGGTTGCTTTTTCTGGCATCTCAATGATATAACGGTGAACACTTTCGTCAGGCCTCAGGCGCCTAGAACGGAGTTGGTGGTATACTTCATCTGTAGTATGCAAGTAGCCGAGTTCCTGGGAAGATCATCAATTGTGTGGCGCCAAAATTAGGGAACCAAATGATATCAGAAGCATGTACATCCAAAGACAATGAAAAAATAATACGAAAACATGCACTTCTGAGCTAGAATATCATTAAATTAAGGAAATATTTGAAAAACAAAATTCGCAAATTCTAACCCCAAATTCACTTTTATGGACATTTTAATAGCACATTTTTGCTGAATTGTAATTTAGACAAGAAAATTACACAAAATCAATAAATGGAGGTGAAAAACATGATACACATGAATATAAAACGTGTTTCCGCATTTAAAATGTTTAATTTATTATACTATCTACGTCTAGGCTTTTGCGAAGGATGCTATGTCTACAGACTGTTTTAAGGTATTTTGTTCATAAAATATTTGTGAGGTTGCCGCGCATCCTAAATATGTTATTTATAAAATAAGTATTTTAGTTATTATTATAATATCTATAAATAAATATATACGATGATTTTATTTTACGTCTATTTAGCTTTTTTGTGAATTGTAACTGAAAGAATTAAATGTTTTGAATATGGAGCAAAATGTTGCCGGAAAACACATTTTCCTCCTCATTTTGGAAATTATCCTTATATATAATCATAGACTTTGGTTAATTAATGAAAAATAACACGAGAATGTATAATTTTTTTGATATATCGTTCGTTATAATTTTTTCTGCATCCGCTTTATTCAAAGAAGTGACCGAGGAGTGTTAACGCTTTTCTTTTCATAGAAGATGTCCAAAAATTCGGGTTGCTCCATCCCTGTGTGATAAAATATCCCAACCAATGATAAAATCATGCTGATTGGTACATCGTGGGCAGAATCGGAAAATTGAGTGTTTTGAAAACATTTTACTTATTCCCAAGACTGACTTTGGAAAGCAATCCAAGAACAAAAATATAGGAAAAAAACGAAAGGCCCAGTCAAGGCCCGCACCGTAGATTTTCCGTGAAAACTTCGGGATAAAATTATAAGCGTTTCTTACTAGTATGTTCTTAAATTGATGTCTCTTATACAATGGTCACATAGAGTAATACGATGATAGGAAAGATCAATCACAAGTTTATTTTTCCCGACGTTTTTCATTTTTTCTTTAATGCTGCCGTAGGTCTGACATTTACTCGCCAATGGAAAGTTTAGGTTTTTTTGAATTCGTTTTGAAGCAAGCTCTCGGTGATTTGGGATTTCTTCAATTCGGCCCATTTTTGCGACTCATATGAAACGCTATCTTTAATTTTTTTTACAATTTTCAATTTAATACCGGTTTTCATTTATTCTTCGGCGATTATTTTTATTGCTTCACTTTAGGTCCTAGAAGTTCTTCTCAAACTCCCTACAACGACTCCCGAATGAACGTCCTACATGATCGCGTTCTCACGCTACACTAATTTATAATTTTACGCATCGCTTATTAACAACATTCATGCGTAAGTGAACTAGCCCGATGACGACACGCGCAAAACAAATGCTGCACGAAAAACACGTACAGAAATTCTCTATCCATTGTGACCTTAATAGTTGTTATCGCATCATTAGCCTCGTAGCTATTGGCGATTGAAATCTGACGGTGTATTGTAGCACTAGAAAGTTTGACTGGCTATCAGTGTACTTAACGAGCGAAAAGACGTTTAAACGTCAAAAAAATTACAACAAAATTTTCGAACTTATATGTACTTTAATTATCAAACTATTCATTACAATGGTTATGGAGAGTAGTACGGTTAAAGAATAGATAAATCACAAGTTTATTTTTTTCCACCGTTTTTTTTATTTCTTTTTCAATTTCGCCGTAGCTCTACACTTGGTCGGCGCTGATTATTTTTGGTTTATAATATTCGGTTTGATACTGGTTTTCGCCGATTTGAGTTTTTAACAATTCGGTACATATGTGGCGAACCCTCAACCCTCAGTGTCGCCATCGCTTCGCCGACATCGGCGTAAACAACTGCTGTGCCCACGAGCGGTGTTCGCTGTGGGGTCGGCGAGCTGAGGGCTGCATCGTAGCACACTTCACTTTGATGCGAGTAGTGAGCATGGAACTACGTGTTGCGTTTGGATTTGTTTGAGTTCTTAAAATAATAAAGCTTTTGTAATAATATTAAAATAATAAAGTTTTTGTAATAATATTAATTTATAGTTCTTTCGCTATAAACTGGTGACCCCGACGAAGAACGACCCCACGTGTGGTGATCTCATTAAAGATGGCGACACAAAATTCCGCCACGTCCTCTGATAACGCGGTTTCCGATGAAACAACGTCGAATTCAGGCCCGACAGCTGCCATGTCGGTGGAACGTTGCAAGTTGCCTCCATTTTGGAGGATAAACCCGGATCTGTGGTTTTTACAATGTGAGTCAGTTTTTGCCACGAACCGCGTCACATCAGACGTGTCTAAGTACAACCTGGCTGTCGCTGGTCTCGACCCGTGCACGGTGGCAGATGTGGCTGACATATTACGATCCCCTCCGGAAAACAATAAATACATCTCTTTAAAGAATGCTGTTCTCAGCCGGCTTATGGAGACGACGGATCAACAGCTGCACAAAGTCCTCGAAAACCGTCACAGCTTCTTCGCGAGATGCAGCTTTTAGCCGGTAATCGCGCATCAGATGATGTAATTCGCGTCAAATGGCTGGATCTGTTACCTCCTACTACTCGTCGCCTACTGAAGGTAATCAAAATGTCCAATTTAGAAGAGTTGACGCTAGCGGCCGATGAAATGGCAAAGGGGGACCCTACGGTCATGTCGACTTGTGGCAGTAGTGATCTCGCGGTTGCGGCAACCTGTCGGACGTCATTCACAGCACAGGATAGAGTCGCCATGGAGTTAGCTGCTTTACGTGAAGCCGTCGAGCGTCTAACTTCTAAAATCAACGCATCCCTCGAACGACCAAAGTTTTCAACAATGTGTACACCCCGAGCTAGTCGCAGCCGATCTCGTGCCGTCACACCGACTAACCGGCAGGAGAACTCACCGTCAAGTGATGCAACCTTGGACCTTTGCTGGTACCACAGGAAGTTTGGTGTGCAAGCCAAATTTTGTCGCTCACCGTGCTCTTCTAGAACTGCGACTTCGGGAAAATAGATGCACCGTCGACGCCTGAGGTGGTCATCGTCGGTGCTGCTCCTTTAGAAAACCGCCTTCACGTCACCGACAAGAGATCTTCAACACGTTTTTTAATTGACTCCGGATCAGTTATTTCGCTAATCCCTAGGAGAGCGGTAACAACGCCTCTTTCTCGTCAATCGCTTGTGCTTTGTCCTGCCAACTCTTCGAAGATCGCTACGCACGGTACCAAAGAGCTGTCTTTAGATATTGGCCTTCGGCGAGATCTTAAGTGGGCTTTCACTATAGCCGACGTTCAAGTCGCAATCATCGGCGCAGATTTTTTGTCTTATTTTGGGATCATCGTTGACGTTCGTAACAAAAGTATTTCGGACACGACTAGAACATTTTCCGCTCCAGGAGTTCTGTGTGCTACCGGAGTGTACAGCGTGGCTATCACTATGGGAACAGCCGTACCTGAAGGCCCTCTTGGCGATAGCTACTCTCAAATCATCCGCAAATTTTCCGGCTCATTATGCCCCCAGGCAGCTACCGCTGCATCAGAAGATTTTCCAATCCATCACAGTATTTGCACAACCGGCTACCCAATTTTCGAGCGTCCACGTCGACTTTCCGGCGAAAGGTTAGCAGCAGCCAAAGCAGAGTTTAACACCCTGCTCTCAAGTGGAGTAGTTCGACCCTCCTCGAGTCAATGGGCCAGCCCGTTACACCTTGTTCCCAAAAAAGGAGGAGGTTGGCGTGCTACGGGAGACTATAGACGTCTTAATGCCATCACGATGCCTGATCGCTACCCGCTTCCAATCATCGAAGATTTGTTACAGGAAAGTCGAGGATCAATTTTTTCAGTGATTGACCTTCATCGGGCGTTCTACCAAATACCGGTGTCGGCGGAAGACGTTCCCAAGACAGCTGTCACAACCCGAACGGGGTTGAACGGGCCGAACGGGCCTTTATGAATTCCTTGGTATGCCTCTTGGACTGCGCAAGGCGGCTCAAACGCTGCAACGGACCATGAACCATCTTTTGAACGACATGCACTTCGCGAAGTGTTATGTCGATGATATTCTAATTCATTCGAACTCGCACGAAGAGCATCAGCGACACCTTACAGCGCTGTTAACAAAATTAAGAGACACGAATCTTCACATCAATTGGGCGAAATCAACCTTAGGAGCCAATAGGGTAAATTTTGTCGGCTACGAAATTTCGAAAGATGGTTTAAGGCCCCCACCTGCGAAAGTTGAAGCTATTCTGCAGTTTCCAAAGCCGAACGACTCGACCGAGCTCCGTCGATTCTTAGGCGTAATAAACCACTACCGCCGCTGCATACCGAAGGCAGCACAGCTGCAAGCGTCGCTTACAGACTTATTAAAAAATGCACCCCAAAAGAAAAAAGCAAAGCTTATTTGGACCGCTGCTAGCGAACGAGATTTTTTTCAGTGCCGGCAAAGCATCGCATCAGCTGCTGACTCAGCTTTTCTTCACCCATCAGCTCCTCTGGTTCTTCGTACTGACGCCTCGAGTACAGCCATTGGAGCCGCCTTGGAGCAGGAGCATCGTGAAAATTTTCGAGTGCCATTAGGTTTCTTTTCTCGCAAACTTTCTCCTGCCGAACAAAAGTACAGTACTTACGACCGGGAACTTCTTGCAGCATACGCCGCAACTAAATATTTCCTACGCATCCTAGAAGGACGCCCTTTCGTTATTGCAACGGACCACAAACCATTGATATACGCTTTTGAGCAACGTTCGGACAAGGCGTCCCCAAGGCAAGCTCGGCAACTTGACTTCATTGCACAGTCGAACGCTCGTTTCATTTTTATACCAGGGTCCGAAAACTCAGTGGCAGACGCTTTGTCCCGTATATGCACCATAACTCTGCCAACCACGCTCGACGCTGCTGCTATAGCAGCCCAAGTCAACGATGACCAGCTTCCACACTTGCTACAAAAAGACACATCGGATTTAAAGCAACTTAACATCGACAATCACTTGCTATATTGCATTATAGTTGACAATATAATAAAGCCGTACCTCCCAGTTAGTCTTCGTAGAAAAGCTTTCGATATCGTGCATAGGTTAGCGCACCTCAGTGGACGCGCCTCAGTTAGGAAATTACGGGAGAAATACTACTGGCCAGGACTCAGGAAGGATGTGCTTCACTGGGCTCAAAATTGTGAGGAATGTCAGCGTGCTAAGGTTTTTAGGCACAATCGTGCAGAATTAGGTAACTTTACCGTGCCAGACGCTAGGTTTGACCACATTCACGTTGACCTAATCAAACTCCCAGTCAACAACGGTTTCCAGTATTGCTTAACCATTATCGACCGCTTCACGCGCTGGCCTCAAGCAGTGCCAATTCCAGACAAATCAGCTGAAGTGGTAGCGAGAGCTCTCTTAGAGCACTGGATATGTATATTTGGAACCCCCTTAAGAATTACATCCGATCAAGGAAAAGAGTTTGAGGCCAACCTGATCAAAACACTTTACCAAAGGATGGGTTCCGAGCATAGGCACACGACGCCATACCACCCGCAGTCAAATGGACTTGTGGAGAGGCTTCATCGAACGTTAAAGGCTGCACTAATGTGCTACCCACAAATTCCGTGGCCGGAGGCGTTACCTTTAATTTTACTCGGCCTTCGCTCAGCAGTAAAAGAAGGTATGTCAGCATCGCCAGCAGAAATGACATTTGGTGTCGCACTTAGGATACCCGGAGAATTTTTCAACCCAGTGGATTTACCTGTTTCGCAATCTACGTTTCTTGACAAATTGCGCTGCCTGTTTCAATCCATAAGACCAGTTCCCGCATCTCGTCATAATGCATCCAAGCCTTTCTTTTTCACGAACCTCCGAACATGCTCACACGTTTTTCGCAAAATTGGTAGAATACGTTCGCCGCTGGAGCCGCCGTACTCAGGACCACACCGAGTCATAAGTCGTATTAGTGACCGCAGTTATGTCACTGAGATCAACGGTAACAGGAAAACCGTATCTACAGATGACCTGAAACCAGCCTTTGTGGATGCCACTCGCAACCCGATACTTGATGAAGACGGACAGACACCCCAGTCGAAACAGCCTGATGCCCAAGAAGAATCGACAACACAGACACCCCAGTCGAAACAGCCTGATGCCCAAGAAGAATCGACAACACTGACACCCACGATAGCACCGAAGGAGCCCAACAATAAGAAGGTATCGTTCCCTGCTCTACCTGAGCAGGCCACTGGGGAGGGAGTGACTGTGGCGACCCTCAACCCTCAGTGTCGCCATCGCTTCGCCGACATCGGCGTAAACAACTGCTGTGCCCACGAGCGGTGTTCGCTGTGGGGTCGGCGAGCTGAGGGCTGCATCGTAGCACACTTCACTTTGATGCGAGTAGTGAGCATGGAACTACGTGTTGCGTTTGGATTTGTTTGAGTTCTTAAAATAATAAAGCTTTTGTAATAATATTAAAATAATAAAGTTTCTGTAATAATATTAATTTATAGTTCTTTCGCTATACATATATACCGCTCATACTACGATGTCTTCCACAATTTTTTGATACTAAAATTCATACCGATTTTTGCTTATATTTCGGAAAATATTTTTATTCTTTCACTTTAGGCCCTGGTAGCCCTTCTCATGCTTTTGACAACGGTACCCCAATCAACATCCTAGCGTAACGCGTTCTCACGCTACACTCATAAATATCCTCACCCAACGCTAAAAAACAACAATCACGCGTGGGCGCTTGCACAAACCCGATAATGTCACGGGAAAATCGAGTGCAGCACAATAAAAACGTACAAATATGTTCTATCGACTGTGACCTCAGCCATTGTTATCACGTTTTTAGTCTCGTAGTTATTAGCGATTGAAAAATGACGGTGTTTTGTAACACAAGAATGTTAGACTGGCTACCAATGTACATACTCAATGAGAAGAAAGACGTTTTCACGTCAAAATAAATGAAAATATAACATCTTGGCTAGTGTTGCGGACTTCATTAGTAGAAAAATGACAATAACATGAAAAGATTCCCTATTTCTAGATAGAAATCAAGTTAAAGACTAATAGTATTTAAATTATAACAGGTTCAATTGTGTACAGCCCACTTAAATAGTACCTTTATATTATTTTCAAACTTATCTAAAAGCCGTCTAATAAGTCTTTTAATATCATTTTTGGATAAATATACTTAATCTACAAACACGAAGAGGACTGACTGTGCGAAAGAAATTTATCTGGAATTCTGTGTATGAAAACCGATCTATTGAAGCTCTGTAAGAACATTAATACGACATTGAATAATTTTTTCAGATATTTATATTACCTTGCAGCATTTCGTATCACATCGTCTACAGCCAAAAAACCAATTTTATTCCCTTATTATGTGGCAATTGTATCCAGCAGAGGACTACCCATCGGCGATCATCATCAAACCCCCTGCCATGCCATGCAATAACTTTAAATTCTGCAGCATTTGCTACATTGCTGTTCGGGAGCATTACAAACCTTAGAACACATTCTGTAGTTAACTAGTTTAAGGGTTTCTAATAACACAACTGTTTCTCCTGTGGTCATACACCCTGCACTGCACACATCACAAAATAACCGTACTAATTGATGAATAGTGGACATAAAAACCAAATTGACATTGTCATTACATTCTATGGCAGAAAAGTCTTGCTACCTGAGGTGAGTGAATTGCACATCAAAGTACTCGTTCTTTTCCACCGCCTCCATTGGATGGATGAAATATATCCACTGTGATGTTTTTGATTTTCACGAGGTTTCTTGTTTTTGGATAATATATACGTCCTATGAGAATGTATGACAACCAGCAGCATACAAACACCGAGTAGGAAAATAATATTGAAAATGTAGACTCTGCAAAAATTTTGAAATACTTTTAAACACTTCTTGAAATTGCAACCAAAATACTTCTCCCAAAACAGCTGGAATTTTGACAGTCGGTCGGTACAGTAAAAACATTAGTAATGCTCTTTCTCAATTAAAAAATACTTCCCTAACGCAGCTTCTACTTTGGATTATTGATTGAGTTAATCACGAGATGTCGCAAGAATAGTTTACATCGAACAGAACATGAATCGTAAATTGCCTGGTGAATCCATGTTATGCTCAAAACAAATTGTATCGAAATGCAAACCATAATTATAGTTAATAGGTTAACCATAACTGGAATATTTTTATTTCAGTTGTTATGTATTTTAATCTGCTTCTAACTTTTTCGTTTGTCGCTTTCAGATTGAGATGTGATTTGTTCGGTCGACCACTTCAACAAATTATGAATTTCTCCAAAAATTATTGCACACATTTGGAAACTTTTTATTTATTAATCTTGAATAATAGGTTTATTCATAAATTTCAAATAATAATATAATAAATCAATCAGCACATTTCAATATGCTTGCAGTTCAAATTCCACTTTAATCGAAAACCTAGATACCAAATTATATTGAAGTTTTCCTTAAAATATTTACTGAAACATCTTCTAAGATGTAATTTTCAGAATACTTATCTTATAAAATACGTTCCTAGATAACTTTACTTTATGAAAGGTTTATAATACAACATTAAATACAGTTTTAAGAAGTTTTCTATTTTCATTATTCATTCTATTTTCATTCTATTTCATTAAAATACTAAGGGTATTCATTTCACCTCGTAAACACTTCGTATTTTTCCCCATACAAAAAAGAATACGAAATTTCGTAAACTTTACGACGGTAAAAAGTGTCGTATTTGGCGTATTTCGTAATTCGTATTTCGTTTTCGCTGTCAGATGTCAGTTTGTGAATAGATTCTTAATATTATTTAAATATATTTTTTTAGTAATTCAGTTAATTATATTAAAAATACATAATTAAAAATTATTAGTTCAAACTAGATGATTTTACTTATTTGATCCAAAATTAATAGCTCGCAAACAGCTTTGTCGTGTAGGAACTTTAAATTTCAGCTTTTTTCAAATTTTCTGCGTTTTGAACATTGTGTTAACTCAAAAAAGTTAATTAAATAAAACATTTTAATTTTGAAATGAAAAATGACATAAAAAATGCGATCAAGTGCGGCAAGTCTCCAGAATTGATTGATGAGTACATCTCCCCCCCACTTTTGTAGACAGTATTTTTTGGAAAAGAGTACCTAAAAGCTGAGCCATCTCAATTAATAAGGTTTTTTGAAGATATAAGAAAAGTTTATCCACCATTTGTTGACGGCAAAAGGGAGGAAGCCTTAATACATCGTTTGGAAGAAAAACCTAGTGTGAGCTCGGAAGGCTTAGAAGAAATTTTGCCATCTTCCAAAAAACGGAAAATCCTTTTATAAAATTAAAAATTTTATTATAATTATTCCCGGTTCAGGTAAAGTCAAGGTTTCGAGTATTAAATTTTTCACCACCATTTTGCCGGTAATTCTTTTTTTCAACCACAGGAGGAAACTCCTGAAAATGTCACGAATATATACTTTACTGGTTTATTCTTCTGCTTTTTCGTTTCAGGTCACCTTGTCATCACTGGATTTCTGGATTTGAGAGGAGGATGTGAAAATATTAATTGTTGGCTAGGTAAAAAATGTTACATCAAACTCTTTTCTACATAAAAGTTTCGGATTTTATTTATTCTGTTGGAATTATCTGGGGTCATCTTAACCATCATGATGGCGTAGGCACACCATTAGAATACAGTTAGGAAATGGAAGTGGAAACCATGAAAACCAATAATGAAATTTAGGACACCAAAGAATTATCAGCAACATCTTTCACTAAACGTAAATCCTTGAGGTAATATTATAACGTATTAAAAATTATTATTTGAATTCAAATTAAACCTTGTTTCAGATTTTCGGGTTGTACTACGCCCCCTTTGTAAAGATGTTATATCTATTAATACTGAGGAGGGAGAAGCGTTAATTTCAGTCCATAAATAAAAAACTATGACCTGTATACTCACCTTCTATTTAATACAATTATTGCTCTGAAATCGCATCTTATTGCTTTGCATCATTTATTGCTGAAAGTTTTATAATGTGGAAACAAAACACGAAACAGGAATACAATTATTCTAGTTATAGTTACCAGAAAACTTCTTAAAACTGTATTTAGTGTTGTATTATAAACCTTTTTTAAAGTAAAGTTATCTAGGAACGTATTTTATAAGATAAGTATTCTGAAAATTACATCTTAGAAGATGTTTCAGTAAATATTTTAAGGAAAAACTTCAATATAATTTGGTATCTAGGTTTTCGATTAAAGTGGAATTTGAACTATAAACATATTGAAATGTGCTGATTGATTTATTATATTATCATTTGAAATTTATGAATAAATCTATTATTCAAGATTAATAAATAAAAAGTTTCCAAATGTGTGCAATAATTTTTGGAGAAATTCATAATTTGTTGAATCGGCCGATCGAACAAATCACATCTCAATCTGAAAGCGGTTCATTAAAAATTTAGTAGAAGATTAAAATACTTAAAAACTGAAATAAAAATATTCTAGTTATGGTTTACCTATTTACGTTTTTTTTTTATTTAACTATTTACCTATATACCTATTTACTTTAATTATGGTTTGAATTGCGATAGAATTTGTTTTGAGGATAACAGGGATTCACTAGGCAATTTACGATTCATGTTCTGTTCGATGTAAACTATTCTTGCGACATCTCGTGATTAACTCAATTAATAATCCAAAGTAGAAGCCGCATTAGGGAAGTATTGTTTAAATGAGAAAGAGCATTACTAATGTTTTTACTGTACCGACCGACTGTCAAAATTCCAGCTGTTTTGGGAGAAGTATTTTGGTTGCAATTTCAAGAAGTGTTTAAAAGTATTTCAAAATTTTTGCAGAGTCTACATTTTCAATATTATTTTCCTACTCGGTGTTTGTATGCTGCTGGTTGTCAAACATTCTCATAGGACAAGAACAAGAAACTTCGTGAAAATGACAGGAATATCACAGTGGATATATTTCTTCCTTCCAATGGAGGCGGTGGAAAAGAACGAGTACTTTGATGTGCAATTCACTCACCTCAGGTAGGAAGACTTTTCTGCCACGTGCGACATTCATGCTTCATATGTCTTTTCTCGCAGATGGAATTCGATGGGATAAAACTCGTAATATGTACGGAAGACGTGGCTGTTTCCCTAGGATCAATATTCAGCAAAGCTTAATCAATTTTCAATTTTTCGATCGATGAGAGGATACATCATTTGTGTGCTTAACAAAAAGACATTGGGTTGAAGCAAAAATGTATCCATATTTAATACTACTTGGTCAAGGCATAGGATTGATGATGGAAGGATTGGAAGCTATTCTCAAACACCCACCCGATATTTGTGTGGATACAATCAGCTACACGTTTACTTTTCTCTATTTAAATTTTTAGGAGAATGTAAATTTGGTTTTTATGCCCACGATTCAACAATTAGTATGGTTATTTTGCGCTGTGTGCAGTGCAGGGTGTATGACCACAGGAACAGCAGTTGTGTTATTAGAAACCCTTAAACTTGTTAACTACAGAATGTGTTCTAAGGTTTGTAATGCTCCCGAACAGCAATGTAGAAAATGCTGCAGAATTTAAAGTTAGTGCATGGCGTGACAGGAGGTTTGATTATGATCGCCAATGGGTGGTCCTCTGCTGGATACAACTGACAAATCATAAGGGAATCAAATTGGTTTTTTGGCTGTAGACGATGTGATACGAAATGCTGCAAGGTAATATAGACATCTGAAAAAATTATTCTATCTCATATTAATGTTCTTACAGAGCTTCAATTGATCGGTTTTCATACACAGAATTCCAGATAAATTTCCTTCGCACAGTCAGTAGATCTTCTTGCTTGTAGATTAAGTATATTTATCCAAAAATGGTTTTAAAGGACTTATTAGGTCGCCAAATATAAAGACGGCTTTTAGATAAGTTTGAAAATGATATAAAGGTACTATTTAAGTGGGCTGTACACAATTAAACCTGTTATGATTAAAATAATATTAGTCTTTAACTTGATTTTTATCTAGAAATAGGGAATCTTTTCATGTTATTGCCATTTTTCTACTAATGAAGTCCGCAACACTAGGCAAGATGTTATATTTTCATTTTTTTTGACGTGAAAACGTCTTTCTTCTCGTTGAGTATGTACATTGGTAGCCAGTTTAACATTCTTGTGTTACAAAACACCGTCATTTTTCAATCGCTAACAACTACGAGAATAAAAACGTGATAACAATGGCTGAGGTCACTGTCGATAGAACATATTTGTACGTATTTATTGCGCTGCACTCGATTTTCCCGTGACGTCATTGGGCTTGTGCAAGCGCGCACGCGTGATTGTTGTTTTTTAGGCGTTGGGTGAGGATATTTATGAATGTAGCATGAGAACGCGTTACGCTAGGGTGTTGATTGGGGTACAGTTGTCAAAAGCATGAGAAGGGCCACCAGAACCTGAAGTGAAACAATAAAAATATTTTCCGAAACAAAAGCAAAAATCGGTATGAAGTTTAATATCTAAAAAATATGGAAGATATCGTCTCGTATGAGCGGTATATATGCACCGAATTGTAAAAAACTCAAATCGGAGAAAGCCAGCATCAAACCGAATATTATAAACCAAAAATAATCAGTGCCGAGCAAGTGTGAGTGCTACGGCGAAATTGAATAAGAAATAAAAAAAAACGGTGGAAAAAAATAAACTTGTGATTTATCTCTTCTGTAACCGTACTACTCTCCATAACCATTGTAATGAATAGTTTGACAATTAAAGTACATATAAGTTCGAAAATTTTGTTGTAATTTTTTTGACGTTTAAACGTCTTTTCGTTCATTAAGTACACTAATGGCCAGTCAAACTTTCTAGCGCTACAATACACCGTCAGATTTCAATTGCCAATAGCTACGAGGCTAATGATGCGATAACAACTATTATGGTCACAATGGATAGAGAATTTCTGTACGTGTTTTTCGTGCAGCATTTGTTTTGCGCGTGTCGTCATCGGGCTAGTTCACTTACGCATGAATGTTGTTAATAAGCGATGCGTAAAATTATAAATTAGTGTAGCGTGAGAACGCGAACATGTAGGGCGTTCATTCGGGAGTCGTTGTAGGGAGTTTGAGAAGAACTACTAGGACCTAAAGTGAAACAATAAAAATAAACGCCGAAGTATAAATGAAAATCGGTATTAAATTGAAAATTGTAAAAAAAATTAAAGAGAGCGTTTCATATGAGTCGCAAAAATGGGCCGAATTGAAGAAAACCCAAATCACCGAGAGCTTGCTTCAAATCGAATTCAAAAAAATCTAAACTTTCCATTGGCGAGTAAATGTCAGAACTACGGCAGCATTAAAGGAAAAATGAAAAACGCCGGAAAAAAAAACTTGTGATTTATCTTTCCAATCATCGTATTACTCTATATGACCATTGTATAAGAGACATCAATTTAAGAACATACTAGTAAGAAACACTTATGATAATTTTATCCCGAAGTTTTCACGGAAAATCTACGGTGTGGACCTTGACTGGGCCTTTCGTTTTTTTCCTATATATTTGTTCTTGGATTGCTTACCAAAGTCAGTCTTGGGAATAAGTAAAATGTTTTCAAAACACTCAATTTTCCGATTCTGCCCACGATGTACCAATCAGCATGATTTTATCATCTTTGTTATCTTTCTATCATTGGTTGGGATATTTTATCACACAGGGATGGAGCAACCCAAATTTTTGGACACCTTCTATGAAGAGAAAAGCGTAAACACTCCCCGGTCACTTCTTGGAATAAAGCGGATGCAGAAAATATTATAACGAACGATATATCAAAAAAATTATACATTCTCCTTTTATTTGACATTAATGAACCAAAGTCTATGATTATAGACATATAAGGATAATTTCCAAAATGAGGAGGAAAATGTGTTTTCCGGCAACATTTTGCCCCATATTCAAAACATTTAATTCTTTCAGTTACAATTCACAAAAAAGCTAAATAGACGTAAAATAAAATCATCGTATATATTTATTTATAGATATTATAATAATTACTAAAATACTTATAAATAATAACTTTATAAATAACATATTTAAGATGGGCGGCAACCTTACATATGTACCCAAATTACAGTTCAGTGTATCGAGGTGTCACTTGTCCCATAAAATTAACCATAATTTACCACACAATTGATGATCGAGCAGAATTCCTCAATGAGCGCTGATCGAAGTTCATCATATGTGTGAATAGCTATAGTCCTAGCATAAACGTTACCTGTTCCAGTCAGCAGGCGTCGTGTTCCCACAAAACGAGCTCTTTCGTCAAATTGGAGAATACCGAAGGGGTCTTCTAAATCTTCGATCAACTTATGGACATCATATGCATTGTCACCGTTGAATGGTTGAATCATAGCTTCGAACGTGCTAATATCCAGATGTATTGGTGATGTAGTTGAAAGTTGCGTGTTTCTTAATGTGGCGATCTCCTGTTGAGTTCTTTTTCTTTCCGCAACTTACTCAATAGCTGATCCATTTCGTCAGTAGAGGCCTCAGGTTGGGTTGTTGGAGTAGAGGCATCAGTTTGGGCTGGTGGAGCAACCCTAGTGGGCTCATCTGGTTCCTCGTAAACACTTGCTACGGGGCTTAAAACACTGGGCGCAACTGTACTCACCTCGGCTTCAGCTCGTGGTAACGTCTGCCTCAGGTGAACGTCGAAAAGGGCCTTTATTTGGGATATTGATGCATTTGGGGCACTGGCACATCAGCCGCGTCCAACACAGCCAACATATTGTTATGACCCAGAAATTCTTCAGCAAACTTCGAAGTACCACCACCAAAAGGCCACCAAAAGAGTCCCTACAGAGATTAATCGCCGAAAGGACCAAGGAGGACCTAAAACACCTGGAAAAAGCGCCCAAAAAGACAATTAGATGACGTCACAAAGAAGCTACATCATCCGAGGACCCCCGAAAATGCCCTTAAAACCCGCCAAAACACCACCAAATATACTTTCATTCAAAACTGGAATCCTCAATGACGTCACGACGTCAACAAATGGTCACGGTTACCGCTTGTAAATAAATCTGACCTTGGATAAAACATGATCCGACCATCACATTCCACAACGGAATTCGCGCCGAGTCAGCAAAAATTGCTGACCCAGCAAAATCGCGGTGATAACGACCGCCGGTCAGTTGCCGCATGGATGCTACCTGACACCTCCATTGACGCCGTTTCAAGTCTTCCAAGTCTCTTTTACAATATTTATTATTTAAAACAAACGATTAAGTCTCTTTTACAATATTTGTTACAAAGATTATAATCGATTCCAATTAGTATTACAATTTCTAAAGATATATTTATATATATTTTATACTCAAACAAAAACAATAAGCAATAAAGAATGATTTTGACGAAGTAATCAGTTATTCGAACCCCTATTTCGGTATTAAATGTTCGAACCAATTCGTCGACGTGTTTTTGCATTCACACGCTGAAAAGTTGTTCGAACAATTGGTTTGTTAAAAAGTGGTCTGTTAATGACGTAAAATACGGGCACACCAGCGACATGAGCGTACCTACGAGTTATTGATGAAATAAATTTATATGTAGATACAAGTCGTGTTTTATTATGCACTGATATATATGGCCCTGGCTCAGTATAAAAAAACGCACCGGATCATTGTTTCCGGAGGTTGGCAGCAATGTGACTTTTGACAAGTCACATGAGAACAGCTGTGTGTGAATTTAAAAGTGTTTTTAAAAATTTTATGGTTTGAAATTGATTATAGCGAACTTCCAATAGGTGTGATTTGATATGATATAGCATATTCGTAAGTAAACATATCTTGTTAACCGGTTTAATTTTAGAGCACTATTTGACGAACAAGGAAAAAATTCAATTTCTGGAACATGTCGAACACTTTTCATCAATGCAGGTAAACTATAGCTCCAAATAAAGTATTAAATTTAATGTTAAACATCTTCTAGAGCCTAGGAGAATAGGCAAATCAATTATGTATGTGTAACAAACAGGACCAATGGTTTTGTCATCAACCTCGAGAGAAGATACTGATGAGGAATCTGAAGCAGAAATGGGAGATGTAGAAAAATGAACATGAAAACATCCGAAAATGTAGATAGTGATAATGAAGACAGCATAACTGAACAACCTTCGAAGAAGCCTAAATACATTTCGAATTATAATTAAAATATAAAAAATTAATTCAATTTTATATGATACGAAAATAAATCAAAGATTTATTTTTTCAACAATTTGTAACATTTGTCGCGGCAAAAGTCAAGGATCTTTACCTTTGGGTTTTCACAGAACCTGCAAGTTTCGAAAGATCTCTCATGATGTACTTCTGGTTTCACAGGACGTCGATCCTTGCGCCGTAGTTTCTTCATTTTCTTCCGTGAAATCTCGTTGCCCTCTGCATCGAAGCGTCTCTTCTTTATTGTGTTCGGATCGCTGGCAATACGTTCTTTTTCTTCAAGAGTTTTCTTGTGCTCTTCCGGTTTTGTTCGGATGTATGGTGGACGAATCCATGGTGGTAGTGATAAGTTATAAATCTGATGTTGTAGTTTATTATTTCCAATAAAAATTCATATCATGTTCGCTAACATCTGTCTGCTCATGCGGAATATCCGAATACTCGTTTGTGTACACTTTAGTTCCCTCGTGGAACGGCTTATACTTTTCTCTCAATTTGCGTACAACGTCCCGAAACTCATGAGGCTTCCTGCATTCGATTTCAGATTGAATCTATAATAGTAATCGATGTACAAATGCATATTTCAATTAAATCATTTTAGTTCACTTACAAATGGTGAGACAATTTAAAAAAGATGTCCTCGAATATATGAAATGGGACATGGATGTTTGTCAACAAAATACAAATATTCATCAGCTTTTCCCCATTTTATGGCAATAATACCTTCGAAAACAGCTGGATTATGTAAATTGCCCTCAGTAGACATGACTCCTTGAATATTTGTTTCTTTCCAAGACATTACATTTTATTCTTGTCCTCCAAAACATATTTTGCATGTTATTAGAACTTTCAGATTTACTGAAAGAGTTTGAACTGAAATAGCGTGAATAATTAATAGATCAAATCAAGGGAATAGCTTTTAAATCTATTTTATGAAGAAGATCCCACTCGTCTTAAACAAAAGCACCATGATTTCCTAGTTTTGCAATAGCTTGTGGACACCAAGATTGAAATTGATATCAATTGCATGTCAAAACAATGATTTTGACATTGAAATTTCCAATTCGGCAACCTTTAAAATAAAAATCTGGCAGAAGCCAAAAAATACAAACTAAAATGTGAGTATCTCGCGAACTAAAAAATGGTTCAATCAAATAGAGCCAGATAGCTACCAAGATCGCGTGTTGTATTTGGAATACAAAAAAAAAATCAAAAATACAAAAATGTTTACATGTTTAAATGTTTACATTCGTGATCCATATGAAATAAATAAAATAAAACACGACTACAAAAATGCAGCGTAGGCTCACATATATTATGATGTCATAAAATTTAAATTCTTATTTACAAGTTTTTAACTAAATGTTTATTTACGATAGATGTAAAAAATTTTGAAATAGTCTCCTGCACATATATATTTTAAATGTTTTTTTGATATTGATTGGAAAATTGGAAATAGATTTGCTTGCCAAAGCGGAAACAACCACTTTTTTATCTTAAATCACTCCCATTTGTTAGAACTATTTTCGTAAGCAAAGATCACATTAATGCTGTAAACACAACATGGGCTATAATTATCGAAAATATTTTCTAGCTGGTAGCCAACTATGGTGAGCTAATAATTAGAAACACAATTGCAGCTATAAATGTAGCCTAACGTCACACTTACAGTTGTCAAAACACATGAAAATGAGTTTGTATTTTGAACTTTAAATTTTCCACCAAAATATTAGTTAATAATTTTAATTTAAAATATGTGTTATAATTAATAATTTTGATTAAAATAATTTCCACCGGAATAAAAATATGTTTCATTCAAAGCACGTGAAAATGAAACTCAAGAAAGATTCAAACGTCAGTTTCGTTCAGTGCAGCATAATATATATAAGTCTTAAGTTGACTATCCCGGGATATAAATAACGGCTATTCTAAGCCTCTTTGAGGTCTTGGATGCCTCCCTAGCCACCGGGCGCGGCCACAGGTTGCGGATAGTGGGAGTCCAGGACAAATCTCTTGGATCGTCATGGAATAGGCCGAAGAGTAAAGTTATCTTAACTCGGAAAGCTCAATTCATGGCCGCGGACAATGGGAGGACCCCTTTTTTAACATGGAGGGTTTGAGCTTAAACTTAATTACCCCAGGTGGTGCGGCGACTCAGTCGTCAAATCCACCCACCTCTGCAGAGGTGGCCGTGCCCCAATCGGAATCTAGGGTGGGGGGCACACTCGAACCTAAGACAGCAACGATGGTGGAACACTTGGCCAACGTTGTGGTGAATGCTACAAGTGTGAGACAAGGCACAGGTAGATCGGCCAACAGCTCTACAGGCCTGGAGTTCAACTCCCAAACTGACGACGGCATGTCCGTCAACAGCGCGGGGACCATTGACTCTGAGGTCGAAAAGAGACTGTTGGGCGAGACCGCCGAAGCCAAAGTCTCCGATAAAAGAAAGAGGAAGCCGACCAAGGCGCAACTGTCTCTACAAAAAAGATACAAAAATGCCAAGGCCAGCTTAAAGAAGCTCCTACTAAGGAAGCCCGAAGAACTCTCCGATAAGGAGAAGGGCTACTTGGTGAGGAACAGGAGGATTATCGCTGATTTCAAAAAGAGTGGCACGGCTGTACATAAATTGGTGACAATCGATGAAGAGCTTCCGGGACCGTCAAGGTCCGAAGGGGGAGCGAACGGTAAGAGCGCCAAGCTACAAAGGTCGCACGCTGTTTCCTCCTTTTCCTCAGGAAAGGCCCCACAGCTAACTTCCCAGAAGAAAGCTAAAAGGGACCGATCCAACGAGGAGGGGGAGAAAATGGCGAAAAGATTGTCAGAAGGCCATCATAGATCGATCAGATCTAGATGGCAAAATATCTGCTGAAAAGTGGGAAAAGGTCGAGACGAGGTTGCTGTATGCGATGGCAAGCGAGCAGAGTGGCTCGATAGAGGAGATGTCCTTTGAAGGGGCAAGTTGGCACAAGGGAGTCAAGGTCATTGGCTGTTCGGGGCGGAAATCCGTTGATTTCCTAAACCGGGTGGTTGCGAGCCTTGGTGAACTTTGGCCAGGCGCCATATTGGAGGTCATCCCGAAATCGAGTCTCCCTCTGAGGAAGCTAGCACTGTTATGGATTCCTCCTCCACTAGTGGAGGATGAAGCCACTATGAAGTTAGTTTCCAAGCAGAATGGCTTGGACATAAGTAAATGGAGAATTATCTCCACGAACAAGTGTCCAAATGGAGTTGGCAAAGACCTGGTCGTGACGGTCGACGACGAGTCCTTTGCCAAACTTAAGGACTCAAAAGGAAGCATTAAATTCGGTTTCAGCGCAGCGAAGGTGAGGCTTCCAAATGAGTCAAAGAGCGGCACCGAGGAGGCTGCAGGTGGTACAAAGTAATTTGCACCATTGTGAGGCGGCCACCGAGGATTTGATGCTGTACATGGAGGAGAATGGAGTAGACTTGGCCTTAGTCCAGGAACCATGGCTCTCAGGAGACAAAATCCGAGGACTTGGGTCAAAAAGTTATAGTCTACTGCATTCAAGCAAAACAGGTAAAAAGAGGGCGTGTATAGTAGCAAAGAGATCACTAAATCTCACTTTACTTTCACAGCACAGCACGAACGACTTGGTGGTGGCAGTACTAGAGGAGAGGGGCAAAACAAACTTGCTCCTGGCCTCAACGTACATGCCATACGAGGAAGGAGACCCCCCATCAGCAGCGGTCCGGGCCTTTGTACAAGAGGCCGAAACTAGAGGATGGCAAATGGTGATGGGTTTCGACGCAAATGGTCATCACGTTCAATGGGGGAGCAGTGACATCAACAGAAGGGATGAGTCAATTCTAGAGTTTATAATTGCTACCAACCTAACAATTTGTAATCGGGGTGACACACCCACATTTACTAACAAAATTAGGGAGGAGGTAATAGACCTTACATTGGCCACTAACACTTTTAATCTAAACGTAGAAAACTGGAGAGTTTCTCCCGAGCACTCCTTTCCGGATCATGGGAGAATTCTCTTCGACATTAACCGGAAGGTTCAGATAGGAAAACCCTACAGGAATCCAAGGAACACGGACTGGAATAGTTTTTCCCCCGAAGTGGAGAAGGCAATGAAAACAAAGAGCACACAGTGCTTCGGTACCTATCTCCACACGGTGGCGGATCTGGAAAAGTCCGTAAAACAACTTTGCGAGATCTTGCTAAAAGCCTTCCAGAAAACTTGCACAATAAGCAGAGCTCAAAGGGAAACCAATAAGTGGTGGAACAAAGAGCTCAAGCAACAGAGGGACGCTACTAGAAGGCTTTATAACAAAGCAAAGAAAAGTAAAGAAGAGGAGGACTGGGCTAATTACAAGCGCAGTTTTAATGAGTATAAGATTAAGATAAGAATGGCAAAATGGGACTCCTTGGTCGACTTCCTTAACTCCATAGAGGACGTGAACGAGGCCTCAAGGTTCAGGAAAATTCTTTCCAAAGACGTCATAGTCACTGGAAACCTGAAAAGACCAAATGGTTCGTGGACGGAGTCGAGCAAGGAGACACTAGAGCTGCTGATGGAGACTCACTTCCCGGGCTGCCTGACAACATGGGGCGAGGATGAGAGCCCAGTGATCAGGATTAGTCCAAAGGAGGTAACTATAAGAGACGCCATCACCAAGGAGAAGGTAATATGGGCGGTGAAAACATTCGAGCCATATAAATCTGCGGGGCCGGATGGAATCACACCAGCCATGCTACAAAATTCGATAGGCAGCATAGCAGATGTACTGACGAGCATCTTTCAGGGCTGTTTATCATTAGGATACATCCCTGAAACATGGAGGGATGTAAGGGTTGCCTTCATACCCAAATCGGGGAAGTCACGCAACACTACACCAAAGGACTTTAGGCCAATAAGCCTCTCCTCGTTCCTATTAAAGACAATGGAGAGGCTTTTGGACCTTAACATTAAGCAGTAGACCAAAATAGAGGAAGAGTGTATAGCACAGCACGCCTACCTCAAAGGTAAATCGGTGGAAAGTGCGCTGCATGAAGTGGTTGGAACGATTGAAAAATCCCTCCAGCAAAAGGAATATGCCCTAGCAGCGTTTCTGGACATAGAGGGAGCCTTCAACATCGTAATAAACTCGATCTTGAAAGACCTCAGGAGTAGAAGAATAAGGGTCACCGCCTACGCAGATGACGTTGTCATACTGACAACTGGCAAAGACCTACAAACGATATGCGACACCATGGGTGAAGCCTTAGGGGAGACAAATAAATGGGCAGAGGAGAACGGGCTAGGGATAAATCCTGAAAAGATGAAGCTTGTTCTCTTCACCAGAAGATATAAGACACCGCAGGTCAGACTACCAAAGGTGAAAGGACAAGTACTAGATCTCTCGAGAGAGGCAAAGTACTTAGGAGTCATCCTGGACTCTAAACTCACTTGGAGGAGAAATGTGGAGGAAAGGATGAAAAAAGGAATAAACACTCTCTACACATGTAGGAAAATGTTTGGTAGGAAATGGGGTCTACAGCCACGGATCATACAGTGGATCTACACAATGATCGTCAGACCCATTATCACGTATGGAGCCCTTGTATGGTGGAAAGCCATGGACAAGAAGATTAATAAACAGATGTTGGGAAAGGTACAGCGACTAGCAGCGATAAGCTTAACGGGAGCTATTTAGAGCACACCTCAAGCGGCGCTAGAGGCAATGTTAAGCTTGCAACCGTTAGACCTTTTTACAAAGGGTCTGGCAGCCAAAGTAGCCCTCAGGTTGAGGGAAACAAAACAACGGAGGCACACAGACCAGGGTCATGCTAGTATACTGGAAGAGATGTTGAAAATGGGAGGCACCGTGGAAGCCGGAGTGCTACGACAGCACACGGACTACATGGTGGCAAGGCAATGGTTTGGGGAGGAGTTAGAGATCAAAATCCCAACCAGAGATGAGTGGGACAAAGGTCACATCCTGAACAGAGGAGAAATAAGCGTATTCACGGACGGCTCAGTAACTGAAACGGGGACTGGGGTCGGCCTGTACTCGGAGATACTACAAGTCGAAGAGTCATATAGACTCAATAAAGACTGTGGTATACTGCAAGCGGAAATCAACGCAATAGAGAGAGCAGCAAGACTAACACAGCTGACTAGCAAAGAAATTCGGAAAGTCACAATCTACTGCGACAGTCAAGCGGCTCTTAGATCGCTGGAATCTAAGAAAATCAAGTCAAAGGCAGTGATGAGTTGCCGGGAAGCACTGTCCTGGATCCGGGACAAAGTCAGCCTCTGTTGGGTACTCGCACACAGCTATGTGGAAGGGAACATACGGGCGCGGATAAACTGGCAAGGATCGGAACCGAAATTCACAGTGCTGAAGAAGCTAATTCCACAAAGCCACAGATGAGATTGTTGAAAGAGACCATAGACAGGATAATTCGGGAACAACACAGCAAGAAATGGAGCAACAGAGACGACTGCTTCAACTCAAGGCAACTGTGGCCCAGAATTGATGAGGTAAGAACGGCGGGCTTGTTAAGAGCAACAAAGTCATTACAATGGTCATCACATCACAATGGTCATTACAGTACACTGTCCGGTTGGGAAAAACCTCCAAGGGTGGGGGCTCGCCAACGACAGTCTCTGTAAGGAGTGCGACGAGGAAGAGGAGACTGTGGAACACCTTTTATGCTCCTGCCCAGCATTAGCCGAAAGTCGGCGGCTCATACTGGGAAGAGAATCCTTCAGAGGGATGGGGGATGTTGGAGCCATGGATGTCCAACAAGTAAGGAACTTTGCTCAAACGTGGAAATGCCTCAGAGCAGAGAACAGAAGGAAAAAGCGATAGGAGAGGAAGGGGTTTTTCAAAACTAAAGGGCATCACAATGGGCCATCTGGCCTCCGAGTGGGAGTGGATCGTACAATCAGTGTGAACACTCCACCCTGAAAACCTAAACCTAACCTATGTTGACTATACCGCGGCTACGGCAAGAAAATAAGCAAATAGCGCTAAGCCGGCTATAGAATATTTTATAGCCGATAGCTCACGCTGCAGTTTTGTGCACCCCCGTTGACAGCTACGGCGGACTATTTTTCTAGCTGCTATTTTCTAGCCGATAGTCCGGGTTGTGTTTACAGCAAAAGGATCAAAACGAAGTGTAATTTATTGAATTTTATAGTATTTTTGTGAACAAAGTCATAATTTGTTCAAAATAAAATAAAATGAAGTACAGTGCATTGCACTGATGGTAACAATATTACAAAGTGACACTGTCATATTCATGGGATATATCAATGATCAAAATGAAAACATGAAGTGGATTGCAATTATTATTTTTGAAAGGACGAAAGCATTCCGTTTTTTAAGAAAGTGAAAGGCAACTTTTTTTTAATTGCTTTTATGCTTTTCAAAGTGAAAAGTATTGTGTGAGTAATTAAATTTCCAGTTTGAAAATAAGGAACTTGGTAAATGATGCATCGGTTGTGAGATTCGTGTCAGATACTTGCAGTGGAGTAGTAGTATTTCACATTTACAGCACTGTATACAGAAATTTTTTAATAGTTTGTTTCATAATTCAGAACATGTTGAATTTTGAAAAAAATTTTTGAAATAAACAATTTCGAATAAATGTTTCTAAAAAAATAGATTTGTGTTTTTTCATTGTTTGTGGCAAAATCTACGTGTTTCATGGGACGTGGTCAGAAATGGTACAAATAGTTAAAATGGTACGATCATCAGTCATCGTGTCATATCCTGTTCTCTCTCGAAATAAGCGTACCTGCGAGTTAATTATTAACTAAGTCTTATTCTTCAGACATAAGCCGCCAGTTCAAGCACACATTTTCTTTTATGACATTATAAGTTTCAAATTCGAATATACAGGCTTTTTGACTAGATTTGTATTTCAAATAAAAAGAATTACATTGGTAATCCCTAACTTTTCCGTAACGTTGTCCGTATTTTTTTTTCATAAAGAAATGCGATAGAACAATACATTTTCTAAAAAGTTTTGAAAAAATACGATTTTTGACCAAAATTACAGGAAATTGAGTTTTCTGTTGTTCTGAGACCCCCATTACTTTTGCAAAATAATAGCACTTTCTCCTGAAGAAAAGTGAAAAAAATGCATTATTAGGGTACCTCTCCATACAAAAGAGTAATTTTTTTAATGTTTTTCTTAGGGCAACTACCCCTGCGTCAAATCGAAAATAGCTCATCTTCGAACTTCGACTAGGCTTTTGGGAAACAAAACTTTTGGCATTTACAGATGTCAACTACCTTCACCACTTTTTGAGTTATCGTGTTAACGCACAGCTACGAAGACGATTTAATTCAGAATATTTAAAATAAATTTACTTGTCCCAGCAAGAGCATTCACCTTTTTAAACTTGGGTCACACGAATTTTTCATTTTCAGCTAGCGTGGGAGCCACCTAGTGTTATCAAATAAAAATCTGTGTTGGAGTTTGCGGACAAACCAGTTAGGGGTTGTCAAAACGTAGTGAAATTAAATAAATTTTAAAGTGTTTTTCCAGAAAATAGAAATAATTAGTTCAAAATAATATAAAAGTAAGTGCAGTGTAGTGAGGGTAACAATGTTAGAAAGTGAAATTGTCGTATTCACAATTTATCGTAACATTAAGATGAAAATATGAAGGCTAAATTTATTTCATTTTCCATGTGAGTAAGATTCAGGTTTTGCTTTAATTAATTATTTTTCTGGTTTCTCAAGTGAAAAACAGTGTTTTGTAATTGAATTTCAATATGACAAATTACGGGTCGGATCTATGTTTGCTTACAAACAAGATCAGTGACGTAGTCGCATAAAAATTTTATAGAATTGTGGAGCAAAACTTTTTAATACATACATGATTTTGTACGTTATTAGAAGAGTATAGGGGGTGAGGCAAAACTTCCCAGCCCAAATCCTTAATCTTCTCCAAGGATCTTTTTGCGCAGTGTGGTTGTAGCGATTTGGTTATCATAAATCAGAGGATGCTACGAACCTCAAGGATTTCATTCACAAATTCAATCAGAATTATAACCCTATTTTTTTAATTATATTATTTAGTTTTAACAATTTCAACTTAATTTCACAATTTCTATACAAATTATTTTAATATATTATTTAATTTAAACAATTACAACACAATATCAATTCAAATTATTATTATTTTTTAAAAAACTAAATTCAGTCTTTATTCTCAATGTATCTGTCACTTAATAATTTTCTAAAATTCAAATTTCAAAACAAAAATTTTTTAAGTTAACTAGATTTAAATTTGTGAAAAAGTTAACCTATTAGATTTTAATATAAAAAAGTTTTTACAGTAAAACTACAGGTGAGTATGATTCTTTCACCACATTACTCCCCTTCCAGTGTTTTACACGATACTAGTCTTGACTATCTTTGGAACAAAATAATTCTACAAATCTCGTACATTAAAAGTTACCACTATTGATTGAAATATTAATATTTTTATTATTAAATTATTATGTGATAATATTTCAATTCTTGTTATTATGAGCATTATTATTGTAATTTTTATTATTATTATTATTTTAATTTAATTATTATATTATAAATCTTACTTTTTTAAAAGACTTCTTAAACTTTGTTGTGTTAAATTGTTTCCTAATTTCTTTATTTTCAAAAGTTGTTTAATTTACCCTATCGATGCAAATATATGCAGGTTTCAACCTATCTATTGATATTTTAATTATTTTTCCTTTAACATTTATATCAAAAGTCTTTTGTTCTCGTTTAATAACCTCAAAAGGACAGTAATATGGCATTTGCATTGAGCCTTTTTTTCCTTCTTGACGGATAAAAACATTCTTGCAAGTTGATAGGTCTTTAAATACATATGGTTTTTTATAAGAGTGTCCTTTGACAATTGCAGGACGAAGATTTTGAAAATGATGTTTTAACTCGCGTATGAAATTCGATTCATTGTCATTATCTTCAGAATTATTTAAAAGAAATTCACTTGGTAAACGAATTGGTTCGCCATATATTAATTCTGCAGAAGTTGTCTCTAAATCTTCTTTCCATGCTGCTCTTATGCCAAGTAAAATTGTCGGTAAAATATCTGTCCATCTATCATTTTGATGACATCTTATGGCTTCTCTCAGTTGTCTGTGAAATCTTTCAATTATTCCGTTTGACTGAGGATGGAAAGATGTTGTCCGAAAGTGAGCTGTACCTGTCAATCGATTCAAAGGTTGAAACAAGTGTGACTCAAATTGACGTCCTTGATCTGAAGTCACCCTAGAAGGAGTTCCGAACCTGCAAATCCATCTTGGTCTTGAAGTGGGAAAACCTCTGGCCAACGTGAAAATCTGTCGATGCAAGTGAGACAGTATCTGAAATTTTCGCAAGGTGGCAAAACAATAATGTCAATATGAACGTATTGAAATCTTGATGTTGGTGGAATAAACGTTCCTAATTTAGCCGAAACATGTCTCGTTACTCATGATCTTTGGCATTCTAAACACTCTTGTGCCCATTTTCTTGAGTCAGTTTTGATCGAAGGCCAAACATAACGTTCAGTTATGAGTTTGACAGTATTTCGAATTCCTGGATAAGCTGACTGATGAACTGAATTTAAGATCATTTTTCGAAAATGTTTAGGAATAAAATGTCTGGCTCTTGAAGTTGAGATATCACAGTAAATCTGTTTAGATGTTCCAGGTTACAACAATTTCTTTATTTGGAGCGAAGAATCTGTTGAATTATGATTGAGAAGATTTTGAAGTTCTTCATCACTAACTGAGCATTTGTCAGTGCTGAATAATTTATTGGTTCATTGATAGCTTCAATCCTTGACATAGTATCAGCAACTAAATTATCCTTTCCAAAAATATGTATGATGTCTGTTGAAAATTGACTAATATAGTCTAACTGTCCTGCTTGCCTAGGTGATGCTTTATCCAATTTCTGCTGGAAAGCAAATGTAATTGGCTTATGGTCAGTATATATTATAAAGTCTCTTCCTTCAAGCATATGTCTGAAATGGTTTATTGATTTGAAGATAGCTAAAAATTCTCTATCAAATGTACTATATTTTATTTCTTGCTCACTTAGCTTCTTTGAGAAAAAACCTAATGGTTCCCAAATACCTTTCTCACATTGTTGGAGAACTGCCCCAATTGTAAAATCTGATGCATCACAGATCAAAGTTCTAGGGGCTTCGTTTGATGGATGAGCAAGCATTGTTGCTTCAGCTAAACTTCTTTTAATTTTTTCAAAATCAGCTTCTGTTGTATCATTCCAATTAATTTTCGCCTTCCCTTTCAGATTACCAGTTAATAAATTGTTTAAGGAAGCTTGTTGTTTTGCAATTCCAGGCATGCATGGTCTATAAAAATTGATCATTCCAAGAAAACGTCTCAATTCCTTAGCTGTTGATGGACGAGGATATTCCGAAATTATCTTTACTTTTTCAGGCAGTGGTTTGATACATTCTCTTGAAACTAGGTAACCAAGAAAAGATAACTCTTCAACCCCAAATAAACATTTAGCGACATTGATTACTAAACCATATTGGTTAAATCTGTTGAAGGTTGTTCGTAAATGCTTAATGTGTTCATCTTCATTTAATGATGCAACAAGAATATCGTCTTGGTAAGCGAAACAAAAATCAAGACCACGATGTATTTCATCAATAAAACGTTGAAAAGTTGGGGCTGCATTACGAAGTCCGAAACTCATGACCGGAAATTCGAATAAGCCGAAAGGAGTTGTGATTGCCGTTTTACAGATGTCTTCTTCAGCAACAGAAATTTGATTATACGCCATAACTAAATCTATTTTTGAAAAGATAATTTTGTTTCTGAGATTGTGAGCAAAATCATGGATGTGCCTCACAGGATATCTATCAGGAATTGTTCTTGCATTTAAGGCTCTATAGTCCCCACAAGGCCTCCATTCATTATATTTCTTGGGAACAATATATAATGGAGAAGCCCAACAAGAAGAAGAAAGTCTCGCGATTCCTAGTTGTAACATTGCTTCAAATTCCTTTTTGGCAATTATCAATTTTTCTGTGGCTAAACGTCTTGGTTTACTGGTTATTGGTTGTCCAGATGTTGTGCGGATGTAATTTTTGATTTTATGTTTTACCATTTGGTTTCGACCATCAGAGCGAGTAATATCTGGATATTGTTTTAAAAGTTCCAGAAAAGGAGATAGGTTGTCATTTGAAATAATTTTAATATTTGATAAGCTAGTGATTATAACCTTTCCTTTAGTTGTCAAACCAGCTTCTGAATCTGTTAATCTTTTATGCTTAAGATCAATAAGCAAACCAAAATGAGCAATGAAATCTGCTCCAATTATTGGCTTTGTTACATCTGCTACCACGAATTTCCAAGGAAAATTTCTCCTTAAATCAAAATTTAAAGTTATTACTGTTGGACCATAAGTTCCTATAATACCTCCATTTGCAGCAGTTAAATCAAACGAAGTACGTTTGAGTGGTCCTCTCATTAACTTTCGGGGAAAAACACTCAAATCTGCACCAGAATCTATTAAATATTGCTTTTTTGAATTAAAATCTATGACAAACAAGCGGCGTGTTGTTGAAATGTTGTCGGTTGCCGCCATAGTCGACAACTTGTGTAGTTTTCCGTGTTAGATGAGAACGTACATGGTTGTTTGCATTTAGTAGATTCTGTTCGAAATTTCCAATGAAATTCCAAATTTGAATTCCAAATTTGTTGAAACTAAAAATGAATTAATTTATTTTTACAATACATATATATATACAATTAAATAATAAATATAATTTCACTTACCTCTGAAAACATTTCAAGATCATTCTGTTGCAAATTTTCAGTTTTCTATAAATTGTTTTATAATTATATATAAATTTGAGAAAATTTATCGTCACATTGATTACCTTTTTTTTACTATGATTTTATACATTTCTGAGACCATTTTCATTAATTTTTCATTATTACCTTCTTTATCAGTTTCCATTAATTCTTCATTTAATGACGATAAATCATTAAAATCAGAATTTGAATGTTTTAATAAATTGATCATATAAGTTAAATTTTTTTATTATTCGCAAAACGAAACACAAATTATTTGTTATTTAATTATTACAAAGTTAATCTTTTTATTATTCGCAAAACGAAACACAAATTATCTGTTATTTAATTATTACAAAAATTATTACAAAAACTTAGAGATTACAAAAATAATTAAGTCTTCCGACCGGCTCGTACCGTTCCTGGCGGCGTAGTTATCTCCACTGATCTGGTCTTCGGTGTTCTTCTCCTTTCCAGTCCTCCGTTGGGCGGTTGTTTTGTTGATTAGTACTTACTTGCATTTTCCTGGGAATGGGAACGCTGCTGGGCTGGCATTTTCCTAAGAATCGGGAGCTGCTGTGTTGGCGTTTTCCTAAGAATCGGGAGCTGCTGTGTTGGTGTTTTTCCTGGGAAAGAAAAACGGTTCCACGGCTGGCACGTTGCGATGATCGTGATGGTGTTCCGTTACGTTTACATTATTTTATGTTATGTTATTTTCTGTTATGTTAACTCCTCCGCCTTTAGATTCGAGCGTCCTTGCTCGTTTTAGAAAAACGGGATGCTGTTAATGGACAATGGGCGTTGCAAATTGTCGTTCCTTGGCGATGCCTCATGGTGGTGGCGTTGTAAATTGTCGTTCCTGGGCAATGCCTCATGATGGTTTACCTCCGGATAACCTAAATTTCTTGCGTCGCTAATGATTGTCTCAAGTCGTAGGCTTTGAGTTTTTTTCCGATTCCTTCGGATGATTAAAGCCATTATTATTATGACCAGTAGCAGTAACATGAAGCTGAAGTTTATTGCTGTGCTGATGTTGTTTTTTGTGTGTAGCAATTCGATGTATTGGCGGTTGTTGAGATGCAATTCATTCATCAATTCTAAGGATAAGACTTCCTCCATTTTGTTTTTCGTGGATGCGTGTTGGAGGATTTGTGGTAGAGGTTTGTAGGTAACGACTTCTCTTGAAGTGAAAAACCTGTTGTTGACTCTAACGGTTGAATTTTGATATTTAATGAGAAAAGCGCCGTTTAATTCTATTGTCTCGTTGTTGATTTCGACATTCCCTTTGAATTGGTTGAGGAAAATGGCTCCTGGTAAGATCTCTTCAAGTTCTGGCACATGCTGGTTATTGATTATGGTACAAGTAGGTATGAGGCTCTTCAGTAAGTTTGGAATACAAGTTGTTTTACTTATATCTATTATGCTATTATTAGGACATATTCTAAATGCATTGTATGCTTTACAACTATTTTCAATTCCATAAATTTTTTCATTACATTTCAATATTGAATTAAAGGGGATTTTATTTATAATGTTCTTCTTTTTTATGGCTTTAATAAGCAAGGTTTGACATGGTTCAACATCTGTGGTTGGTAAACTTATTATGTAAATTATTCCTTCCTTACTTGTAGCTATTTTGATATCTGCAAATTCTAATGCTTGTTCTACGTTAAGGTAAGGCAAGTTCTCTTTTCTTAATACATCGGTTATTATGCTTATTTCTATGTTTGACAAAATAAATGAGTTTACAATATTGGCCTTAGCCCAATGAATTGCGTATTCTATGTTAACAATTTCTTCCTTAATTAAATCTAACTTGTATTTAATATTTATCAATTCTTCATCTTTGATTTTCCATCAGTTTGGACAATTTTCAATATGCTATTTGCAAGTTTGGTTACATTGTTAATTTTTTCTTCTTCTAAATTATTAATTATTACTTGATTGTTGTTGTTTACTAATACTTTATTTATTTTTTCTTTTATTATTTCAAAGTCGCGATGGTCTGGATTTCCCACGATCCATTTCCACGCGCTTCCAATGAATTCCAGGGAACGTTTTTCTTTTGTTATTGGACTCAATCTATGAAGGGAGATTTTTATTTTGTCAATTATGTGGGATAAATGTGGGTAAAGCATGTGCTTGTTATCGAGGTGTTGGTTTATGGCAATTTCAATTTGAGTAACTGTTTCCGCATATTTATGCAGGTTGATCGTGTGAATGAGTTTGAACGAACCCGTTTGGATTCTTCCTTCGCCAATGTTCAGCGTTATAAGTTGTGAATTTGAATAGTCCAATATTTGGGTGCTAGCCGCACATAGCGTCAGGTATGACCTAAAAAGAGATCAATTTTTTATGTTACCTTTGTGAACTGTCTTTCCGTCTTTCGTGGTAATTGTGGAATGATTGTTTTTCGCTACAATTTCTCTTTTATACTTTTGGGGATAGTTTGGAACCCAATCTTTTATTGATTTTCACGTACACAGATTCTCCAATGGCGTAATTTTTTATAGGCTTAGTTTTCTTGTTGTGATAATTTAGATCTGCAATTTGCTTGTCCTTTAGCCTTTGCACAACTTCGCGCCTTGCCTGGTCGAATTGTTCAGGATCACTGCTGACGTTTCTTCCGAAGAATACTTCGATCGGTCTTTTTTTTTGTTGTTGAATGTATCGAGTAGTTATATTCATAGACGGAACGGTCCAATAGCTCGGAAAACGTTCTGTGTATTTGATCGGTTTTTAGACATCGCATAATTTCCGTTAATGTAGAATGAAATCTTTCTACCTGACCATTGACTGTACTTGCGTACGGTGGGGTCGTGAACACCTTTATCCCTAGCTGATCTTTCAGCATAAAACTAATAGAGAGTGAATTAAGGGATGCTTCATTGTCGATAACAATGGCCTTGGGAACGCCAAAAGCGAATAATAGTTTTCTGAGTGGTTGCCGAATGTCCTCTATAGATTTTGATTTCAGGATCCTTACCTGAGCGTATTTCGAAAACTTGTCTAGAGCTGTAAGGATACGTTTGTTTTCCGTAGAATAGATATCTATGTGAAGAATTTCTCCCGGATAGTTGGGGATAGGCGTTTCACAGAGTTCCGGCTTATTAGGATGTCTATCATATTTTTGTTCCTTGCAAACTTTGCATTGCTTAACTAGATTATAAATTTTCGCGTTCATTCTTGGGAAGTAAAATTTTTCAAGTAATTGTATTTTGTTTTCTTGTACGTTCCGGTGTGCTCTATTATGCTCCTTCAGTATTTCTTCGTCTTGTTGATTTTCGTCTGTTAGATCTTCCACTTTGATCTGTGTATGACGAACCTTGTATTGACTGAAGTATAGTGGATAAATTTGCTGTATCTTTCCTAATACCGATTCAGGAGTAAATAGACCGTTTATGACAGCTGGATTGAGATATCTTTTGAATATTTTAACTATTTGTTCTTCTGTGTAGGATGGTTGTACAAATATGTGCCTATAGTAGGTTGGAAATGGGATTTTAAATTGGTAGTTTTTTTTATCCCCTACGAAAAGCATTATCTGGTTTCTAAAGGCATTTATGGGGGTTTCTAGGGATGGTATTAGATTGTGTGAAGAACTTTCGCTGCTATGGGCAGTGACGCTCATAGAGTTTACTGGAGTTGTTCTTGGTGGTCTCGACAAAGCATCAGCTACGACATTGGATTTGCCGGGTTGATACTGGAGTTCATAATTATACTCCTCTAATATTGACTTCCATCTCTTCATTTTACAATTATTATTTTTGTTGCTAAGAGCAAAGGTTAGAGGTTGATGGTCTGTGAATATTTTAACCTTTCTGGAGCCATATAGGTAGTTTCTCAGGGAGTGCAGGGCCCAAATGATGGAGAGCATTTCTTTTTCATTTGCTGCGTATGATTCTTCGGTTCTACTTAGTGTTCTTGATATGAATGTTATAGGCTTGTCATTTTGGCTTAAAACTGCGCATATTGCGTAGTTAGATGCATCGGTTGTGAGTTTGAATTCTTTGTCAAAGTCAGGGTAAATCAATAAAGTATCTTGGGCGACTAGTGCGTTCTTAATTTTGTTGAGTGCTTCAGTAGTTTCTTCCGTCAAGGTAATTTTTCTCTGGCTTGATTTCTTTTTGGATAATCGCCCATTTTCTCCTCTTAAAAGGTTCGTGAGAGGTTTTGCCAGCTTCGCGTAGTCTTTTACAAATCTACGGTAATCTACGGTCCTTGAGCGTTTTTGGTTCAGGAGAATTGCTTCTACTTTGGCTGGGTTTGTTTGGATTCCTTCTGAAGAGACAACAAATCCAAGAAATTCTACTTTATCTTTGAAAAACTCGCATTTATCGAGTTGCACCTTCATGTTAGCATCTTGGAGTGTTTCGAAGACTTTTTCGATGTTTTTCGTGAGGTGTTCTTCATCTTTGCCGAAAATAATAATGTCGTCTATGTAATAATAGCAGACTTTTCCAATAAGTCCTCTTAGAATGTCGTCGAGTGCTCTTTGGAATATGGAAGGCGCGTTTTTAAGTCCAAATGGTAGTCTTGTGAATTCGTATTTTCCATTATTGACAGAGAATGCTGTTTTTTCAATGTCAGATTCCTTTAGCGGAATCTGTTGGAATCCGCTTTTAAGATCGAGGACTGCGAACCACTTATTCTGTCCCAACTGAGAAAGAACTTCGTTAATTTCAGGGATAGGGTAACGATCTGCAATGGTGACCTTATTAAGTTTGCGATAGTCAATTACCATTCTATACTTTCTTTCGCCGCTTGAGTCCGATTTTTTCGGGACTATCCAGACTGGGGAATTATAAGGGGACCGAGATTGTCTTATGATGCCATCCTCGAGCAGTTTTTGTACTTCTTTTTCGACTTCATCTTTAAGGGACATTGGATAGGGATAACACTTAGTGTAGATGGGTGAATCTGACGTGGTGCGTATTTCACCTTTGACTTTGGTAAGTCAGCTTTTCATTGGGTTCAGAAAAAAGATTCGGAAATTTTTTTATTGAGGCAGCAAGAAAGGTTTTTTGTTGTGGGGTCATGTGATCTGTACGGATATTTAGAGAATTTATGTCTTGGGATTCCTGCTCTTTGATTGGAACTCTAATTTTATTTTTAATAGTCATGTAATTTTTATCTGTGTAAATGACAGCAGACAATTGTTTAAGACTATCGTTTCCCAAGATTCCATCGAATGATGTTAATGCTGGCAACAGGAAGAATTTAATGGGAACGTTTCTGATTCCAAATAAGTTTACCGTGATGTGAAAGTTAATTTTGATATTTCCAGCAACGGAGTTTGCATAGAAAGGTTGATCATTCGGAGAAGGGTTAGTTACCAGGGAGGGTTGAATATAATTTTTATTTGAACCTGTGTCGATCAAGAGTTTTAGTATTTTGCCGGTCTTCATCTTGCATTCGAAGTATGGCAATGAAGAGTCGCCTAATCTTACAAAATGAATGTCAGTGGGTTCTTCCCAATTGATACTATCATCCGTGTAGGTTACGTCAGTGGTATGATATTGCAATCGTTGTTCATTATTGTTGTCTTCGAGATGCGAAGCATCTCTGTAGTTTAGGCGATCGATTTCTTTTATGTCGATATGGTCATTTCTTTGAGCCTTGTAAGGCATGTGTGATTGTTGCGATGCCGGAAGAGGTCTTTTCCCTGTAAATCCATTTGGCCGAGGTCTATTCATGTAGTTTATTTTGCGCGTTTGGAAACTTTCGTCCACTTCCATTGGTTAAGGTGGTTTCGGTGCGAATGTTCGAGGTGGAGCCGTTGGATGATGGCCTATGGGTTTGTTGTATTCTATGGGAGTCCGTTGGAGATAACGTGGATTTGATTGTTGATTTGTTTGTGGTAGATGGGCAAGTTGTGGGTAGAAAGGCATTGTTCGGGGATTAGATCGTTGTGGAAATGTGTTTCTTTTGGGCGGGAGAGGTGGAGGTCGATTTTCAGTATAGAACTTCTTTCCAATGTATTGACTCTGATTGGCGTAGTTTGCTCTGTAATTTTGATTTTCGAGCTTCAAACATAAGTGGAGAGCTTGTGGCAAGTCCGCTGGTTCGCGTATGCCAAGGAGACGGGGTAGATCCCCTCGTAATCCTCTAACAAATGTGTCGAGAGCTTTTTCTCGGTACGTCTGGGTAAGAACGCGTAGGGATTCTGGACCTACATCCAGACATGAGACTTTGTTTAGAATTAATGACAAATGTGAGTAAACCTTTTGATAGAATTCCTCCACCGTTTTGTTCCCTTGAATTAAAGAAGTCATTTGGTATTCCAGGGTAGTTATATCGCGTTTGTCGGCATAGTGAAGTGTGAGGCATCGAGAAATGGCTTTCCAGTCTAATGGTGTGCTATAGGACTCTAAGGCAATATCTGCGTTTCCCACAATTTTGTTTCTAATTACGCTTAAAATACCGTAATACTTGGGGGTTCCCTTTGTAGGTTCGTAAATTTTGAGAATCCGTTCTACACTCTTTTTCCAAGAGCTGAATTCACCGGGATTGCCAGAGAATTCCCTAAGACATTTAACGACGTCTGGCGTTCTTTCTAAGTCGGCTAAATTATTAGTGTGTTCGGGACTAAAAGGCTGATCAATAGCAGTTGACAAATCAGAATTTGGATTTAGAATGCCATTTATTATGTTGCGTCCTTGTGCATCGATTCCGCGACGTACTATAGTTGTAACTAGATTTTCCAAATCATTCGAATTTTGTGGAGATGCCGCGGAAGGGTTTTGAGTCGGTGGAGCAGGAGGATTTATCACACCCCTGTGACGAATAATATTATTTTGATTCATTTTGTTTTGTGCGAGTTCGAATGTTACCGTTCAGTGCATTTCCTTTCAGATATTTTCTGTCTAGTACTTTGTTTCTTAATATTTCTTGGAAGTTTTTCAATACAATTAATTATTATGGCTTAACACAAAGGCACAATTTGAAAATTTGAATAGCTTGCAAATTCTTAGCTAAAAGTAATTTCTCTAAAGTGAGAAGAAATTATTCATTTACATTCAAAAAAAAAAGAAATGTCGCGTGTGTTATGAATTTGAAGAAAGGAAAAAAAATTTGCACGTAATTTTATTTAATTTGATTCACGAGAATTTTTGATTAAAAGACCTTGCTTTAAAATAATTATTTCTCACTTTTTCACAATTCACTTCGTAAAACTATTTATTACTATTTATCATTATTTGTTTCTCCCCATTGATTATTATTTATTATTTTGAACAAAAGAAAAAATATTAAATAACTTACATTAAAGTCAGAAGCAACATCTTGCGATGAGTGGCTGTTAAAAAATTTTAACACCTTCTCCTCTACGTCTTGTAGCTACTCAGGGGCCTTATTTCCTCTCGCAATGGATTGGTTTGATTTTGAAGACCAGGCGGGTTCCGAAATTCGTGTGCTTCTTGAGGACGTGGATTCAGGAACTTTTTGCGTGAAGTTTTTTTTTTTTTTGTTTGTTGCACTACTTGAGGGCCTTTTTATTTCACAAGCCTGGTCCCTGCTCGGGCGCCAGTTAAATTTTTTTATTATTCGCAAAATGAAACACAAATTTCGTTATTTATTTATTAATATATTTATTATTTAAATATTTGTTATTTAATTATTACAAAGTTAATCTTTTTATTATTCGCAAAACGAAACACAAATTATCTGTTATTTAATTATTACAAAAATTATTACAAAAACTTAGAGATTATAAAAATAATTAAGAGCTTCCGACCGGCTCGCACCGTTCCTGGCGGCGTAGTTATCTCCACTGATCTGGTCTTCGGTGTTCTTCTCCTTTCCAGTCCTCCGTTGGGCGGTTGTTTTGTTGACTAGTACTTACTTGCATTTTCCTGGGAATGGGAACGCTGCTGGGCTGGCATTTTCCTAAGAATCGGGAGCTGCTGTGTTGGCGTTTTCCTAAGAATCGGGAGCTGCTGTGTTGGCGTTTTTCCTGGGAAAGAAAAACGGTTCCACGGCTGGCACGTTGCGATGATCGTGATGGTGTTCCGTTACGTTTACATTATTTTCTGTTATGTTAACTTATATTCCTTCATTTCTCCCTGTTTTGAAATTTACTATAAAACAATAAAAATTACATCAATGTAATTAGATTTTATATCGCCGACGACACAACATTAAAAACTTACCAAATTTGTAATATTTGTGGATAATGTTTTAAATAATTTTTTGCATCTTCAAAGCTATTTATTATGTGGTCCCTTTGTGTATTGAAATTATTTAATTTTTTTCTCTGAATGGATTTCTCCATATTTTCCAAGTGTATTTTTATATTTGTAAAATAATTATCAAAGAATTTTTCGAGGTGTTTGTGTGCCTCTTCTGGATTGTATTTTATATTTTATATACGCCAAACACTTTTTATAGTGTTTAACGATATTGGCATTGTTCGATGCATGAAACAGTCATTTCCTTAACATTAGAATAACTGGCTCAGGAATTTGTAATGACTTTTTATGTATAAAAAAAATGATTATTAACAAGGCATTAATGCCAGGAAAAGTAAAGCCTAGTACTTTAGTACTTTATAAAAAAGTACATACATAAAAATTGAGGTAGATATATATGATTGTAATAAAATTTATTCGAGATAAACTTTATCGAAAATATTTAAATTGTTTTCAATTACATTACTCATTGAATTTGAAAGTCCATCAATTACATGAACTACTGATCCAGTCATATTACCCATGGTGTATGCTTGAAAATTTTGATTTTCTGCTACCACTGCTGATGTTGATGCTGCTACTACTGCCTATCAAATATAAACAAACACTTTAGTTAAATTTAATTTTTTTCTGTCCTGCTAACACATACTCCATTACAATTCAAAACATCTGGATTGTGAATCGTTGATTGTCCTCCGTATGCCACGGTATTATTTTGCAATATGTATAACCGATCCATATTATTCGTGGTTGTGTTGGTGATTATAGAATTGTTATTCCCTGTTTCATCCATATAATTTTGTTGGTTTTGTTGTTGAAACTAAAAAGTATTTTTTTTATTAAATATTTATTACATTTTTACATGTAATTTAAAAGTTTACCATCTCTTGTTGTTGTAACTCTAATGGTTTTGAAGCATTCTCTGTTTCATCCGTATAATTTTGTTGATTTTGTTGAAACTAAAAATGAATTAATTTATTTTTACAATACATATATATATACAATTAAATAATAAATATAATTTCACTTACCTCTGAAAACATTTCAAGATCATTCTGTTGCAAATTTTCAGTTTTCTATAAATTGTTTTATAATTATATATAAATTTGAGATAATTTATCATCACATTGATTGCCTTCTTTTTACTATGATTTTATACATTTCTGAGACCATTTTCATTAATTTTTCATTATTACCTTCTTTATCAGTTTCCATTAATTCTTCATTTGGTAATGACGATAAATCATTAAAATCAGAATTTGAATGTTTTAATAAATTGATCATATATTCCTTCATTTCTCCCTGTTTTGAAATTTACTATAAAACAATAAAAATTACATCAATGTAATTAGATTTTATATCGCCGACGACACAACATTAAAAACTTACCAAATTTGTAATATTTGTGGATAATGTTTTAAATAATTTTTTGCATCTTCAAAGCTATTTATTATGTGGTCCCTTTGTGTATTGAAATTATTTAATTTTTTTCTCTGAATGGATTTCTCCATATTTTCCAAGTGTATTTTTATATTTGTAAAATAATTATCAAAGAATTTTTCGAGGTGTTTGTGTGCCTCTTCTGGATTGTATTTTATATACGCCAAACACTTTTTATACTGTTTAACGATATTGGCATTGTTCGATGCATAAAACAATCGTTTCCTTAACATTCGAATAACTGGCTCAGGAATTTGTAATGACTTTTTATGTATAAAAAAAATTATTATTAACAAGGTATTAATGCCAGGAAAAGTAAAGCCTAGTACTTTAGTAGGCTTAGGCAAAGAATGTTGTCGAATAACGAAAGATTGTAGAAAGTTAATTAAGAAATAAAAAGGAGATGTAAAGAAGATAAAAAGGAGTTTGAATATGTTGGAAACAAAAACAAAACCCAACAAGGAAAATACGATCTATACAGATGCCAAAATGATCATTGCACGCATCAAATCCACCCATACAACAATTCATACCTGTTCACGATCTCAATCAACTGTTCAGACAAGTGACACTCAAGATTCAGCATCCATATTGACACTCCCGAAACTATCAATACCGGCGTTCACTAGTGATTTCGCTACTTGGTTACCGTTTAAGGAAACCTTTATCTGGCGGGTGAAAAATAATATCCAACTCGATGGTGCTTCCAAATTTTCATATTCAAAACACTACACTCAAGGGCAGGTGCATGAGCTCATCACTATCACACTCAGAGGAAGGATTCAATACTGCATGGGATGAGTTGACCAAACGCTTCGAAAACAAAAGGCGTCTGGTTTTCGCTAAATTGGACCTCCTCTTCAACGAACTATCAGAAGTGAAGAGAACCCCCACAAAATCAGCCCAACTGTCAACACTCCTTTCGAAAGTGCGAAACGCAGTAAAATCAATCGCGGTGCTAGACCAATCCACGCAAAATTGAGACTGTATTCTAGTATATTACATTACAAGAAATTTTGATATCGATACGAAGGAATGCTGGGAGACTTCAGTTGGCGATTCATCGCATATTCCAACTTTCGAGGCACTTCTTGGGTTTCTCACAGCCAGGATCAGAACACTTGAGAATTTAGAAAGTTCAGCTCGACACTCAACAACCACTCCGATTACTCACACGTCACAATCAAAAAAACAACTTCGAACCACTCACGTTTCGCGAGAAACCAGCAGATACACCTGTGATTATTGCAATAAAGGGCATTTCACAATGCATTGCGAAGAATTTTCTTGTCTCCCTGTTGTCGACAATGTAAAATTACTCACAGACAAGATGTTGTGTTTTAACTGTTTTGGACGACACTACACACACTCGAGTCGGAAAAAACATTCATGCAACACATGCGGTCAACGACACCACTCTACCATCCGCGACAACTTCAAAACCCACACTGATGCTCGACCATCAACCTCAGTCACTTATTAGGACATCGGTGCAGTCTTCAACAAAACTCATAACGTTTAATTCGACTCACTTCGATTACAACCACTCAACTATCTGACACTGAACATGTAAAAATTACTTCAACAACTCCAACACTATCCATTCATTGGAACTCACAATACATCTCATTGGCTTCATCACAATGCAAACACCTCAATCAGTCAACATTACTAGCAACTGCACTCCTGGAAATAGTCACACTTAGTGACACATACCAAGCTCGAGCATTAATTGATCCGGGGTCAGAATTGACACTCATATCCGATAATATATCACGACATCTCCAAACTCAAGAGACATCAATCATCAACAATGACCTCAGGAATTGGTGCCAAAACTTCACTTCAATCTAAAGGCATTGTCTATTGCACGCTTAAATCACTCCACTCAACTGAGCAAGTTGCCATTCACGCTCAGGTGCTGACAACACTCACACTATCACTGCCATCGTTTTACACTCAACATACATTTTGGCCTCATCTAAAGGGACTTCAATAAGCTGACCCAACCTTCCTTACACCTCATCCAGTTGACATCATTATTAGGAGCAGATTATTACCGCCAAATAATAAAACCACACATCTTCAAGGACACTCCAAATTCTCCCATAGCACAGCTCTCAATCTTCGGCTGGCTTGCGCTTGGTCCAGTACAGCATGAATCCACATTCACCACACGAAACACACTACATACAAGGTCTTCTCAAAATGCCAATCCAATCCAAGAGCTCTTATCGAAATTTTGGGCTCAAGAGGAAATTCCAACTGTTACTTGCCCACCGAAATCTAAAGCTGACCAATAATGCGAAACATTTTTAATGCCACTCATCAACGTCACTCTTCCGGCCGTTACATCGTCAGAATTCCACTCAAATCTCCAATTAGCACTCTTGGTGACTCTTACAGAACAGCTTATCAATCCCTTCATCGACAACTCTGACGGTTAGACAGAGATCCAACTCTAAAAGCACTCTACACTCGATTCATGGTAGAAGCCACTTCAACCAATTCAACAGTGCACAATATTTTCTGCCCCACCATGGAGTACTAAAACCCAGCAGCACTTCAACCAAACTTAGAGTGGTGTCTAGTCCAAACACATCAGGTGTCTCACCCAATGACATCTCTCACACTGGAGAGAAACAACAACTCGACATTACAGATGTCCTACTCTTGGTGCGTCAACACAAGTATGTCGTCGCAACGGACATAACAAAAATGTACCGACAAATTATGGTCAGACGATTGGCACCTCCAACAAATTCTTTGGTTAAACGACCAAGATCAGATTACAACCGATCACCACACAACAGTCACCTATGGCACTAGATCAGCTCCATATCTAGCTATCCGTGTATTGCTACAATTGGTCGAAGATTTAGGTCATCAGTTCGCGCTGGCTTCTCAAGCCATCACGAAGGGCAGATATGTTGATGACATCTTCAGAGGAGCAGACACTCCAGAGCAACTCTCTCACGTCGCTGATAAGCTAATAAACATTTGCAAGGCAGGAAGATTTCCCCTAGCGAAATGGCATTCTAACAACACATCTGTAATCAAACACCTATTAAACTTAGAGACTCACTCAAACTCGATTACATTTGAAGACTACAATACCAAACTACTCGGATTTAATTGGAATCCACACAACGAAACCTTCAACTTCACTTCAAAAACTCAGACGTCGGGATCGAAAACTAACAAACGCCTCATATTATCTAAAGTATCTCAGATATTTGATCCCATGGGATTTGTATCACCAACAACGGTACGGGCTAAGATGTTTCTACAGGAGCTCTGGCTTCTCAACCTGAATTGGGATAAACAAGTCCCGCAACTACTTGCAAATAAATGGCAGGGCATCATAGATGACTTAACAACACTCAAACAAATAACTCTTCCACGATGGAAAAACTCATATAGTCACTCAAGGTGCGAACTCCGTGGATTCTCTGATGCATCTGAAGACGCAATGGCTGCAGCCGTCTATCTTAAAGTTCATTCACATTCCACAGGGCAGACAATTACTCTCATCTGTGCAAAAACAAAAGTCGCTCTACTGAAGAAACTCACGATCCCGAGGTTAGAACTAACTGCTGCCTTAATGCTAGCCAAACTCACTCATTATGTTCGAGCTACAATTCAACTGAACATACACTCAACATATATGTGGACGGATGCTTCAATAACACTCAGGGCTGCCAATTTAGCATTTTTATGGCTAAATTTAGCACTTTTTCCAGCAACGCAGCATGAAAAAATTTAATTTAGCATTTAGCATTTTTTTTAGCATTTTTTCCGTTATCGAGATCATGAAAATGAAAATGTGGGAACCCCAGAACACAACACAAATTTTGTTGCATTGTTGCTTGTTGACTATGTATGTATGAAGTTTACTCCTGATTAAACTTCCTTACCAACAAAAGACGTTCCTGAAAGTACTGAATTTGAATATTTGAGAGGTTTAAAATGTTTGAGAATGTACTAGGAAATTAACAACGGGAAAAAGAACTAGATGTGACCAGTTCAATTCAATTAGTAGACGTACATTCCTTTTTCCTGATGCCTACGAAACAAATGCACAGAAAGACACATTCTAACATGCACCTGAAAAAACAAACCGGGATAAGGAATTTCGGTTTCGTCCATCATTCATAAAAGGCCAAACTCTTTTGCTATATTTTGCGTTTTTTCGTTCAATTCAAACTCATTGTCTTAGATATTTTGTAAAGATAAGGATTTTTTGGGATAGGGATCAGATGTTCAATAAGATGTAGATTAGTTCTTAGTTGAACTTTACTTTTCCTAAAATAAAGTTGTAACTTGCGTACGTGAATCATTAAAGAAATTAAAAGTTTTAGTTAAATATAAATCTGGCGTTTTATTCTGAAAATTCAAATTGTTTGTTGTACTTGGGTGAGTTTCACATTAAGCATTCATCATTTTATATGGTGAAAGTTTATTTATATTTGTGCATGTTCCTTAAGTGCAAGTTTGAGTTTACGTGCATCATTAGTAGATCTTACCATAAAGTGTTCATAGAAAATAAAAATATTTTGTTTTGTTATAAAATGTTGTCTTATTTTGCACACATATCTTAAAATATAAAAAATTTTGACCAATTTTGGTAGAGATTACAGTTTTCGTATGCTTTAGCATTTTTTTTTAGCACTTTTTGTTTCCATTTAGCATATTTTTAGCACTTTTTGAACCCCGATTTGGCATGTTTAATTTTTTGGAGTTGGCAGCACTGATAACACTCACTTGGATCAACACTCGACCAGACAGATAGAAAGAATTTGTCCAGAACAGAATTCTGCAGATTCATGATCTTGTGCAAGGAGCACATTGGCGCCACATTCCGGGCAAAGACAATCCAGCTGACTGTGCATCTCGAGGCAACTCTATTGCCTATTGTAACTTCTTAACAACAACTTATGGTGGACGGGACCCACCTGGCTTACACAGTCTGAAGAAGGTTGGCCTAAAAACCGACCACTCACCGAGCAGGCTTTTACCATTGAAGCTAAGCCTGGTTATGTTGCAACAACTCTCGACACTTCGAATCAATGGGATTTAATTTATCGGTACTCTTTATTAACAAAATTCTTGAGAATAACTGCCAGAATTATGAAAACCATATCGACGCTCAAAAGAGTACTTGCACTTCCCTTCTCATCACTAAGTCGATCTTAACAGCAGCGAGAAATATTTGGATAAAATCTACACACGCAGCATATTTCAACTATGAGCTTAAGACACTCACAGCGAACCATCAGCATCCACCAAACAATAGTCGGATCCGCTTAATCGAAGATGGAATTTTACGGACTCGCGGTAGACTTCAACAATCAGAACTCGATCCTGAACATAAACATCCTGCAATTTTACCAAAAAACTCGCCACCCATAACACTCATTATATCTGATGCACATCTCAAATCTCTTCATGGGGGTGTACAACTAACACTCTCCACAATACGTCAACAGTACTGGATAATTTGGGAAGACATCCAGTGAAATCATTTATCCATCGATGTACTTATTGTGCTCGCCAACGCGGTGTTTGTGCCCCACAGATTATGGGACAGGTACCTCAAGCTCGTGTAATTCCCTCCAGGCCCTTCACCAATTCTGGAGCGGATTACGCTGGACCTATCCTCTTAAAAACATGGAAAGGGCGTAAGGCTCAACAAGTCAAAGCTTGGATTTGTGTTTTTGTGTGCATGGTCTCCTCTGCAGTACACCTGGAACTAGCGGGAGACTATTCAACAGAAGCATTCATTGCCGCATACAGAAGATTTATTTCACCAAGCGGAATCTCTCGCACACTCTATTCTGATTGTGGCAAAAACTTCATTGGAGCTAATGCTGAAATAAGGAGACTCTTCAACCAGTACACTCGGCAACATGAAATTGTTTCGAAATTCATCATCGACAATGGTACTCAATGGTCGTTTAATCCACCGGCAGCCCCCCACATGGACGGAAAGTGCGAATCGGTGGTCAAATCGATCAAATTTCATCTCAACAGAGTCGTTAAGGAACCCTCCATACGCAGATCGAAGCACTTCTCAACTCACGACCACTCGAGCCAATCTCAGATGATCCAGATGATCTGGAAGCTCTCACTCCTGGACATTTTTTGATTGGAACAGCCCTAACAGCATTACCAGAGCCCACACTTATGGACACTCAATTGTTTAGATCAAGGCTGTACAACGCCAGGCCCGCATTTGAATTTGCCCACCAAGAGTAGCCTTCTGGTAGCCGCCAAACGCATGAGTGGCTGACTCCAGCCGCTTAGCAATTGGTTGACCATAGAACGAAAACTCACCAATAACACTTCTCATCGAAGTTCAAAAGAAGAAGTTGCATTGCAACCCGTCCACAATTTCTTGATTACCTTATCGCTTCGACTGGCCATCTGGCCGAAGCGATAAGGGAATCATGAAATTGTGGACGGGTTACAATATAACTATTTCCTTTGAACTTCGATCCGATGTTCAAGGTTGAGGATTTGCGCCCAAAAATCAAAATCATGACGAGAGAACGCAGTTCAGCTCAGTTTCGCGACGACCATGCACCACAAATCATTTAAGTTAGAGCTCCTTTTAAAGAAAATTTGTAAAGAACTGTATAAATTAAGGAATACAAAGTGATGCAAATTTTATTGTCGTATTTCAAAATCGTGTGTTTTAAATTTGGCATCATTTTATTGTTTTTAGAATGGCACTTAGCAAACCAAGTACATCGAAATTAAAAGATCGTCCTCGGACTTTTCACGAAGAATTGAAGATAAAATATTTGTTTACTGAAAGCAAAGCACTGAAGCCCGTATGTCTCATTTGCTCTACTACTGTAGCTGTCGCCAAAAAATATAATTTGGAACGGCATTTTAAACAAAATCATGCAAAAATTGGGCAGGATTATCCGGAAGGCAGTGCACTTAGGGCTAACTTTATAAAAAAAAAAGAAAAGGGGTAGGGGTACAATTACGAAATGCAAATACTTTTCACTTGCGTTGGATGAAACGTGTGATTTAACAAGTATGTCACAGGTAGCCATCTTTATGCGGTGTATCGATGAAGATTTCAACATGTTTCAAGATATATTGGAGCTATGCCAGTTAGAAACTACAAGCAGCGGGATGGATATATTCATGAAAATAAAGGAGTGTGTTGAGAAAAAGGGCTTAGCATGGCAAAAAATTAATTCTACTTGTACTGACGGAGCACCCGCAATGACGGGAAAAACCAACGGTTGTGTCGCTTTGTTAAAAATACTTTTAGGTCGGGAATTGTTTTCTTATCATTGTATCATCCACCAAGAAGCTTTATGTGCCAAAGAAATGAAGTTTGATGATGTGATTGATCCCGTAGCACGCTGCATTACTTATATACGGGCCAGAGCGCTTCATCGAAGACAGTTCAGGGTTTTATTTGAGGATGAAGCTAACGAACACGGAGAATTACACCACCATTGTGCTGACCGCTGGCTATCGAAGGGTGAAATGCTGAAACATTTTCTTCTTTTGAGAGAACAGGTCTTGCAGTTTTAAGAAGAAAAACAGACACTGCCGAATGAGAGAGCTCTACTTTAAAGTGAATCACTGTTAAACGATCTTGCATTTTTAGTCGATATTACGAAGAACCTTAACGTACTTAATCTAAAGTTGCAGGGAAAGGATTGTTCATTAACAACGATGGTGAACTTGGTCAATGGATTCAAAGCGAAGCTAAAGGTTTTTTTGGCAAACTTGGCCAAAAAATATATTGATCATTTTACCACGTTGCGCGGTATGAAAGAACAACTACAAAGTGAATCCCTTGACTTAAAAAAGTATGAAACGCACATCGAATCCTTACTACAGTCTTTTCAGAATAGATTTCAAGATTTTGAAGCAGAGCGCAAAAATATTCTACTTTTTATTAACCCATTCTCATTAACTAATCACGAAGTAATGGAATCCAGCCAATATCCAGCTAGAAATCATCGAAATCCAAAATCACATTTCTCTAAAGCAGATATTTTCTGAGGCAGTCTCTTCACAACCACAGTAGTCTACAGATGATATTGTGAACTTCTGGAAACTCGTTCCAAGGGAAGACTTTCCTACGATATCTGCGTTGCAATTTTTAAGTAAATTTGGCTCAACATATATTTGGGAAAAGTTTTTCAACTCTCACCTATGTAAAAAACAAACACCGTACTTCTTTGACTCCAAAACACTTTTTTGATATGATTTTACTTTCAACCTCAGATTTGTCGCCAAGCATTGGAAAATTAGTTACTCAAAAACCTCTACAGAGGTCTCACTAACATTGCCATTAATTTAATCAAGCTGTGTGTGGATTAAAGGTTATACATGAAGCTTAAAATATTTTATTTTAATTTTTTCTATAATTATGACATTAAAGATACTGATGTGTGGCCCGCAGACGGTGTTGGATGCAAAATTTGTACCCAGTTCCATTAACGGTTGGACAGCCTTGGTCTAGATTGAACCATTGCAACTGATTCAACTACGCACTCAACACTTCTGGGCAAGGTGGTCAAAATCTTACTTGCGGAAACTCCAGACAATTTCAAAATGGTTTCATGAGCGAGATGATATCCATATCGGTTCCCTCGTTTTCCTGCCCGATGAGCGATTTCCACCATCAAAATGGTAACTAGCTCGTGTGTAGTGTATAAATGAAAATGTGACGAAATGGTATATTGTCACTTATGCAAAGCTAAGTCAAAACATGTCAATGATGTCAAACATGTAGTGTCATCGATATCGATCAAGCATTTTTACAGAATCGAATTTCAATTCGAATTCTTTGAGGACCAAGTCATTGCATTTTTTTTCATTATTTTGAAATAGTCATGAGTTAATTAAATTAAGTTTATTTACCCCAATGACCTATATTTATTTATTGGTAAGTGTTCACAAATGCCTTACCTTACTGTACCTGATGACCAAATAATTACTTACCACAGTGTACTTCTCACCTGCAAATGACATTTTCCCGACTCGTCAGCGAATTCCGTTTGCACCCAAACTCACCTTCGACTCACATCTTTCCAGACGGTCTTATATTTAAGTTATGCACATGTTTCTAATATTTGTTAGTCTTACCTGTAACACTTTATCCTTCGTCAGCACCTTTTTGGTATAAATTCGTGTAATTTGGAACAAATAAATCAGTTATTAATTAGAACTCGGCCCTTTTACTTCGTTTCCCCATCAATTGTGTATCGCTCCAAGACCTTTGCACAGCCACAATCAGTCTTGGTGTAACACCTAGATTTGCTATTCAACCTTTCCCCCTGAAAAGGAGTCTACGAAAACTGAGTTGTGGTGATACACCTCAACTAGTCAAAAATAGCACAGACAAAGAAGTCTGCGCTCAACAGTAAGTTCATAATTTAGTTTTCCTAGAATAAGCAATAATTTTGATATAAATATGGGAATATTTGGATTAATAAAACAGTACAAACTTATCACTGATCACGATAGTCTGACTCAGGCAAATTGTTGCTCTTAACAGAGCATCGATCTAACAACTTTGGAGGAATGCTCTCCCAATAGATAAAACCTCCATTTAATGAATAATAAATAAAAATATCAAACTAAACTTTTAACTTTTGGAAAACATATCACGTGTGCTAGCACTTCATCAAGGACCAGATGGACTGGCAAGAAGTGCAACCATTAAAACTGCAACTACAATCATCAAACTTCCACCTCTACCCATCATCTATACTCAAGTCATTCAACATGGAAAACCAGAAGACACTCAACATTGATCATCAACTCTGTTACTGATGGCGGGCGGAGTGTTAAAACTTAAACACTCATCGTGTAAACACCTTATTATAAAACATATTGTGTAAACTCATATGGCAGCAATCAGGTTTTTCTTCACAACCAGTCACATATCCACCTCGTCAACCAAGTGTCTTTTCTGTGGTTGCTTTTTCTTGGTCTTCTGTCTTTTTCCTGTCATCTTTTGGCGATCTGCTATTTGCTTCTTCCGTGTGTGCTGCTACACTTCATAACTCATCCTTTAAATTTCATATGGTTCTTAAATTAGCATTCATCCGAATGATTTTTCTGTAATAATTAATAAACGTTAAACTTATTCTGACAACAACGTGTCAATTTTTCTAAAATTCATCGGTAGTATGATTTAATCTTCATTAACAAGAATAGTAAGTGCCCATGTTTCATAATCTGTTTTGCAGGTGTGCTTAACTAAAAAATCTCAACCTAAAACTCCATCTGCCCTTACGTTTATATTATCGTCAACTACATTAAAATTATGTCGTATAATATTTCCATGTACTGAAACATTTAAAACAACAAAACCCTTGGCAATTGATGCTTCTGCTGCTGATACTGCTGTGAATCCATTGATTTCACTATACTCCCTATCAATTTGGCTTTTCTTGTCTATGTTATTTTCTTTAAGTAATGAAATATCTGCCCCTGTGTCTATTAAAAACTTTAAAATCTTATTATTGAAGTGAACTTTAACATAGTTGGTATTACATTGATTCCCTGCCAGGTGAATCGTTGTCTTCTGGTGAATCCCGGGTTTCGCTTCCCCGGGACATTTCCGTTTCCCGAGCGAGTAGTTACTGTATTTCTGTTGTAATTATTATTTCTATTAGTATATTGATTATGTCTTGCATTATTTTCTCTAAAATTAGTACCTCTGTTACTTATTATTTCCACTAACGTATGTTCTTCTAAAATTATTATTTCCAAATTGTGGTACCTCTATTTATGTAGGCGCTTGCTCGGTCCCTTTTTCTTAATTGCATCAAATCGTGGTTTTGTTGTTGCGATGCTCCTTTTGCTTCGGTTGCTATTTATATAGCTTCAGCGAAAGATTTAGTTCTTGTTGCTAAAATTACCGATTTAATTGGTTCTTTTAATCCCTGCTTTAATTCCCCGTCATTTACCCAAACTATCAGCTCTCTCATTTGTTTCCCTTGTGAAATCTGTAGATCATTGAAACTTGATATTAGAGATTCTACCTTTGTAGCAAATCCATTAAGCGTTTTATTTATTTGAGAAACCCCGGCTTAATCATTTTGCAAACCTCCAACCAATCATTTTGGTGTAATTAATTAATTAATTAATTAATTTGGTTTATAGTCCGTAGTATATGTTTTTGTATGGTCCTAATATAAACAATTAATGCGTCTGATTCTTCAGTAATTCTTACTACTAGATATGATCTCATTTTTGTTACTAATTCATCAAATTTTTGCTTGGTTTCTATGAGATGATCACTTTCTACCGAAATAGCTATATTATGCCGGATTTTATTTATTTCACTTAATTTGTCATCTACCTATTTTTGTGTGTATTCACGATTGGGATTTTTCTTTCAATTTTCATATATATCAATTAATTGTGTAAAGTGCATAATATAAATTATTTCTACGTGCTTTATCAAAATATTATATATTTTTATTCATTTTGGTTGTCATACGTACATTTAAACTGATGAAGGTACTGCTCTAATAAGGTGTTTCTTGACATATTTCTTATAATAACTATTGATTTTTGAAATGACCAAAATAATTAGCATTACAAAAATTATATATAAACATATACTATTATAATCGAAATTGTTGATTGCACCCGTTATTATATATTGTTTCTTCCTTGCTTATCTGCTTTGGGGGCGTCCATAAATTACGTGAGACGATTTTCGCGATTTTTCGACCCCCCCTCCCCCCTTGGTGAGATATTGTGAGATTTGGCTCGGCCCCACCGCCCCCCCACCATCTCACGAGAGATTTTTCAAAATGCGTATTTTTAGCGTTACATTAATCTCTGCCTGATTATGTTGGGTTTGTTAAAAAACATAACATGCTTGTATTTATTTTTATTTACATATAAGACTAGTTAAGGCTAATACTTAAGACTAACAACTTAGTCTAGAATCGCGATGACAAAAAATTCATAAAAGTGTTCTGTTCTGTTTCAGTCCATTTCAGCCCACGGGGACTCATGAATGGTCTGAAGAGTGACTAAAGGAACCAACATGTCCATCTGGTTTTCAGTAAAGTCATCTGCTCCTTCAACCACCCTCTGATTAAGCCACTCCAAACCATCGTCGCTTGCACACAAAAGCTCCGTAGCTCGACGTGTAACAATCCGTGAGGGTCGCACTTTACGCGCCGTTGCAACTGGTGCACTATGGACTGCACGCTGGTGCTCTGCAGCTCTAGTGATTGATGAACAGTAGATGCCGCATGTACTGCAGCATCTCTTTTCTAGATCACGACGTACACTTGGGCAATACAGGTCATAGGGCATTCTGATGAAGGCGTGCGAAGGTTGCATCGGTAGGCAGTGGCGAATCAAGAAGGGAGCAAACGACTTTCCGTCATGCTCTTCAGGGCTTGGGACCGTCAGATGTCCATCAACCTGAGTGATAGGGTATGGAGGTGGCAGAAAACGGTCGTGAAGGATCGTATGGAGATCACTCCGGCGTGGGGTGCAGCAGTCCTGGTCATCGCATTTCACAACCTTCAATTTCACAATAAAAATATGATTATTTTCAACTCTACATAATATGCTAAAATTCATACGAAGGAAAACAATACATTATTAAATGTGAACAAATTGCCGCGAACCTGAAGTAAATACTGGCTTTCTCTTACGTGTTCGGCGTACCATCCTTCGAATGGCAGATCTGGGACGCTGGAAGTGTCGTTGTTCGGGTCTATGTATTTTGCAACTACTTCGTATCCGTCAATGCACACTGCAGACCATATTTCACCCAAAATTTCCCCTGCCTTTTTGAAATTATCCTTTTCCAGGCTAACGTCCACTGTTCTGCCGCTGGAGTCAAGATGTGTCCCAAAAGAATCATGGGGAAGAACAACACCCGTTAGCTCTCGGCTGAGTGGAGCCATGCGCCTCTCTACTCTGTTAAAAGCGCTTCTGCCAGGGGCATTAGTGACAATAAATATTGCGTCCAGATCATATTTTTGGCAGCGCCCTATGGCGAGTGCGATCACTTTATGATATCATGGATTCTCGTCGGGACCGCCATCGCTCGAAATTATAAGGACAGGCTTAACCTCGCCCTTTTCGTTCTTCATAAAATTGTGAAAAGGCTCAAGGGTTAAAAGAGCGTCCAAGTCTTGAGCGTGACTAGTTGCTGTTGACGAAGAGTGTTTGCCACTTCTGATTACGATATATGTCGGTCCACTGTGTGAGACAGCTTCTGGTCGTCCCATCTCATTGGACTTCACTCAACAAAAACCATAAACGCTCGGAATCAATTTGTGACTTGAAGCAATCACAAAGTCGTGATCTGGCAGCGACACTTTGTATTCAACGTGCATTAGCATCGGTGCCTTCTTGTTTGCCGCTGTGAGTCCTATGGGAACACGGGCTTTATCGTCCTGAGATAAAAAAATTACAGAGTGAGGGCCAAGTACTGAGGCTACCGTCTCCAGCGACCTTGTGGAGGCCACACAAAAGTATTGGTCTTGGTGTGCTTTATGATGGTCAGCTTCAGGACGGCTTAGCTTCACTGGGACAGTGACTACGTGGCGCTTACCCTCGCGCGTGTCTACCCGTTTAGGCAGCAGTCGTATGTAAGTAGCGCTACGTGAGATATTGATCCCCAGCTCAGTTAGTTTTATAGTTAGTTCTGAGAGTGTTTGGACAGTGCGAACTATTTCACAGCGACGCCGCTCCTCAGCAGATGCACCAAACATAGTTAAATCGACTATTGTTTTCAGCAATTCCGGCTGCTCTTCTTCTAAACGTGGACGTCCAGGGCCAGCACGAGGCGCCAAAGACTTTGCCACATCAAGATTTTTAGAACATAATTCCATTATTTTTTGCTTCCCTATGCTTCGTAGCGTACATTCTCTGTCTTTCCTTAAGTCTGAGCTTCTTTTCGCAATCGTCGATTTCCCGCCGCAACTTACGTGCTTTCTCGTGTTCGGTTCCTTTTCGCCTTTCTGTTAAATCCAACTCCACACGCAGTTTGGCTATCTTTTCCTTCATCCTATCTTGTGCCGGAGTGGGATGCACAGCGGATGGTGTGGAGTTCGACGTGCTTTCATTCTCATCAACGCTGGTCTCAAGAGGCTGAATCTTCCGTTTGGGAGCACCTGTGGATCGAAGATCGTTTTGATTTTAACAGGGAAAAAGAAAGACAATTCGTCACAGCCTGACCTGCGCATGCCATGTTTTCAAGGCTTTGAGCGCTCGTCCCAGCCTGCGACGAAGCACCGTTGGAGGTCTTAGTATTTCCCTGGAACGAAAACATCGATGAAGACATGAGACCGACAATTAAAACAAATTGGGAAAATACTTTGTTTTAACCATTTTGTGTGAGGCGAATTCAATACTCAAGTCATTTTGATGTTGTTTTCTTTAACAAATTTCATAATTTATTTCAGGGGGAATCTTCCTCCATATGATCACGATCTCAAGAGGTATAAAATAAAAAGAATATATGTTTGGCTTACTTTTACAAGGAATGCCAGAGTAGTTCGGGCCTTTTTCTCCGACGCTTCTCTGAGGAGCCGGTCAATCTCATGCTGAACATGTAGCACCAAGTCGTCCTTTTTCGGAAATCTCTGCTTCGCTGTGTTCCACAACTTAGTCACTTCTTCCTGGCAGCATTTCTTTGTCTTGTATATGTATCTTTTCACGTATGCTTCATAATTTTATTTATTTATTTATTTATTTATTTATTTATTTGTCAAACTTAATACAAGTTCACACAAGAAGACAATATACATAATCATAAAAAGAAACAATGAAAAATACCAGTTAGAGCTAGAATAGAGAGCAGGTGTTCTACCGAGACAGGGAAAACCGACACCGGCAAGTACACCTTCGTCACGCAGACCTTTCAAAGGCGTAGGTACGAAAGATGGTTCGAGCGTTAGTGGTGCCACCCTCAGCTAAGAGGAGCGGAGCGACCTGGTTATATTCCCTGAGCATACGTGTAACTGGTTCCATCCTGCCAAGTTCCGTGCGGTGAAAGCTAAGGGAATATGGTTCAAATGATCTTAGGCTTCTACCACAGGTTCTTGGAGCTAGTTGGTTAAGGATGTCCGGGGCGACAATGTGCCATGTATAAAGGATAAGTCAGCCAGGACTCGGCGTTGCGAGAGGGACTGGAGAGCAAGGAGCTTAAGGCGATCCGTATACGGGGGAAGGTGAATGGGATTGGACCAAGGAAGGTGACGGAGAGCGTAGCGAAGAAAACGCTTCTGGATAGCTTCAATTCTCGCGATATGGATTTTGAGGTAAGGAGACCAGACTTGGGAGGCATATTCAAGTATCGGGCGAACAAGGGAGATAAAAAGCTGCTTGTAGACATAAGGATCCAAGAATTCCCTAGACCATCTGGTAATGAAACCTAACATGACGCCAGCTTTCCGAACAACATGGTTCAGGTGCTCGTCGAATGAGATTTTAAAATCGAGATGGACCCCCAGGTCCAGAACACAGTTCACAGACCTGACCGCGGAACCATTGAGGAAGAAAGTAGGAGGAATACGATTTCGTTTACGAGAGAAGCAAACGTGTTCACATTTGGAAACATTTAACACGAGGTTGCTCTTGGAGCACCATAGAGAGAGGCGATCAAGATCCAACTGAAGCTCAAGAATGTCAGAAGGAAGGGTTACGTTTTTAAATATCTTAGTATCGTCTGCATATGAGAGTATCTTAGAATGCAGAACGACACTAGATAGATCATTAGTAGCAGTAATGAACAGCAAAGGGCCGATATGACTGCCCTGCGGAACACCTGATGCTGCATAAAAGCTATGGGAAAGGGAGGATCTAAAACAAACACGGTAGGAACGATTACAGAGATAGGAACCGATCCATCTGAGGAAGGAGACAGGGCAACCAATCATTTTGAGCTTCAGGACGATAAGACTGTGGGGTATGCTGTCCAATGCCTTACTCATGTCAGTGAAAATGGCTTCGACAACCTCCCCACGTTCAAGAGCATTTTGGGCGAAAGAGACAAACTGGACAAGGTTAGTCGTTGTGGACCTACCTTTCAGGAAACCGTGCTGATGAGGAGATATAACTGATGAAAGGAAAGGATATAGTTTTTTGACAATGATCTTCTCGAAGATTTTTGGAATAGACGAAAGCTTTGCAATGGGCCTGTAGTTCGGGACCTCCTGCTTGGAACCCTTCTTGTGGACCGGGATCAGGAATCCCGTCTTCCAACAGTCAGGGAATATATCCGACTGAATGGATGAATTAAAAAGACCCGACAACGGTCCGGCAAGAAGAGCTGCGCACGATTTAAGTATAACAGGAGGTATTCCGTCAGGGCCAGGCGAGAAGTCGTCTTTAAGGGACAGGAGCTCCGCGAAGACATCATCCTCCGATATATGAAGATCAGGGAAGGGTGGGAGAAAGGAAGACGAAACATGGTTAAGTGAGGAGAAGTAATTGGTATCAGGAACAAAAGGATCGTCAGAAAAGGTAGACGAGAAATAGTTGGCGAAGAAATTTGCAATAGTTAGGGAGTCATCGCTCGATGAACCTTGGAAGGAAAGGGATGGAGGGTAGCAATCCCCTTTACGTTTCCGCTTTGAGTTGACAAAATTTTGATGATAGCTCATTTTAACAAGTGACAGAGTCGTTTGAAATTATGTTTTTATTTATTTTAATTGATATGTTAGATTAATACAAAAGTGTAACAATTTATGAAAATCAAAAGAGAATGAAATGAATGAAAAATTTGCAGCTAAACTAAAATGTTGGATTAACGATTGAACAAACCAATTCGACTAACTACACAATTTGAAATCAATTTCCTATCTGCAAAAATAATCCCCGGAACCAAAACTTATCAGACACATTAATTTTACATTAGTGAAGTATAGTTTTTTCCTTTTGATGCAGTAGTTTTGTTCCTTGTTCATGTTCTTGAGGGATGGCGGCCCGCACAAACAGCCTTGACTGAGCTGATTATATTGTGCAGTATTTGAGTGGAAACTAGTTGAATCAAAAGTTCATTTAACCCGACAGAACTCGCGTATTCCAATGCTTCATTTGCTCACGTTTTGTAAGTATAGTTTAATTCTTCTAAGTTTAATAAGAAACTAATGGTTGCGAGGAAATAAGGCGAAATTTAATTTTATTGTGAGCGAAATGCTCATAGCGCGAATGCTCAAGGGTCAAGAAAAATATTACATGATATTTTCCGAGACCACCCCCCCCCCCTCCCTAACGTGAGATTGGGTGAGATCCAGCTGGACCCCCTCCGCCCTCTTAACACCTCACGTAATTTATGGACGTCCCCTTTCTCAGTTTTGAGGTTCTGCAATCGTTGTAGTAGTTTATTTTTAAATTTGCCTTCTGCAAATATGACAAGTCTATGCAGTTCCTTCCGCTCCTTCCTCAGTTGATGTTTCTTACCACCATGTTTCGTCTTTTTCTTTATGGGTGCCGGTGTATCAGGAATCTTATTTTTCTGTCGAGCTCTATATTGTTCCATGGTTAATGGTTTGGGACCTGCAGTGTCTGATAATGGTATCGAAACTCACAGATGATGCGTTGACTGTTGCGGTGGTTGATGTGTTTCTACTGCTGACTGTTGATGTGCTTCCACTGCCGGTGGCGCTGGATCATTTATACCAGAATCTAGCGTCTTTAATGATTTTATCGGTTCTATTTTATAAGTTTCGATCTTCAGAAGGTTTTCAAATTTCAGGTCGGCAGGATCGCCATGTAATGTTTGTAAATTTTAAATGTCCCAGGTTGTCCTCTTTTAGATATATTATCCTTAAGCATTTAGAAATGAAGGTTTTGTTTAGTGCGAGAGCCTCCCTTCAAAGCTCTTAGATCGATGCTCTGTTAAGAGCAACAATTTGTCGAATGAAACTAACTTGTCGCTTGATTAGTTGCTTACAACAATACTTTTAAACGACTAAAGTAGGACAATTAATAATCATCAATTAATAATCATCAATTAATTATCAAACAACAAATAATTAATAATCAATTAATATATATATAGCTCATACAAAAATAATGAAATCAAAATTGTATTAACTCACTTCAACTTACAATTCACTTGCCTCATGTGACTTATTATTCACAATAACAGTTTGCAACCTGAGATGAGTTTTGCATGCTGTGCAATGTCGATGACTTCAACCGAGTCATAACATATTCATAATTGAATATGACCATACATGATTATGATTCATACTTTACAGACGCACTTGGTTGGACTCCAAATTCATGGAGAAAAACATAAGTGGTGTTTATTCCGAACGTTGGCAAATCCAGAGAAAAGCGTAAACCCTACAGACCGATTGGTCTTTCTTCATCCTTCCTTGAGAGCATGGAGAAGATCCCAAATCTCTATCCCTCTAAACAAATGTCAGTACGCCTATCAAAGAGTCTTATCAACTATCAATGCCCTCAGCGACCTCACAGGGAATGATAGAAGAAACCCTGGAGTATGAAGAGATTGCACTATTTGCGTTTCTGGACCTTCTCTCGAAAATACCTCCTTTCAGGCCATCGACAGAGCGGCTGTAGGAAAAAAATAGATCCTACTAGCAGTAGTTGGTAAAATCCATCCTTAAAAGCGGAATAGTAAAAGCGGAGTTGGGATAGGCGTCCAAAACCGTAAGTGCGGGAAGGGGATACCCTCGAGGAGGGGTAATATCTTCTCGGCTATGGTCCATTGTGGTGGACGAACTTCTGCGCAAAGTAGCGGAGACGGGCTACGTAGTAATAGGACACGCGGACGACATAGCCATAGTAATCTCTAGAAAACATTTGAGCACTCTGAAAGAGCTGGTGGAGATAGCTCTCAAATGGGTCATCAGGTGGTGCGAAAGCAAAGGTCTGGGAGTTAAAACATAAAAAACGATAATTGTACCTTCCTCCAAGAAGAGGAATGTGAATTTTGGCGATCGGATTTCTATGGGAGGCGAGAGACTGCAGACCTCCAAGGAGATAATATATCGGGGGTTGTACATGGACCAGAAACTAACCTGGAACAGACACCTAAGCGATAGTAGTATGTGCCCAACTTATTCTCGAAATGGAATGTAAGGGGGCAATAATTTACATAACCAGAGACAGAAAAACTGCGATAAAAGCGGTGGCGAATGACATTAAAAAATTAAAATTAGAAAAAGAGAATGCCACGAATGCCTGCAGCAACCAGACAAAGGAAACAAAGAGTGCCTCATCTGGACGCCAGGGCAATGAAATAATAGTTGTTTCTCATTAGTATGTACTTAAATTAATCTCTTTAAGCTTTCTCTGATTTGCATTTCATTCAATTCCGCGCATATTTATGACACGTAAAAAACGATTTTTTTAATTTTTCTCAGTTTTAAATTTGATACAGTTTTTTGCTTATATTTCGTAATTAACGTGCGAAAAGACGTTTTCACGAAAAAAAAATTATAATAAGTGTTTCGTACTAATATGTTGTTTAATTATTAATCTCTTATATACAATCATTATATATAGTAGTAGGGTTACAGAATACATAAATCTCAAGTTTATTGTTTTGTGTCGTTATTTCATATTTCCTTCGATGCCTCCGCAGCTCTTACAATGGCTCGGCACTAAGCGTTTTTGGTTTTTTAATTCGTTTTGATGCGAGTTTTATCCGATTTGAGTTTTTTAGAATTCGATGCATATTCACGATCCATATATGACGATATCTTTCACTTTTTGTCCATTTTCAAATTCATACCAATTTTAATTTATATTTTGGCCAATATTTTTATTGTTTCACTTTACGTCCTGGTTCAAATCCATTGATGAACCTATTTTCAAATCCTTTACAATGACATCCAAATCAACGCCATGGGTTAACGCATTCTCACGCCACACAGAAAGAAAAAGAAAGCATAAAAAATTAAATATATAAAATTAAATAGAATAAAATAAAATTTAATATTTAATAAAATACGAGTTTTGAATGCTTAATAGTAATAGTAATAACTATACCCTTCGTGACGAAGCCTTCACAAACCTAAAAGAATGAATAAACTCACAAACTGCAGTCACAAAATCCCTTCTCTATTAGCCCCAATTGAATCTCTGTCGAACTGCACATAGTTCAACATAGTTCAACTGCATTCCATTTAGTTCCCCTGTTTTCGCTTGAGTAGATATTCTTCTTTCGTTCTCTGAGTTATCAGTCTGTCCAAAAATTCTTTCAGTTCGGTACAATTATCTCGCTGTTCTACTTTAAATGAATCCATTGTTTCGGTTGGTCCAAGTCCTCTGCATCTTCATCGTTCTCTCATAATAGGACTCATACTTCTCCCGCTGACGAAGCTTGGAAAATTCCCAGCCGTATAAAAGAAATGCTAGGAGACCGATTAATTTTATTATTCTATCGTGATACTTATCAACACCTCCAGCTCTATTTTGTAAGCTGTTTAAAGCGTTTACAACCACAAATATTTGAAAAGGATGTAAGTAAATGGAATTCAACAATTGTTGTGGTGATGTAGATGAATTATTAATATTAGTCGTGTTAGTACTATTTGAGGAATGAAATTTGATTAAATACTCTTTAAATCAAATTTAGATGCTAGATCATTTCCAACATACACAAAGAAGTCATTAAAATTCGAGGCTATTTAAGTAGACTTGTTAATTAATTGGTCATGAGTTTTAATTTCATTGACATATTGTTTCTTGTTATTTCTTCCTAATTTGTTATTAATATAGTTCCACATAGTTTTTTGATTTTACAGCATTTGTCAGCTATAACAAATTCATGCAGTTGTTTAGCTCATTTAATAGTTTTACATAAAACTTTGTTATAATTTTGATGTGAAAACGTCCTTCTTGTCGTTGAGTACATTGGTAGTCAGTCTATTTTTCTTGTGTTACAAAACACCGTCATTTCTCCATCGCTAATAACTACGAGATTAATAATGTGATCACAACGGTTGTGGTCACAGTGGATAGACCATATTTGTACTTATTTATTGTGCAACGTTTGTTTTGCCCGTGACGTTATCGGGCGAGTGTAAGCGCCAACGCATGATTGTTGTTAATTACCGTTGTGTAAAGTTATTTATGAGTCTAGCGTGAGAACGCGTTTACCAGGAACGTTGATTTTGGTTTCAATGTAAAGGGTTTGAGAAGAGCAACCAGGACATGAAATGAAACAATAAAAATATTGGTCGAAATATAAATAAAAATTGGAATGAATTTGAAAATGGAAAAAAAGCGAAAGATGTCAGTAGTATAGCTAAGCCGGTTCTGGGCCAATTTCGCGTGTATTTTCTTATGGGACATCAAAAACTTTCTTCCGCCAACTTGTGTTTTGCGGTTAGCGAAAGTTGTTTTGAATGAAGGTTAGTTTGTGGTTATTATAATTGGGTATAATGATAAGGTGATCTAAAAAATAATGAGCTAACCGCAAGAGATTAGTGGCATGGGAAAGTATGGATACAGATAAAATTTGATGGTCTGAGAAAATGTACAATTTTTCTGGGAAAATATGAACATTGATAAATTTTAGAGTTCGCACCTGTTAGATAAATGAGTGATAATATGAAATAATGATTGATTGTCATATGTGTGTGTGTGTGTATATATATATATGCGTATTTATATATACAATATATAAATACATATATATATTTGATGATATAATAATAATGAAAAATTTAAAGCTTGAGTTCCTATGTTTGTGAAGACGCCCACACTGTGGGACAGCAGGCTGCATAATGCTGTAGTAGTTAGCCGAGCTTACAAAACTCGCAGTTACGATGATGATTGCATGCTTGCGAGAATAAATAATGGTACGAACTCGTTTTTACTTACATACGTTCACACTTCACTCTTTACTCGAGCTCCAATATATACGTATGATGAGGTAGACGGATGATGTGTATGCCGATAGAGAGAATGAGAAAGAAGGTATTTGCGGGTGAGAGAGCATGTATTTGAGAGTATAAGTTCCACCCTTCTTATAAATATTTCTTATATTACTTTTTATAATTAATTTACGCAGATCTTCTTGTGCGTCTTTCTTTCACCTTTATGTCCGCGTGCAGTGTGAATTTCGAAGTGGAAAATTTGCTGCAACCTCCGCGAGTCGCAGTTGAACGTTAGGTTGTTGTGTCTGGTTTCTTCTAATCCTTATCAGTTTTTGTGTCGGGCGACGTTTAATCCTTATCAATTGTTGAGTCTGGCGACGTTTATTTTGGCGGTTATATTTTTCATGGATTTTTCATTTTTCTTATGTTGGTAGGGGAACACGGCCCGAACAATAATAACTAGGTCTTTCTTATAAAAAAAACCTAAAAAACCTTCAATGTTAACAAAAAAAAAGTTTAAACATGTTTAAATGTGATATACTCTGATGATAGCAGAGGTTTGTACTTTGTTATAAGTGACCGTGCCAATCCGTGAAATGAAGCTCAAAAAAAACGTGCCAATTCATGAATTGGTCAAGGCTTTTGACCATTTCATGAATTGGTCAAAAATTTGACCATTTCATGAATTGGGCTGTTTCACCATCGGGGCGTAACACCTACATTGAAAGTGAAGGATATGATGCAAGATATCCACTACAAAGTATTCGGAGTGAGAAGAGTATATACAAAATTTGGTAGAGGGATCGTTCTACAGCTGGAAAAGTATCAAATTTTTCTACCAGCTAGATATGGAAAACTTAGTGAAGAGGCTATATTAGATTTAAATCGAAATAAATATAATATTATTAACAAAGGAGAAGTGCTTTCAACATTTAACACAGAATTTATAAATGCTAATTAAATAAAGATTAAAACTGAAAAAAATTTATTTCATAATGAGCGATCTTGCTGCAAATTTGCCACCAGATTTTGATAAAGATGAAATCCCAAAAAGTGTAAAGTTCAACTTAAAACAAACTATGCATCTGATGTGTACATGGACATTTGCTTATAATCAGGCTAGAAAATTGAGTTGGGAAATGGTAGCCAGAGATCGCTTTAGATTTCAAAGAAGAATAAAAGAAGTTAGTGAAATATAAGATCATATACTTGAGAGTCATCATCGTAATACCATTTACAAGTTTAGATTTTCAGGAGAGGAGGAGAGAAGAGGAGTGCTCTGAGAAATAAATAACTTCTTTGTCTCTATTAAATATCATTGAAATAAAAGTGGATGTATTGATTTGCAGTTCTTAGTAATCTAAAGTCTAATATAGAAGCAACATGTCGATGTTATACTTGAAAGCTGTATAAGTTGTTTTATCATTGTTTACAGCTGCTATCAATGCAGCTCCAGTAGACATTCCAGTAGAATGTGATAATGTTGGAACTCTTAATTTCAATTTACAGTTGCCTAACAAAGATACAATCGAAATCGGATTTTCTTTTAAGTTATTAATAACAACCTTTGAAGACTCTGATAACGATGATGATATTCACTTGAAAACAACAACTCGTGCAGCGAAGTCGAATAACCATTTTGTTTCGGTGGATGATGCAATAGAGGGTTTCAGACAGGATCTGATTAAGAAGGAGCTGGAAAAAGCTGAAACTATACAAAGTGATCATATTTTCTATATGATTTCAACAAATTTGTTTAATATAAAATATATCTCCTTACTTATTCTCTCTTTTTCTTTTAAAGTTTCTGAAACATGAAAAAGAGGTAGATAGCATCTATCACAACCAAAATTGTTTTTGCAGGGTCTCAAATTATGAGAATTATTGGAAATCGTGATCATGAGAACGTTTAGATATAAAAGTCTGAACCATGAATTGTTTAGCTTATTGGTGGTTAATTAAATAATTTTAATTAAGACTGTAGATAATCTGTTGGTTGACGGATTCAAAACTAATTGTAGCTGGAAAGAATGATTAATGTGGCTATTGATTTCTCCATACATAGCGTGCGGCATATCATTTATGATTACATTCCGTTTGAGATAGCAAAAAGTGCATGAGGTGACAGGTAAAAAATGGCGATATCAACAATGGGGAAATTTAACGAAATACTTGAGGAGGTTAATGTGCTCTGTCAGCAGGTTAAATTGGATGAAGCAGAAGTAGATAAAGAGCACAGTGTGAAAGTAGACGGAAGACGAAAGGAAATGTTGTTGGAATTTGATACAATACTTGAAGAAGCTGATGTGCTGTATCATCAGCTTTAATTAGATGAACCGGTGGAAGAAAAACGAGCCTGATCTGAATGAGATAGAGGAACGTCATAAAGCAGCCCAAGAGACATGGGAAATTTTGCGGGAATTAGAGAAATGGGAGAGTCGTAGGAATAGGGAAGCGTCACCAACACCGCCAATCATTGAATGCCAATCGAATGAAAACCCCTTCATTCGGGATGATAGCTTCTTCAAGTAAGTAAATTTTAATAAATTGCTTTGAAGATCTTCAAAATAAAAAGTATTTATTATTCAGGTTCTCACCAAAGAAAAAAAATCAACAAACTGAAATTTGTACGCTGCAAAAACAAAAAGCAGAAAGGTGGAACAAAATTTTAAACACCAAAAGAGGTAGAAAGGCGGATATCTCAAAAATTTTAAAAAATGTTAATATGTAATTAACTGTTAATAAAATTGTTTTCGATTGTTTATGAGAAATATTTATTTGTTTGTTTGTTTTTATCATTTCGTTGAACATCAGGAAAAGTTCTTTAACTTTATTATTGTCGAATAAAAACCTTACAAGTTAAATAAATATATGTGTAATTTTATAAGATTTCGTTGTTCAGAATCCACGAGTTGTGTTCTGATGGAAAACCAAGCCACTTTAAGAAAGCTTTACCGCCTTTTTATCTTATAATCTTTTCTACGAGGTAGATGTTCGGATATATTGTTTTCATTAATTCTGTTTCATAAAATCCGCCCTTAATATTTTTTCCTTGATAATCTTCAAGTATATAGGTAACAGGATTGGTGTGTTTAACTTTTATGATTTTAAAAATTTCAGTTGTCCAGTTCGGGGTGTACCCTTTTTCGAAAACATGTTTGAACTTGCTTATGCGTACAAAATCTCCAATTTTATATTTTCCTGTAGAAGCTATTTTAAGACGATTACTCGTAGAGTTAAGAGTCGAAGCGGTTTAGCTGATTCTATGGAATTTTATTGTCCGCGTCCGTTATTAGGAGGGTCCGCTAAATAGAGGGTCTAATACAATAAAAATCCTATGTTAATGCCCGTGCAACTGAAACTGTCCGGTATTGGGAGGTGTCCGCTAAGAAGAGGTGTCTGTTAGGAGAGGTTTCACTGTAGTTTTAAAAACATTGCTCACTTTCATTCCAGTTTCGTTTTCAATTGGCGGAGCCCAAGCAAATTTTGAAAATGTGTCAATAACTGTTAGCATGTATCGAAATCCATTATTTTCGCCAGAATATGTCCCCATTTCCACTAAATCAGCCTGCCATAAATCATCAAGCCCTTTTATAATATCTCTTCGCCAACTGAAATTTCCTCGAGCTGATCTATGTAATTCATTAACTACATCCTGCTTGCTCATCATTATCCGTTTACTTATTAATTGGAAATGTATGATGTAAATATAAAATATATATATATATATATACTAGCGGACCCGGCGCGCTTCGCTACGCTGTATAAAATAATTTGTAAATGAAAAGAATCCGTTTTTTGTTTCTTTTGGTTCAATTATTTTATTTATTCAATTCAAAACCACAGGATAAACGATGTATTTTGTTTTTCCTTCCGATGCATGAATAAATAATTTTGATGGAGCTCCAACTCTCGACCGTGCAACGTACAATTGTCCATGTGAGAAGCACATGTCTTCCAAATAAACACCGCATAATTGAAGCGTTTTCCCTTGCGACTTGTTGATTGTGATAGCAAATGACAAACATACCGGAAACTGCAATCGTTTGAATTGAAATGTCATATCTGTCGGAATCATCGGAATGCGTGGTATGAGTACAACTTCTCCTTTCGCTTGACCTGTTAAAATTGTTGCCTCGATCAAATTTTGCTGTAATTTTTTCACTGACATTCTTGCACCGTTAAAAAGCTTTGGTGCGTTTATATTACGGGGTAGTACACGATCCAATTTTCAACTTCAAACAGTGAGTTGGCATACCAGGCGGATCCAAAGAATTCAAAAATTCTGTCGGATAATTGATCGCTTCATCTGGATTCGTAACAGTATCAATAGATTTGTATGTTGTAACTGCACCTGGCAACTTTTCTTGTATTTGGAAATCAATTTCATTGACACTGGCGTCCTTTGGTGCCAATATAGCACGTTCTCTCAACCAATCATGGTTTTTGTAGTGCCGTACGATATTTGGAAACACACGATGGCTGATATAAGTCAACGTATCTCCTGAACGAGTTGACCGATTTGTAATTTTTTATTTATAAACCATTTACGAACAAATACGAATCCAACGCATCAATAATTTTTGAAATCGGTTCGGTGAATCCGATCTCGAGTTATAAAGTCACAGACGAAATTTGGATTGATTTTTGTATATATAGATGAGCTCTAGAAAACTATGTATTAAAGCTACATACATCTTAAAGTTGATATCTCACTTTTAACTCACTTATCGGAAAGCAAACACGTTTTGTTGTGAAAAACAAAGTGAAGAGAATAAATATTTTATATGTCAAGCTGGATGGGTCACTTTTAAAATTGGGTACAATTCCCCATGCAAAAATGATTATCTAAGAGTGTTTATGATACCTGTGGATGGTCGTTAATGTCTTATTTTTGGTAGAAAGACAGAAACCACAGCAGTGTGTGTTCATGAATTTTGTTTTTGAACCATTACAACATGTAAGAATTGAAGTAGAGGGAGTTGTAGTAATTTTTGGGAAAACTAACCCAGCTGTAAGTAGAGTAAGACCAACAAATCAGTTTCTAGGTGCGTGTCCATTTCGTGATGTGGATTATTGGGGCCCTATGAAAGCTTTGGAGGGTTAATAGCAAACATAAATTTAGTTAAAATGGATCATCAACCTAATCACACAGTCGCTTCAGAAATTCTAAGACAGCTTGTAAAAATTGATGAATTTTTAGAAGAATATGATACAGTTGTGCGAGATGAGCATAGAGTTATTATCAAAGAATTCCAGCGGATATATGAATCAGTTATATTTTCTGGGGAGAGGAAATCAAAATATGGATGGCATTACACGAATTGTGAATGGTCAGATGATAAAGCTACCGAAGGAGCGGATACATGTATCTGTTTTTATGCTGAAAGACGCATTAATGAAGTTAATAATTTAATGGGATGGTATATAAAGTATTTAAATAATAAAAATAGAATGATGTGAAGTACAAACTTTTATATATTTTTCATTTCTATTGTAAAATAACTGAAATAAAACATGAACATAAAATGAAAATGATTTTCCTTAAATATTTCATCGCTGACTTTCAAGTTTTGTGTATCCTACATGTATGTTAGATGAGTGCTTGTAAAGTTTGTTTAAATTTTCATCGACATATTCATTTCTAGCAGCGGTAAGTGATTCTACATATACTTCAAGACGGCGTATTCAAGTTCCATTTTGCCAATTAGATCATCAACATTCTTTTTTCTTTTTATATCCACAGAATCTATATCTTCTTTCTGGGATATTAATTCTTTATACATTTCATTAATTTGTATATCAATATAAACTTTTTGTTCAAAAAATCTTGATTCTCCATCTTCTTTGACGAGTATGAGTTCCTTCCGTATTTCCTCAACACTATCATCAACATATTTCTTCGTTGCAGCATCATGTATATCCATCGGTAAATTTAAGTTTTTAAGGTTTTTCATCTGCATATCATAATTTCCTTCCTTCGTTTAGTTTAATCCTATCCCACGTTCTCCTCTTACGTTACGTACCACACCTCGAGGCCCTGTTGAGATTCGTACAAACTTATCAACACTCATTTTCAAAATGTTTGATTAAATATAAAACGTTGGTTTTTATTCAATTATGTCAGCCTCCCTTAATTCTTCAATGATTGAAATCATATCATTGTCATGACTTGCGTGACCAGCGTTTTGTGAAGCAATTAATAATTTCAAGCGATCAACTAACTCACTGTTTTAATTCGCTTCACTGGAGTTAGGAAACGGGGAGTGCTTTCTTAGGAGAAGTTCACCCGCACCTGATAGTTCCACACACAAAAACAAAAAAAAAAATATAAAAATTTAAGGCGGTTGTTCCAATTTACTTTGCACCTTCTGACTTTATTATGAACAGCGTTTACACATGAAATTATTTCAAAATTTAAATATATTGCTTAAATTTATTCTGTCTCCCACAAAAAAATTAAAAACTGTTTTTTTTCCTTTTTTTACATTAATCGTTTATATTTTTTTGTGTTTTAGAATTTGTTTGTTTTTAATAAATCTTTCTTTTTAAAATGTTAAAACTTTTTTCACCTTTTAGTCTTATTTTTCGCTCTTTGTTTGACTAAAACAAAACTCAATTTGTGAAAATTGTTTTTTTTTTTTTTATAAAATCCCATTTTTGTTTTTTATTGAAATTTTTGTCACATTTGAGTCCTAAATTATTTGTTACTAAAACAAAACTCAATTTTTTTGAAAATTCGCTTGTTTTTTTAACAAATCGTTCTTTTAAAATATTAAAACTTTTGCCACATTTGAGTCGTAAATTATTTGTTACTTAAACAAAATTCTATTTGTTTTTAAAATTCGCTTGTTTTTTTTTTATTAAATTCTTTCTTTTAAAATATTAGAGCTTTTGTCACATTTGAGTCTTAAATTATTTGTTACTTAAACAAAACTCTATTTTTTTTTTGAAAATTCTCTTGCTTTTTTGTTTTTTAATAAAATTAATTTTAAAATATCAAAACTTTTGTCACATTTGAGTCTTAAAATATTTTTCAGTCACATTTGAGTCTTAAATTATTGCAGCACAGAAATTCGTGTACTCTTCCTCTTGTCACTTCTCTGTTTCGCACAAAGAAACAAGGAACGGAACTGATTTCCACTTGTTTGTCTAATTTTCATGATAATTTAATTGTTTCAACCGAGACGCAATTGAAATCCTCTCCGTTTTCCCACTTGCGAATACCTCCGCCAATTCGATGCGTCTCGTCAGTCACCCGGTCAAATGGCGATTGAAAATGCGCGTCATTTTGCGGCCATTAAATCGGGACAGAAATTGATGACGCGTATTTTCGGCAAGTCGCGTATGGCGACGGAAAATGGGCGCAATCAGCGCTTTATTCAATTATTCCGAATTTACGCGATCAGATTTCATCTCAACATTCAGGGAAATGTTTATTGTTGTGGTGGCTAGATGGCGTGAATTTCGAAAGAGGTTCAAAACAATGTATGTTTAATCAGGGCCGTTCTATTGTTTTATCATTATTGTGTATTTATTATTATTTTTTTTTCTTTTGTGGAAATTATTTACTATGTGTGTATATTCTATCATGTTTTGTTATTTATACTTTTGACGTGATAACGTCTTATAAATCGATGGCCGGCTGCACAAATGAAAAATCGTGACTCATTGTCACGTTCCGCCGGAGCTGAGCGGACGAATGAGAGATTCGTACATTAGTTTGGATTCATGAGAGATTCTTGAATCCACATTAATACGCGCATGAACGAATCTCTCATGAATCCTATCTCATACGCGTATTAGTTTGGATTCATGAGAGATTCGTTCATACGCGTATTAGTGTGGATTCAAGAATCTCTCATGATTTCAAACTGATACGCGTATGAGATTGGATTCATGAGAGATTCGTTCATACACGTATTAGTGTGGATTCAAGAATCTCTCATTTACATTTTCAATTAGCTCCTTCTTTGTATTATACAAAATAGTGATAATTCAGTGAAAATAATTCAATTTAATTCATAAAAGTAGGCAATTTTTCATCAATGTTTTCTTGTGACGTTATCATGTAAAATTATCTTCCGTAAACCGACCTTACAGACAACCAATGTTTTTTTTCTATTTCTTAATGTTTGGTGAGTACAATTGTCCTTTTTTTCTATAATTTATAATTTCTATGTCTGCCTTCCATCGGTATTACATTTTTTTTTCTTTTCGCCATTAAGGCTTACATTTCTTTTTCGCTTCTATACTCATACACATTTTTTTTTCCAAATGCTATACCTCTTAAGAGCCTTATCGTCTTTTACTTGATCTTTGGGATATTTTTCATCCTTTTCTTTCATTGGCCCTTGCATGAGCCATAACATGTAGGGTCACAACACTTCTTATATTCGGTCAGGGTGTTGTGAATTTTTCCCTCTTCTGGGAAATCGTGGGTGACCAAGGGGAGGAAAACTCATAAGACTCTCTCTATATTTACTTCAATACATTTATTTAACTCTTAACTTCTATACATAATTTACTTTTTTTGTTTCTGGCCTGTCGATCCCTTCCGCATCGCCTTCTGCTGCCGGTAGATCTTTCTTTCTTTCTTCAGCCGGTCTATCCTAATGCTGGATGCGACTCGCGATTCCTTGTCCTGTGATAGGACCTAGACTCGGATGGCCTCCCTTATGTCGCGTCGGAACCGAGCTTCTACCCCAGTCTTCTCTTTCTTCACGGCTAACTGAGGGCTCCTGTCGGGTTGTTGTGACGTCGAGTTCCTCTGCCGGTATTCTTCTATGGAAATGGGGCGAAGACCAGCTCGGGGGTCCTCTAACGCCTCTTTCAGTCCAACTTTACTCATTAAACCCTGGGTTGATGGTCCCGTACTTTTATGGATATTAGTTTTGCTATTTATTTTCGGATTGTTCGTTCTTAGTTGAATTTATTAGCTGTTCTTCTTTATTTATCAATATCTTAGTGGTGATTTCTTTTACTGGACTGTATTTATTAGTTTATTAATTATTTCTATTAAACTTGTTACTGTTTTATTTTTATTTTTATTTTTATATATATTATTCTTATTAATCAATTATTTATCTTCGAACTGGTATTAGGAGTTTGTATCTTTTACTTTCTATTATTTATGTACTTATTAGGTTTATCATTCTTTATTTATTATTTCCCGGGTTGTAATGGTTTTAATAGTTGCTCTGCTACTGCAGTTTTGCGACGTAATTTGTATAAAGTCCCCCAGCCAAAGAGCCAGTTTGGACTTCGGGTGCTAACCCCTGTCGATGTCTTTGTCCCTAAGCCAAAAAAGCCGGTTTGGACTTGCAAACCACAGTCAGATACAGTTGGCCTCTACCTGTCTTCGCTCACGTTGTCTTCTGGTGGTAGCTTCTCAGTCTCGTGGGCAGCTGATGGTAGCTTCTGGCTTGGTCGTCTTCTAGTTCTAGTAGGTTTCTCGACTTTGAAGATTTTTCGGGCAGCGTCTTCCTTCGCGGTTTTGCCTTGGTTGTAGCGGCTTCTGGGTTTGGGATCGTCAAGCAGCGTCTTCCTTCTTCAGAGGTTCGTCTTAGTCAGACCGGGATCATCAACTGACCTCGGTCCTATGTTGGGTCGGTTTTTATGTAAGTTTTTTGCTGAATGAGCAGCCGATAACCCACCAATATTGCTTAGATCAACGTCTGGTTGACCATCCACCTATTGTCAGGTCACATTCCTTTGTTTCATTCGTTGTCATTCACCTGTAAATTGATCTAAACCTTGCATAGTTCAACGTCTGGTTGACCATCCACCTATTGTCAGGTCACATTCTCGAGTTCATTGATTTGTCATTCACCTGAAAGCTCACGTTCTTGATTTCATTAATTTGTGATTCACCTGTAATTGCGATTCCATTGCATTTTCCGTGCACCATACATTCCATACATGTACCGTACCTTCCTAGGCACGTGTCTTTGATTCACCGGTTCGTTTGTTCCCGGGTCCGATTGCATTTGTTGCCCGACCGTTCAAACTGCGGAGTCAGCAATTTATGCTGACTGGGCACAAGTGTTGGTGTGCTTTCCATTCTGTGGTCATTTTGCCGAGTCAGCATAATTTGCTGACTTGGTGCGAGTTCTGGTGTATTTGTTGATCACGATCGGATCGGGTCGGGTTTCATGTTGAGGTAGGTCAGTTTTATTATTGTTTTCGAAGTTTGTTTACGTCGACTTGGATACCTTTGTTTGTTGGGGATGGTCAAGGTCATTCACAATAGAATTGAGGTATTTTGGGCTATACTGGGCGTATTTTCGGGTTGAATTGGGTGTTTTGGGGATATTTGGGACTATTGGGGTGTATCTAACCCATTCAGGAATGGTCAGAGACATTTAGGACGTGTTCGGGAACAGGGGGGGGATTTCTTGTATCACAACAAGGGAATTCACAGGCTTGGTCAGCGGAGGAAGCTAGATACGAAAAGGGAGAAAGGGATTGTAATCCTATTGTGTTGGTGTAGTTGGCTTGGACTGAAGGAAGGTTATCTATCCAGACGAAAGTAAATGACATGGGCAACCATAATAGGGAGGTAGGGCCGTTAGTCCGATTAGTACTGATTTATAACTATGAGAACTAATGAGAGAAGAGAGTTGATTTCGGTAGCCCATTCATTCACATGTATTTGACTCTCCACTTTGGAGATTTTGGATTCAAGAGGTGTTAATTTGGAGAAGATCACGGCACGATCTTTCCGAATGCTTTCCCGAGTTTTATTGGTTAGGTTGATGGTCGCGTCCAAAATAGAAGTGTGATATTTTAATAGGAAATGTAGGGGGAGATTATTTTGTTGAAGGTTCCTAATTTGCTCGTCGTATCTTTGTGCATCGTCCTATTTAAGGATTCCAAATAGGAGCTTGGTAACCTTCCCGACAAAATTAAAAAGGGACCTGGTTTTTCTAAGAGGGGGAAATATAATCCTATTTTTGTTTTCTATCGCTTCCTCCAAGTTATCTAATTGCGCGATAGCAGACAGACAGATCGATTTTAAGGTCGTCCCAGAGGCCAACTGGCTGCACATTTGCTGAAGCTTACCCGTGATTCTAAATATTGAGAGGTATCCTTCCTGGAAGGCCGCTAGGTCGTAGTAAGCTTTTATCTTCCATTCGCTTGTGAACAGTCTCGTCCTTCCTATTTCTTCGAAGTATAAGCCGACCGTGGAGGTGAGAGGAGTAATTTGGATTCCCAGCTCCCCGCGAGAGAAAGCTGAGACGGTAAGGCACGGGACCGTGAACATATAAACCCTTGCCCTGGGAACGAAAGGAAGAGGTTTTAGTTTTGAGAGAGAACTTAGTTAAGAAATTATGGATGCATGAATTTCTTTAGGTCGTTGTTATGTACGCGTTTTTCCTTGTTTTTTACTTTTATTGTTGAATTTTCAGGGGTATTCACCTGGGTTATAACGTACGGCCTTGCCATAAGGGTGAGAATTTGTTGTCCTTTTTTCTCGCTTTTATAAGAACCAGGTCTCCGATTTCAAAGGATTTTTACTGTGTCCTTTGTCGTAGTATTGTTTGGATCGCTATTTATTTTCTAACGAGGTTTGTTAAGCGATTTGGTGACAGTGTCGGAGTCGCGCCTTGAGATCATAGACATAATTATCGAATTGTGCCCAATTCCGGGGGAAGACTTCATTTGGAAATTCGGCGGGAAAACCGTAAAGGAGTTCATGTGGAGAATAATTGGTACTTGAGTGGGGAGTAGTGTTGTACACGAACATGGCGTAAGGAACCCAGGTGTCCCACGACAGGGGATCCTTTTCTATGTAAGAACGGAGGTATTCCGCTAGAGTTCGGTGACTTCTCTCTAGGGCTCCGTTAGACTGAGGGTGGCAGGGAGTTGTTTTCGGCCTCTTGATCCTTAGGAGTTTAGAGATTTCCTAAAACACTCCTGCGATTAGGTTAACACCTTGATTAGTCAAGATGCTTTCAGGTATCCCGTGTCTACATATGATTGTAGTAGCAAATACTTCCGCGAGGGTGGTTGATTCGGCATTGGGAACAGGGATTGTCTCCGAAAATTTTGTTAAATCATCCTGGAAAGTTAGGAGGTATTTATTTCCTAGGTACGAAACGGGAAGTGGCCCCACATCATCTAAATAAACTCTTTCGAAAGGCTTGGAACTCACTGAAGTTATTTTCATAGGGATCTTAGGATTTCGCGATACTTTATTCATTTGGCACTGTTTGCAGTTTCTAATAAATGTTAAAACAGCTTGGGTCATTGCTTCCCGATAAAGCTGTTTCTTGATCCTCTTCAAGGTCGGAGATACACCTTGGTGTCCTCCCACGGGTAGCAAATGGAAATCTTTTATTATCTGCTCCCTCTCCTTAGGGTCATCTAAGTACCTAATTGTTTCGACATGGAGTATTGTGTCGATTTTAATCGCTTTACGAATTTTGTCCGTAAGTGTCATTAGGGTCTGTAGTTCCAGTTTTGGAATACTTATGTGTGTGGCCTTCAGGTTCCCTTCTTCGGGCAGGGATACGAATTTGGAGAGGATAGTGTTTAGGTTGTCCTCATCCTGAGGGGTACGAAGGGGAAGTATTAATCCTTTGACAAGATAAAGAATTTGGCACGGACAGGTTTGGACAGTAATAAGGAGTCGTCAGTTCCAATAAGGGATGATGATAAGTAGCTGTCATTACTAGTTCTGGCCTTCTTTTGTGCGTCCTGGTCCAGGTTATCAGTGACCTTGGCTTGGCTTCTTGTTATCGCGTATAAGGAGGTGGTGTTTTGAGGGTCATTTCGTTTTTCCGATATATCAGTCTCAGGAGTGTTCTCTTGTACTTCCGCGGTTACTCTCGCGGTCTCTCATCAATCTTGACGAGTAGTCCTTTAGATTCATGAGCCAAACTAGAGGCTTGTGGACATTGATAATGGAGAACTTTCTTCCATATACGTATGGACGAAATTGTTCCACGGCGTACACGATAGCAAGTAATTCCTTCTCTATTGTCGAGTATCTTGTTTCTGCACCGTTTAGAGCACGACTCGCGTATGCAATGGGGTGGTCTCCATCTTCGTCCTGCTGCGAGAGGACAGGTCCTAGAGCTATGTCACTGGCATCGGCCGTGACTTAAAATTGCTGCGAAAAGTCGGGATTTGCCAAGATGGGAGAGGTTATTAACCATTGCTTTAAGTTCGTAAAGGGTCCTTCACAAAGGGCATCAAATGTAAAGGGTACGTCCTTTTTGAAAAGGTTGGTCAAAGGTTTGGCGATCTTAGAGAAATTTGGGAGAAATCGGCGGTAATACCCGATAAATCCGAGAAAGGCTCTGATATCCTTTACCTTTTTAGGTCTTGGATATGTTTTGACTGCTGTTATCTTCCCGGGATCTGGTTTGACCCCGTTTTCCGTAATTAAGTGGCCCAGATACATGATCTCTTTCCGAAGAAAATAGCATTTTTTTGCCTGCAACTGTAGTTTGAAGTCGCGTAAACGTTGGAATACAGTAATGAGCCTATCGTTGTGTTGAGATAGATTGTAGCCATGGATGACTATGTCGTCCATGTGAATGAAGCAGTGAATTCCTTGTAATCCAGACCATATATTATTCATGGTTCTTTGGAATGTAGCGGGAGCTCCTTTCAGACCGAATGGCATTCGATTGTATTCGTAATGGCCATAAGGCGTACTGATGGCTGTTTTTTCCCGATCCCTGTCGACCATTCTTATCTGGTGGAATCCACTGGCCAAGTCGAGCGCCGGAAAATACTTTGATTTCCCAAGTTGGTCCAGTATGTCTGTTATATTTGGTAGAGGGAACGCGTCTCCTACTGTGATCTCATTATGACGCCGGATATCTACCACTACTCACCACCTCTTATTCCCTTGTTCATCGGGTTTTTTCGGAACGAGAAGTAGGGGAGAGTTCCAGGGACTATAGGATGGTCTAACGATGCCTGATTTTAACATCTCCTGGACTTGGTTATCCACTTCCTTACGATTTGCCTCCGGTAACCTGTACGGTTAAGTGTATATAGGGGAATGATTTGCTTTTACCTCAATTTTATGGGTAGTCGCGTCTGTGTAGGACAATATGTCTCCTTCTAGAAAAATATATCATTGAAGGTTCTACAGATAGTTCGAATTGATGTCTCTTCTTCTTCATTACAATGATCCAATTTCACAAGGTTCTGCAGTTTTCTTATTCTGCCCTCAATCACAAGGTTCTGCAGTTTTCTTATTCTGCCCTCAATCGGATCTTGGTCGAAGTTAGGAGTTATCATGCCGAAATTCTTCGCATCTAGATACTCTAGGTCCAGATCATGGAGGGGTAAACTAACGTCTTCCTCTGTAGTATTGAGGATTAAGACTTTTATTATTCCATTTTCATGCGTAGCTACAGAATTGCCTATATACACACCAGGAATTATTTCTTTATTCGATATTAACGTTCACGTGGAAGTCGTAGTAGGTATAAAGTGGATTGTTTCTGCTCGAGCTGGAATGATCGCATGGCTCAAGGTACTTGGATTTGAATGTGGTTGCAGTTTACCGTTCTGCCCAGGACGAATGCCCTTTTGAGAAGATGTTACTGGTTGCAGATTGATGTCTTGCCCAGGACCCGAGAATGACAAGGAAGAAGATGTGGAAGGAGGAATTGACGAGGAAGGAGCTATCGTTGGGTGCAGTTGAACGTCTTGTCCAGGACGGTCAGTTAACGAGGAAGGAGGTATTACTGACTTATCTAACGAGGAAGGAGATGCTGCATTTACTGATGAGGAAGGAGACATTGATGGCTTAACTATTGATTTAACTAACGAGGAAGGAGATATTTCTGTTGACTTAATTAACGAGGAAGGAGGTATTACTGACTTAACTAGAGAGGAAGGAGATGCTGCTGTGTGCAGTTTAACGTCTTGCCCAGGACTTGTAGCCGACGGAGGCGACGTTGACGATGCCGATGATGTGGCTGATGAAAATGAGGGAGAGACTGTTGGAGACACAGAAGTGGGAAAGGATATTATTGGTTGCAGTTTAACGTCTTGCCCATGGCGTTTAACTGACGAGACTGACGAGGAAGATGACGACGGAGTCGAAGGACCCGAAGAAGAGGGGATAGGTGAAGACGACACTGACGAGGATCGTGATGAAAACGACGGAGACGAAATTGTTGGTTGCAGTTTAGCGTCTTGCCAAGGACGATTAACTGGCGAAGAAGGTGTCGAAATAACTGGTAAGGACGAGAGGGGAATTATTGTCGAAGATATCGGATGCAGTTTAACGTCCTGCCCAGGACGAGAACCCATTGCATAAAACGTTTCTGGTTGCAGTTTAACGTCTTGCCCAAGACGCGTAATACACGAGAATGATCAAGAAGAAGATGATGCTGGATGCAGTTTAACGTCTTGCCCAGGACGCGTATTCGTGGAATTTATAGTCCTTCGATGAAACTGAGGGAAATCACTGAGATATTGTTCCAAGGTGTAAGGAGTTGAGTTGTGACTGACCTCGAGTGTTAGTATCTGAGCCCCATAATCAATTTGTGCCTTATATCGGGTCAAAAAGTCGTGACCTAATAACTCTTCATATGCCATTGCCGAAGCATCCTTCAGAATTTGGAAAGGATGTTCGATTTTGAAATCTGCACCTTCGTGCTGTAGTTCGCTTATTAAAAGACCGTATTGATATGACAAATAACATCACTGTAATACCTACTACCAGGCTTCAGGGACTGACCTCGAACTAAGCTGATCTCCGCTCAGTATATGGGTATATGGATTAACGGACACTTTAGAGGCCAGGATGAGGGTTATGGATGAACGTCGTACGGTTATGGGGAGTTTTATCCTTGAGTGTTGGAAGGTTGGGTCCGATTCCCATGTTCGTCGGCCTGAATGACAATCTGCGGGGGATTGCCGACGAAATTCCCCCCGCATCTTGGAGTTTTCCGGGTTGTTGGAATGCGTAGATGGTGAATAAGGAGGATTCTGTGGGGGCAGAGGAGTCAGGGGTTGTGAGTAACGCGATTGTGGGTTATATGGTGGCATTCTTCTTCGGTCGTTGGCTGCCCTTTTCCGACATTCGTCAGTGGCCTTTGTTATGACAATAATTGCAGATTTTCGGAATCTGTTTTGGAATGGAGTTTTCAGGAGCTCTGTTCCCGGACGAGAGGTGGTGTATTGTAGATGGGTTGGACCTTTCCTGGCGTTGTACGGAGCGGGGCGGTAAATGGCACTGTTGGGCGATGTGATCTGGCTGGCCACATCTGAAACAGGTAGTATTCCTTAAAGGGCTTTGCTGTGGTTGATCTACCCGGGGGTTCGTTGGTTCCTGTCTCGGGGTATTGATTTGATTAAGTCGCGTCGCGTGCTCTAATACATAGTCGGATATTGAGGCGAGTTTCTTTTCAGGAATGGCGAGCATTTGCAACTGGCCATTTAGCAGCCCGTCTTCGAGGGTTCTGACGGCCTGTGCCTCGTTGTCTTTAAGGGGGGATCTCAACAGGACGTTGTCGCTGGTATATTTTCGTGTGGCTTCGTTGAACAGAGTAAAGGTGGTGGTCAGGCGATTTTTTTATAATCGGCTGCTCTTGAACATTTGGGCGCCTCACTGAAGTTGTTGTATAATTTGACGATCTCTGAATTGATTTGCATTTGCGCAAGGCGAGGATCGTGTAACGTGGGGGGAGACACTATTACGATGTTGAAGGGTACTGTTGAGCAAGAGTTAACCGGAGACCAAGGCTGTCGTTTGAAGATTCAATAATGTACAATTCGTGACCGCTAGATCAATGGAAGTTGAGGAATTTGCTAGAGACTTAAATAACTAACGGGTCGAAATCAAGGAAATTAATTTATTTGAGCGTTAAACGGATTTAGAGATTATATGTAATTAGAGATTTGTAGGGTTGAATTAAATGATTATTATTAACGAGACTAACGGACATAAAAAAAGGATGTTGAACAGGTATTTGCACAGTGGTAACAGTACAGTACCAAAGGATTTCAATGTCTTAAAAGAGGGAAAGCGCGTAACAGAATACAACATTTGATCGAATTTAGATAAGATCCTTGAGGTCGTTTACATTCATTGCTTAACCGAGTATCTCTTCAATAAAAATATATAAAAAAAAATTGCATCTCGAATTGCAATTTCGAAATATGGGTTCGCAGGATCTTTGAAGACAGCGAAGTCGTTCAGATAAAAGGGGACTAACACACAAGGATTACGCTTATTGAGTTTTAGATGATCAGAGAGACGAGCCTGTTTGTATGAAGGGGTACGAAGAGATCGGGAGACGAGGAGATACGAACAAACGAACAGCGACTAATGTGAGCGGCAAGGTATAGGATACGACCTTAAGGAGACTGAACAAACATGAATTGCAAAATCTAGGATACCAAAAATAAAATTTAAGATACGTACCTGAGAGAGGAAAGAGGACGTCCACTAAATATATTTTTCCAAACTTTCGTACCTCATGACAACAAATAACAAATGCGATTTAGAATGCGGGTTCGGAAACAAGAGCCGGTGAAGGAAGATTTGAGGACAGTAAAATTTCCTATTAATGTCTGTTTATATCTTTATATTATTGGGTGCGTAGTATCTGGAATGTCAGCGAGACAATTCCCTTGCCTAGCAGACTGTCCAAGACTCTTACCTTGTGTAGGGGAAATCTTGGATTTCTACTAGGCGTGCGGATTAATTTATTTATTTATATAAATTTTTAAATTAAATGAAAAATATTAGGGCTCTCAAAAGGTTTACAGTTTATGTTTTATATATAGGTAAAATATTTTCAAAATTTTCAAACTACAATGTAACTCACGGCTTCATATTTTTTTTGACGTTTTTCGGCAGTTGAGGATTGTTTTTCCTGTTTTCCTGGATGGCTGTTGATTTTGTTGCTTCCTTTTTTTTCGTTGAGAATGCGCCTGTCCCTAAAGGTGGGGGCAGGGTTGGAGCCCCAGAGATAAATTTAGTTGGCTTATTTAAATTTAGCTCGCCTGGAGCACAAAAACCCTTTCCACTGCACTTCACTTATTAATTCAATTTATTTTATTTATTTCGTTATATTTTTTTTTCTTTAAAAAAAAAAATAAATTTGTTTGAGATCTGATCGAAAATCCCACCCACCAAATGTTTGAACTCGCTCCTCTGGAGTTAGGAAATGGGGAGTGCTTTCTTAGGAGAAGTTCACCCGCACCTGATAGTTCCACACACAAAAAGAAAAAAAAATTGAAAATTTAAGGTGGTTGTTCCAATTTACTTTGCACCTTCTGACTTTATTATGAACAGAGTTTACACATGAAATTATTTTAAAATTTAAATATTTTGCTTGAATTTATTCCGTCTCACACAAAAAAAAATTAAAAAAGGTTTTTTCTTTTCCTTTTTTTTACTTTAATCGTTTATATTTTTTTTCGTGTTTGAGAATTTGTTTGTTTTTAATAAATCTTTCTTTTTCAAATATTAAAACTTTTTTCACCTTTTAGTCTTATTTGTCGCTCTTTGTTTGACTAAAACAAAACTCAATTTGTGAAAATTGTTATTTTTTATTAAATCCCATTTTTGTTTTATATTAAAATTTTTGTCACATTTGAGTCCTAAATTATTTGTTACTAAAACAAAACTCATTTTTTTTGAAAATTCGCTTGTTTTTGACGTGATAACGTCTTATAAATCGATGGCCGGCTGCACAAATGAAAAACCGTGACTCATTGTCACGTTCCGCCTGAGGTGAGCGGACGAATGAGAGATTCATACATTAGTTTGGACTCATGAGAGATTCTTGAATCCACACTAATGCACGTATGAACGAATCTCTCATGAATCCCGCGCGTATAGTAAAGTTTGGATTCATGAGAGATTCGTTCATACGCGTATTAGTGTGGATTCAAGAATCTCTCATGAATCCAAACTAATACGCGTATGAGATTGCATTCATGAGAGATTCGTTCATACGCATAATAGTGTGGATTCAAGAATCTCTCATGAATCCAAACTAACACGCGTTTGTACGAATCTCTCATTCGTCAATCTCTCATTTGTCCATACGCGCATTAGTGTGGATTCAAGAATCTCTCATGAATCCAAACTAATACTCGTATGAGATTGGATTCATGAGAGATTCGTTCATACCCATATTAGTGTGGATTCAAGAATCTCTCTTGAATCCAAACTAATGCGCGTATGTACGAATAAATAAATTGTTAATACAAAGCATATTGTTACTTATAATTAATCTGCATAATTTAAGTAAAAAAATTTATTGAAAAAATTTACATTTTCAATTAGCTCCTTCTTTGTATTATACAAAATAATGATAATTCAGTGAAAATAATTCAATTCAATTCATAAAAGTAGGCAATTTTTCATCAATGCTTTCTTATGACGTTATCACGTAAAATTATCGTCCGTAAACCGACTTTACAGACAACCAATATTTTTTTTTTTAACAAATCGTTCTTTTAAAATATTAAAACTTTCGTCACATTTGAGTCTTAAATTATTTGTCAGTCACATTTGAGTCTTAAATTAATGCAGCACAGAAATTCGTGTACTCTTCCTCTTGTCACTTCTCTGTTTCGCACAAAGAAACAAGGAACGGAACTGATTTTCACTTGTTTGTTTAATTTTCTTGATAACTTAATTGTTTCAACCGAAACGCAATTGAAATCCTCTCCGTTTTCCCTCTTGCTAATACCTCCGCCAATTCGATGCGTCTCGTCAGTCACCCGGTCAAATCGCGACTGCAAATGCGCGTCATTTTGCGGCCCTTAAATCGGGACAGAAATTGATGACGCGTATTTTCGGCAAGTCGCGCATGGCGACCGAAAATGGGCGCAATCAGCGCTTAATTCAATTATTCCGAACATACGCGATCAGATTTCATCACGACGATGATTCGTCGCGATTTTACGATTGGGTTGCGATCAAGTTTTATCAGAGTGATAAAACTTGATCGCAACGGGGAATTTATCGCGCATGATTATTTATTCTGTCGCGATCAAGTTTCATCTTGGTGATGCGGCGTCAGCATTTTGGCTGGGAACGGACGAGTTCCCATTAAAGGTTCTTTTTCTCCTTTTTTTACAGGAAGGGGGGGTAGGGGAAAGAGGGGAGAAAAAAAATGGAATATGTGTAACTGGGCCCAGGCTCACTCACAACATCATTCGGATCATCCCAATATATACATATAATCGGTTCTTTCTTTAGGAAATTTCATTAAGCTGGCTCCAGAACGATAATGTCTAAGTGTTATGAAAATAAATTTTCATACCCCAGATACATAAAAATTTAATTGTCTTATTTTAATTTTTAAATTATTTATTTTTCTTTCATCCGTTTGCATTCTCCCCTTTTTTTCATAATATTTTCAATACAACTGAGTAATTTTAAACTAAGATCGATATTTAATAAATTCACATTTTCAAGTTTTATATAGTATTTTAAATTTTAAATTAGCAATTTTAAACTATGTGCGATATATAATAAATTCACGTTTTCAATTTTTATATAGTATTTTCGATTTTTAATTAGCAATTTTAAACTAAGTTCGATAATTTAATAAATTCACATTTTCAATTCTAATATAGCATTTTCAATTTTAAATTAGCAATTTTTAAACTATGTTCGATATTTAATAAATTCACGTTTTCAATTTTTATATAGTATTTTCGATTTTTAGTTAGCAATTTGGAACTAAGTTCGATAATTTAATAAATTTACATTTTCAATCTTTATATAGTATCTTCAATTTTACTATGTTCGATATTTAATAAACTCACATTTTCAATTTTAATGTAGCATTTTCAATTTTAAATTAGTAATTTTAAACTATGTTCGATATTTAATAAATTCACGTTTTCAATTTTTATATAGTATTTTCGATTTTTAATTAGCAATTTTAAACTAAATTCCATAATTTAATAAATTCATATTTTCAATCTTTATATAGTATTTTCAATTTTACATTAGCAATTTTAAACTAAGTTCGATATTTAATAAACTCACTTTTTCAATTTTTATATAGCATTTTCAATTTTAAATTAACAATTTGAACTAAGGTTGATTACATTCACATTTTAAATCCTTTGTTTAAGCAGCACGACGTCCTCTTTCAAATTCGACTCCCATCATAGACTGACTTGTCCCGAAAAATCTGGCAGGTTTTATCCTGCAGCAAACAATGACCGGGCAACGGAGCTCCAATCCATGAAAGACCAATTCTTTCTTTTTAAACTTCATGGATTTAGAGGTGACCATTGTCCAACTGATTCCCACGGAATCAATTGAGTTTGGTCACAATGTACGAAAGATCAATTCTTCGATTTCGATTTTGAAATCAATTGTTGAATTGATTTTTCGTGCATTCAAAAGGGGGCGGATGTCTCTGGGAACAACAGATGGTTAGTTTGTTCCCAGAGGATCAGTGGCATCAATAGATAGGCAGAACGTGATCTGCGATAATAGAAATTCTTTTTGCATGCAGATTTTTAAGATCCCGTTCTGCCACGCGCGCGTGTCACAGGGTCACAATTAAATTTTGATTTTAAATTTAGCGTGTTAATTTTTTAGCAAACTTTAAATATTTGTTTGTTTTTGTTTTTTTGTGGGGTATGAAAATTTATTTTCATAACATATGATTCTTAATGATATTTTTATATTTCTTACTTTTCTCAGCCTGTATTTTCTGATTTGGATCATAGTTACGTCTGTATGCATTTATATGAGATAAGATCTCACTATAGACCTTTAGATCATCTTTTTATTTATTTATTATAAATCAACTTAATACAAGTTCAAATTATAAATATATAAAAAAAGCAAAAGAAAAAAAAGGGAAAATGAGATGACCAATATATAAATATTTAAAACAATTTGCTAATGCTATTACAGAAGAAAATCAACGATAAATCTATCCATCTATCTATTGACTAAAACTAATGTAAAAAATAAGGGAAACGAAAATTTGCTGTGTAAAAATAAAAGAGAAAGATATAAAAATTTACTGTGACCATTCGGATCAGGGAGAGATTGTGCAAAACTATTCATTCAATTGGCGCAAGAGTGTGCCAGAACAGTTCCGAATAGCCTTACGGGCATCACCTATGCTCTCCGCATCCTGCAGGAAAGGGGCAGCACGATTATAAGTGCGTATCATGCGGGTGATAGGCTCCATTCTGCCAAACTCGGTGTGATGGTATCTAAGAACGAAAGGATCACCCGATCTAAGACTAAGGCCATTGTAGCGGGGGACAACCTGATCACAGATGTAAGGAGAAAGGATATAACCCTGGATAATGCCGTGCATAAAAGAGAGGTCAGCCATAACACGGCGTTCTGCGAGAGATTGGAGGTTAAGGAGGTGGAGACGGTCCACGTATGGGGGAAGATGAAAGGGATCGGACCAGGAAAGGTGGGAAAGGGCAATACGCAGGAACCGTTTTTGGACCGCCTCAACGCGTTCTACGTGAACTTGATGATAAGGTGACCATACCTGAGAGGCATAATCCAGGATCGGACGAACCAGGACAGTGAACAGGGTCAAAAAAGTATAAGGGTCCTTAAGTTCTCTCGACCACCTAGAGATGAAGCCAAGCATGACTCGCGCTTTACTTACAACAAGATTTAGATGTTCCCGGAAGGAAAGCTTCGAATCGACGAGGACGCCCAGATCCATATTGGATTCTACAGACCTAACCGCAATACCATTTATACAAAAGACGTGAGGCACATAGTTACGCTTCCGATGGAAAGAGATGTGTTAGAGATATAAAGATTGAGATTGCTCTTAGAACACCATGTTGTGAGACGATTAAGGTCTTGTTGCAGCTCGAGGTAATCATTAGGAGAAACAATGTTCGTAAAAAGTTTTGTGTCATCAGCATACGAAAGAACCACTGAATTGTGAATAACTTTGCAGACATCATTCGTAGCAACCACACAGTGAATCGGGTCAAGGTGACTACCTAGGGGAACTCCGCTTGTTGCCGTGATGGAAGTGGAGAGGGTGGATCTAAGGCGAACACGATAATTACGGTTGGATAGATATGAATTAATCCTACTGAGAAATGAGTCTGGGCATCCAGCTAATATAAGTTTAAGAAGGATTAAAGGATGAGGAATGCTGTCTAAGGCTTTGCTCATATCAGTGAAGAAAGTTTCAACAGCTTCGCGCCGCTCGAGAGCATTGAGGGAGAAAGAGGTGAACTGGACAAGGTTTGTGATGGTGGATCTACCTTTAAGGAACCCACGCTGGTGTGGACCAACTAGGGATGAGAGGAAGGGGTATAGTTTATTGACGAGAATTTTTTCGAACGTTTTAGGTATCGTGGACAATTTGGCAATAGGTCTGTAGTTCGAAACAAGCGACTTCGATCCCTTTTTATGGACTGGGATCAAGAAACCAGTCTTCCAGACATCGGGAAAAATACCCGATTTGAGGGAAAGGTTGAAGAGGCAAGATAATGGGTAGGCAAGGATCGTTGCACATCTCTTGAGTAAACGGGTGGGATACCGTCACGGCCAGGACAGTAATCATCCTTTAGACGTTGGAGTTCTAGAAGAACCTCGTCCTCAGTAATGTGGAGGATAGGGAATACGGAGAAGAGGGAAGGATTAAGGTCCGTAAAGTATTGCATATCAGGAACAAATTGACATTTAAGGAAGGTAGATGAGAAGAAGGATGCAAAGGAATTTGCAATAGATAGGGGATCATCGAGCTCTTCCTCAAGATAGGAAAGAGACTGAGGAAAGTAATCACCTTTGCGTATCCTTTTGGAGTTCACAAAGGAGAAAAACAGGCGGGGATTTGAGGAAAGGTTAGATTTCACGGAGGATAGGTAGTTATGATAGGTCATGCCAAATAATTGGGAAAAGTCTTTACACAGTACACTAAATTGAGCAAAATCTTCAAGTGAACCGGAGCGAAGATATTTTGACCAATAGGATTTTCTTTTATTCCTAAGAATTTTTGACTTCTTTAGAATACCATATGGGATAGGAGTCGAGAGGGGGTGGCTTAGATAAAGGCGTGTTGGAGGAGATAGAGTTACGCAGGAGGTTATAAAACTGGGATATGGAAACATTATAGGGAACTATACATTCAAATTTATGGAGGTGGTCATTAAGAGTCGCCGAGAGGAGATGAAAGTTAGACTTACGAAAGTTAAGGTTAGGTTGCAAATGGGAAAAATCAGGGTTTGTTGGAGAGGAGTGGGAGACACAAATAGTAAGAGGAGGATGATGCGGGTCTATGTTACAGAGGATGTTAGCGGAGTGAGAAACGTTCACATTGTTCGGGTTATTCGCAAAAACTAGGTCCAGCAGACGGGAGTTCTGGTTTCGGACAGGATTCATTTGGAATAAATAGAGGGAGGAAGTGGAGTCGAGGAGTGTCGTTTCAGCTTGAGTAGTGGGAATGGAGAATGATAAACTATTAGTGTCAGAGCTCGGACACCAATCAAGGTGGGGGAGGTTAAAATCACCAATGAGAAGGATATGATCTTGACCATCTGATGAGGATACCAGTGAATCTAATTCTGTTGAAAGGTGAGTGAAGACACTATCCGCGGATCGAGGAGGGATATAGCAGGAGATAATGATAAGGTTAAACATTGGGAAGCAAACTTTGACAGAAATGAGTTCAAGTGGCTCGCAGGAGGAATTGGGAAGTATTGATACATTAAGTGATGACCGTACAGCAATTAAGACACCACCGCCCCGATGGTTAGGGTCACAGAGGAGAGGGTCTTTCCGAAACAGAGTAAAGTCAGAGTTAAGGATTTCATGATAGTAGATGTTCGAGGAGACCCAAGTTTCAGTAAGATAGATAATATCGTGGGGGAGGGAATGGGACTCAAGGAAGGTTGAATGTGTCTTAGTTCTCAGACCTCTCACGTTTTGATAGTAGATGGAGACGGCATGGAGTTTTTTCGTGAGGCAGAAGAAGCGGGGATAGCTTGGACATCTTTACCAGAGGAGGCATTGGTGGGAGCCCTGGGAACGAACTCTTTGATAAACACCCCGGGGGGCCAATTCGGCTTACAAAGGATGAGATCGAAGAGAGAGAAGTGGACGATGATCTTGAAGGATGAACATCTACCCTCGGAGAGTTTGACAACCTTTATTTTACTATCACTCGCGTTCAGCCCAATCATGTTTGAGATTAGATCAAGAATGTCCTCCGTTGAGGTAGACGGGACAAGTTCATTCACGAAGACCGACCTAGTCTTAGGAACAGTCCTCAGCGTACTAAGGGACAACCGAGAGGTAGCTAACGGAGTGTTGGGTGGCATGGGTCGAATGTCATTGGCCATACAGGAGAGGGAAATGTTAGGAACGATATCAGTTGTGATTGAGGGTGGATCAGAAGAGATGAGAGTGGATGGAGAGGCAACGTTTGGTTGGGGGGTAACAGTGTGGGGGGCGAGGGAGGTTTGCGTTTGGCGAGCAATATCATTGTCCAGTGATATAGTGGGTTGGGAAATGTTGGGAGTGATGAGGCGGTCAATCCGCGATGAGGCCAATTCGGCGGGCTAGGAAGGTCTATTTACACTTGTAGGAGGAATTTTTTGTATAAGAGAGGGGTTAGGGGAAGTAGGTATAGCGTGATTTTCATGGGGTAAGGGGGAGAAGGTTATAAGGGAAGGACCCTGTGGCAATGAAGAGGTGGATTTATTGGATTTGTTGGATCTGGTTTTCCTGGTTGATTCTGTGGGTAATGATAGAGAAATGGGGGGAGTCTTAGGGAGGTCATGCAGAGAGTCATGGATGGGAGCTTCAAAACTCTTCAAGGTATCAATTTCTGACAGGAGAGAAGAGTGTATTGTGGACAGTTGACTTAAGGTTGAGCCAAGAGAACGCAGGTCCGATTCTATTTTCAAAAGACGGGTAATAAGGGCACTCTACGAAAATTTGCGGCATCGTGAGCAATACCAATAGACACCGGTGTCAGCTGCTACGATCTTGTCCGCTTTGTATATATGTATATAGCTTTGAGGATCTCTCAGAATGATTAATTTATAAAGCCCTGGAGTAAGATGATAAGGTTTAGCTTTAAAATGAATGTTATCCTCATCAATTGAAACTTTAATGTTTCCAATTTTAAGAGAATCTGGAATTCCATACTTGGAATCCAATTCTTTAAAACTGATTGGCTTACCAAAAATGTCGCTCGACGATTTATTAATGAATGCTATTAGTTATTGATGGAGATTTAGTGTTAGATAAAGTAAAGCTTTCATCTTCAAAATCTGATAGTCGTGATCTCCCCAATTTGCGACGTTGTCCAGAAGTGAGTGGTGTAGAATAAGTGTTAGTGTCAGTTGGTCCTATTTCCGATTGTTCAGAAAGCTTGGGGGTTTTAAAGTCTTCTTCTTCAATTATGCTTTAGTGATTAGTTAGACGATCAATTATGATTAGTTAGATTGGGCTTACAATCATCTTAAGAACTTCTAATTTTCTTTGATATTGGATCTAACGGTTCAGTGATTGGTTTAAAAGCTTCTTGAAGAATATTTTCTTTCAGAAATTTTCCTGTTTCCAGAGCTTGATGTTTTCTACGTGTTATTTTCCGAATTTAAGTTATGTTTTCTAGCAAATTCATATCCTTAACTTTCAGTTTAATTTTGAATAGTTTAGAAGTTTATTAGATGTTTTTAGCTTCCTTCAGCTTACTTTTAGCTTCCTTTTGATATCGCGCTCGACTAGCTAATATTATTTTCTTCCAGCTGCTTTTATATCTCTATAAAAATATCTAATCCTTTACGGTAACGACTGTTATTGAATCTACTATCTTTAGCCACAACTAGGAGTCCATATTCGTCTACCCAACACTTAGCACACATATCTCCAAACTTTTCAAACGACATATCAGTATTAAGATGATCGTTGAAAATATGTTTTAGATTCATATCATCTTGCTTAAAAACGAAGAGAAAATTTGCATTATCCCGTATTAAATGTCTTGGGATGCGGGTATACGTTTGGCATAAGTAGAAACTATCTATATCATTATGACGACCCACGCAGAAGTAGGAGCGAACACTATCCTGTTTTTCACATGCGATGTCATCGAAAATGAATACTGAATCCGATTTCGCTTCATCTGGTTCAATAAAATCACAATTATTGGAAAATTCATATAAACCAATTTCTTTCATGGGGGATATCAAAACATTGAAGAATTTATATTTAGGTTGTTGCAATGACTTTGAATAAATGTAGATAATACTAAAACATAAACCATTAGAATCCAAAAGTAAGCTAAGCATAACATTGGTCTCGCCGCAAATGTATGGGGCCACAGCCAGCGTTCTTAAGCTATTCGGAAACAATTCCCCATGTCTTCGGAACGCTCCATTATCTCTACATAAAAGTTTATAAAAATTGACTAGCGTTAACTTATGTTGTTGTTTTACAAAATTCATATTAGAAACTGGCTTTAAAGGGTATAAATGTGAGTGTTTATATTTCAACTTCATTCAGTTAAGAACCAACCTTTAATATGCTCGATTACAATAAGAAACAATCATTTATCTCTAAGCTTTCATTACGAAAACATAGTAAAGGGGTGGTAAATAGATTGATAAACAGGTTACCCATCGAATTACATCTACCTGGTTACCAATATTGCGGACCTGGAACTAAATTAAAAGAAAGATTAACAATAGGTGATCCTGGTATTAATCCTCTTGATCAAGCTTGTAAAGAGCATGATATTGCATATTCACAATATAAAAACACGTTTGGTCGGAATATTGCGGATCGGATATTAGAGGAAAAAGCTTGGCAAAGAGTTAAATCGCTAGACGCTAGTTTGAGTGAACGAGCAAATGCACTTTTAGTAACTAACATCATGAAAGCTGAAGTTAAACTTGGAATGGGTGTTAAGACTAAAAAGCGTACTACTTTTACAACTACTACTAAAAAGGGAAAACCATTATTTCGTGAAGCTGTCAACAATGCTAAAAAAGTTATTGCAATCAAAAAACCTGACAATATTAAACATGCAAAATAAGTGCTAAGTGCTGCTAAGAATGTAGTTAAGGGGAAAAGCAAATCTATCGGAACACCTCGTTTTATCTCGATTCCAAACGTTGGGGGTGTTTCACCTTTCGTAATACCGCTTTTAGACGGATTATCTGCTGTAGGCGCGTTATAAGGTAGAGCTGCTGGTATTGCTAAAGCTGTTAATAATGCTAGCAATGCAAAGAAAGAATTAGATGAAAGTCAACGTCATAACAAAACTATGGAGGTAATAGCTATTGGGAAAGGACTATACTTAAAATCATATTGGAGAGGACTAGGGCTATATTTAAAACCTTACCCAAAAAACTGATAAAATCTCTACCTAATAGACCCTTTAATGAGGTGGACTTGCAGAAAATTGGTAGATAACCTACTAACAACAAACGCATGGAGAAATGAGTGTGGAATTGTTAACCTAGATAATTCATCAGGACCAGGAACACATTGGGTGGCGTATTACAAGCGAGGAGCTTATAACATTTAATACTTCGATAGTTTTGGGAACTAGCAGCCTCCAAAAGAAATTACTAATTATTTAGGAAAGAATATAAAATACCATTAAAATTCAATTCAGAATTAGGACACATTCATTTGCGGACATCTATGTCTAAAATTCTTGTATGATCAGTTAAGAAAATGAATATAAATAAAGCGCTTTTTCAAAAACAAACCAATAGATATTTTATCGATAGACACTATGTCGATAACACTTACTCTTACAGGAAATTCATCTATGCTTAGTGCGGAATATTTTCCACCAATTGAATTGAGTAGAGAATATAGCTGTGGTCTTGTTGATTTTCATACATATAATTCCATTCCAAACATAGATGTGTAGAACTATTTATTATCAATCGGGAAATATAGTATTGAAGTTCCAGTTGGTTCTTATGAAATTGATGATCTTGTCGAGTATGTTGAAAGGTGGCTGAAAACTCAAGATTCTAAAATATATTTCTCCTTAAAAGCTAATAATAATACATTGCAAACAGAAATTAAGTCTTCTGAAACAGTTTATCTTAACCATCCAAGAACTATTGGTAGCCTATTAGGATTTAGTAAACGAGAGTTAGAAGCAAACATAAAACATATGTCAGATCAGCCAGTATATGTTATCAAAGTGAATGCAATATGTATTGAATGTAATCTAATAACTGGGTCGTACATTATTAACAAACAGGTACATATACTACATGAGTTCTCCCCTGGAGTGGCTCCAGGATATAAAATAGTTGAGGTACCTATTGAGTTGAGGTACTAATGTCATCTATTTACCTGTGAAGGTCAAAATATTATGTTCTTTTACGCTGAAAATTCTTGATCAAGAAGGCAACTTAGTTAACTTCAGAGGTGAAACAATAACGATTAGGTTACATTTAAAACTGCGAGATGTTGATTTATAGCAGCTATAAATATCCGCAAAGTAATGATAAAAAGGTTAGTTGGAAAACATACTCTAAGAAGCATAGAAACGTGCTTTCTGCTGCATGTAAAATATATTTGAAATCAATTGGATTAAAATTGAAGAGTTATGAGTGATATTTTATATGTGCACCAAGGTGTAAGTTTGGATGATAGTATAATATGGAATATCATAGCTATTTACCATATAGTCATGATTCCAATAATAATAATGAAATACAAATTCCCATATAACAACAAGATTTGTATGTTTTACCCAGTAGGAGTATGCTTTACATTGAAGAGGCATTAATTAAAACTGATAACACAGTTGTACTTGATTCTGAACTCATGAATAATTCAACAGCGTTTCTATTTGAAGAAGCAAGATATGAGCTCAATGGAATTGAAATAGATAGAACTAAAAATTTGGGGATAACAACAACGCTTAAAAATTTAGTTTCATTAAATATTAATGGAAGTCGAACGCTACTTAATGCAGGTTGGTCTCAAAATGAGACCATAAAGCTAAAGAAGGGCTACTTCAATTTTTGTATACAACTCAAGCTTATTTTTGGTTTTGTTGAGGATTATAAGAAAATAATCATGAACGGGCGATATGAGCTTATATTAATACGTGCTAGATTAGATGAAAATGCTTATATAATTCCAACAACGATGAAAAATGATCTGAAAATCAGCATTTTTAAGCTCTATTGGAAAGTTTCTCATGTGAACGTTGCTGATATCTATAAATTATTTTTTTTAAGAAATATTGGAGTTCCGGTTGAAATAGGTTTCCGTAGTTGGGATCTATATGAGTACCCAATATTACCCACAACTACACAAAATACGTGGATGATAAAAATATCAACAAAAATTTAAAAACTTAGATATATAATTATTGCATTTCAAACCAATCGTAAGAACCAGAAAGATAAGGATGTGAGCAAATTCGATCATAGGGATTTCTCTGATATTAAGGTTAACCTGAATTCAGAACCATATCCATATGATGATTTGAATATTGCTTTCAACAAAGATCGATTTGCTTTGTAATATAATATGTACGCTAGATTTCAACAAACCTATTATGATAGTGAAAATGAAACACTCCTCAATAGAGATGAATATAAAAATAATGCACCTATTATAGTAAGTGATTGTTGCTATCAAAACGAAGCAATGAAGTCTGGACCTGGTGATATACATAAAGCTGGAATTCAAAACATCCTCTATTATAACATCAAAAAATAAAGCATATTGTTTGATAATACATGATAGAATAATTGACTACAATCCGCTGACGGGAGAGGTACAAAAACGTGTATAGCACTAGATATGGTTTACTTCACTCAGCTTCTCTAATTTATATTAAATAATTTAGAAAAGATGTAATTTACGCTATTTATTGCTGTGAAAAATGCTAAACTTGAAATTACTTGATTCCTGTTACTCTAATTATCATTTTTAGGGTTCCGTAGAAAAACGGAATCCTAATAGTTTCGTCATGTCCGTTTGTCCATATGTCACAGCCATTTTATTCGGAAACTATTGAAACTATATAAATGAAATTTAGAAGTAAGATGTCTCCTGTGAACCACTAGAAAATGCAGTAGTGAAAGTAAAGAAAAAAGTTTTACTAAGGGTGGCACTCCATACATGTGTCTGAGGGACAAGATTTTTTTTCATTGCACATACCCGTGTGAGGTATTTTTGGATAGGTCCAAAGATATTGTCAATCCTCTAGGCTGGTCTTTGCTGGGCTCCCAAAGGCTTCTCTCACTTTCGGTAGTCGAATTCTTACTCTCCTCTTCAGTTTGACGTTCTTCCTTTTATACAATATTTTAGTCTATCGTAGCCTACTACACCGGCTCGCTGTAACTGCCACACTTTAGTAGACTATGAAATTCTGGGTTTCCTGAATTTCATAGCCCACCAATTCGTAGTATTTCGATCGCCACAGTAGGCTAAGCAATCTGGGATTTCAAGACAACGCCACAGGTCTTTAAAAATAACAATGTTGTAGCTAAAAACATTTTTCCTTTAAGCTAATCGTTCGCGAAATATACGCTTCTAAAAACGTCAAAAGTGTGTTCCCCCCTCTCTAACTTTTGAACGACGGGCCAGAAAAAGCTGGAAAAATTAAAGGTAGTAGAACTATATAAAAACAGTAAACGATTTTTGGTTTGAACAATACGAGTCTTACCGTTAATTATGTAGATATTCGATGTTTTAAGCTACCAACAAAGATTTCTTTAACTCAATACTTCATGGGGCATTCTACGGAACCCTTAGCTTATGTGTGTCCGACACGCACTTGGTTTCTTTTTATCTTATTTATCATGACATTTTGTTTTAATGGGATTACTAGTATTTTGTGTTTTATATTATTTATGAATCTATTTGTATATTTATTATGATTACGAGTGTATATATTGAAGATATGAAACAATTTTCTGTAATCCATTCAATCATCTCTACTATCAGATTTGTTCAATAATTCATTCATCTTTACTATCAGATTTCAATGATTTACAAAATTATTAGCTTATAGAATCGTAATTTTGGATATGGACACATTTATAAAAACTCATAGTAGAGGAAATTAATGTTTGAGAAAAATGCAGGAAATATCACAATAATGGGCGTCGGTCATACATATAAACACCATGGGACACTTCGTTTGGCCGCTACGGGCAAACAACTGTTGAGAATTCAAAATTTGAATTTTTTCACTTCCACCGTCTTTTGTATGCACGTCTTTAAACTCAATGTAGAGAAAAATGTTGTATGAAAAAGAGGTAGAAAATGTCAAAATGAGGGGGGTCGGTTACTCATATAAGCTCCCTATGATGCCTTGTTTAGCCGCTACGAGCAAAAAACCATTAAATGTCCAAAATCAGAATTTTATCAACTTCCCCATCTTTTGTATGTACACGTTTAAAATCTCAATTTAGAGAAAAATCATGTATGACAAAAAGGTAGCAAATGTCAAAATAATGGGGGTCGTTCATATAAATGAAGGCCTTTAAGTGCATAATTTAGCCGCTACGGGCAAAAAACTGTTAAAAATTCAAAATCTGAGTTTTATCAGCTTTCCGATCTTTTGTATGTATATTTTTAAAAACTGAATTTAGAGAAAAATCACGTATGACAAAAAGATAAAAAATGACAAAATAATGGGGGTCGGTCATACATACGAACACCCTAGGACGATGCGTTCAGCCGCTACGGGCAAAAAACCGTTGAAAATTCAAAATTTTAACGGAAAAGCGCCCTAAAAACCTCAAGAAAATTGTCCAATTTCTGATTCCCGGAATCTTTCTTGTCCTATGATTTAAAATTCATAAATCAAAATACTATTTTTCAAGAACCTGTAAAAAACCACTTGCTACGGTTTGAGTAAACCAAAATAAATTTTTTCTTCAAAGTTTCCGATTCCCCACAGCGAATTGGCGAAAGCCCCGGAAATAATCAGGTGCCTGTGCTAAGATCTTTATGAAAAAGCTTATTCTGGTTCGAGCACGCGAAAACTAATTACCTAGGATTAATACCATAACTTCATTTAAACAAGAAAACTAACGTTTATTGTTACAAAGACAGCGATTTTTTGTCAAGATTGTATTTTGTTTGCCGTATATTTTGGAATTCTTGGAAAAAAACGCAGTGATATTTCTAAATACATAAAATCTAAATTTAAGTTTCCATGACACAAACCTTCGTACTAATTTTGGTGCGTTCATCCGAAAAATTGTTAACTAAGAAGCCTACCCCTAGTGATTTTTTTTCGCGAATTTAGTAACAAAAAATAGATGTTAGCACTCACCGTCGAAAATACTACTGGTATGTAAAATTTCAGATCGATTGATCAAACGGTCTAGGAGGAGTTTGGTTACAAAGGCTTCATATTTGGCCGACGCAATAATGACTCACGGTAACGTTTCATAAGTGCCATGTATCAAAAATCTCTTATCATCATGAGGACTTAGCGCAATTTTAATTTGTGTAATCGAGTTTACCTTATGTTTTTTAGAATGTATAAGATTCTGAGAAATAATCTTATTTTGATTAGAATTTAAGCAATCCATATAATCTTGTAAAGTAATTTGAGTTTTAACCTGATTCTTTTTGATCCCTTTGTTTAAACTTTTATTAATTTCATCTTCCCCCTCAACTCGCACTGCATACATATTAGATCTTAGCCCGATAAATTCGGTTATAATACGACCATTGTTCTCATCTTTCAAAAGGCCTCAGGCTTTCTTATTTACTTGACGTATGTTCCATCGGTTATTAAGTGGATAGTCGCTTGTATCGAAAAGCATATGGCAATCTCGTTTAATCACCTCGTATAGATTGGGACAAGTCACTTCATAGATCAAACTGTGAGTGTCCCTATATCAAACAGTACAATTGGATTTGAATTCGGTTATCATATAATTATAATGAAAATCGTAAATGGTTGTTTTCGCTAAATCTAAAATACACATACCTACATAAATTGGTTTATTAAAGTAAACTTCAGATTTATTCATCTCTATAGCAACTAAATTCTCTTCAAATATAGTTGAACTTTTAAATTCAGGTCAACTAATGAGAGTTTCAGCACCATATCTACCATACCATTTTGTTACTAGTTTAACAATACTATGATAACGCACATTTTCCATAGTTTTCCCGAAAACGGTATTGTGCATTAATTTGAAAAGATTCTTTTCAAAATCAGTTTTTTGCTAATGATTTATTATTCAAATCAATGTAACACTTCAACCATTGAGATTGCCGGAATTCAAGTATTCTATGGATTCTTCCTACTTTAAATCCATAGCGAATAGCTTGCTTTAAATTCCTATAATGAATTACATATTTGGTTTTATTACCCGAAGAAGCTACTAGCTTTTTTTGTTTCGATTTTGGAGGAGAGGTATGTTCAAGACAAAATGGAAGGTCTTTATGAAGATCGTGAACTTCCTGAGGATATTCAAGATCGACTTCTGATATATATCCTGTAGATGAGTCGTCAGCAATACTTCCGAGATAAAAGGTGTCTTAATTTTCTAACCATCTGAAGCCTCCATAAGGTAAATGTTGATACATTGCCCATCCATACTGATTGTTGATATCATTATAAATTAAAAATTTGGTAGGTTGAGTAGGATCATAATCGGACATATATCTGTTGTTAGCTTTAGCGTAACGTTTTGAACATTGGCTCAGCCCATCTCTAATACCCCGTTCAACAAACGTAACCATATCAACATCGGTGAGAAGTTCTAAGGTTACATTTGTAGTTTTGAGCATAGCATCCCAAGTATACCCTGGGAGGGTGAAGTAATGAGCAGGATCTAGTTGATATGTTTGAATACAGCTAGATTGAAATTGCCCCAAAATATCAGCTGAAAGCATAACGTCCGTTTTCAAATATAGGTCCCCATATTCTCCTCAATTTCTAATAGAAAATGCATACCAAACTTTGTGGGCTTGTGAATAATCACTTTTAGTTATATTTGAGTCATTTAATATGTTAAGAATTTTTCGATTGGAGGTAAAGCGTTTTCTAAGAATTTAAGCTTTGTATTAAAATAATCGTATGGATAAACTCCCTTACGCTTTAGAACCTCAAATTACTTGTCTGCTCAATTTTGCAACCGTTCTGGAAGAATCGGAAAGGATATCAGATATGAAGATAAGGTATCTAAGCTACTTCCCATAAACCTACAAGAATCAACATATCTGAATTTAAAGGGAGAATTTTCAATACTCTTGGTGAACGAAATATATCTTTCTTTATTAGCTGTAGCAAATTTATGGGGCCGGGTAAATCTAAAGCTAAATTTTTAATTATAAAATGCGAGTCATAAACCACTTAAATTATAAAAAATTACTGGGATGGTGTGTGTATCCTCAAAATTTTGATTACACTCCATATGAGCAGCAACTCTATAGTTACCCGTCAAATGACAGTGATCAAGTACTTTCGTCTCTTCTCTCATAAAAAGTGACTCACATATTATGTGGCATTTTTCTGCGAGATGAAAATCAACAATTTTAATAGGTGTTAACCTTTGAATGGGGTGAAGAAAAATATCTCCGAGTCTTACAGCAAATTTTTTTAACTCATCAACGAACTATCGATACAATTTTTCCCACGATATGAATTGTAATATGATACCGTAGGGTCACATGCACATCGTAAATACTACATGTAACATGTTCTATGCTATGCTTCATGGAACATGTTGTTGATACATGCTTTTCTCCTTACAATCTAACAGTCAGCACTGCAAATCATCATATATAACAAGAAGAGCTTTGATTTTATTACTAAAATTAGTGAAATTCAAGTTTTGATGCTCACCTGTTGGTAGTCTTATTTTACAAACATTTAACTTCTTACAATCATCTACATGCTTATCTAAAGCACTGTTTGTATGAAAGTAAACAGCGGTCACAGAAGTAATTTCTATGCAAATTTGCTGAAAGTTGTGTGGAGAGGAGGCGAGAAAGATTTTTAATCCAAACGAAGTGGTAGCTAACGGGTTTATACATGTTTACATATTCTTCTTCTTCCACCATCACAAATATCATTTTGTTCTTCAAATCTATAATAAAGAGGAAAAATTATTATTTTAATGGTGTATGATATAAAGTTAAATTGAACTACCTAGGTATTTGTCTAATCGTCATAGGAAACTGGATTTTAACGAATTTCAACTCATCATTAAAGATTTGGTAGTTCATTACTCGTTCAGGATGCTTATCATGTGGATGTCACGCTGATAAAACAGCCCACTTGAAGCATTCATTATCATCGTTTTGAATGTTGATGCAAGCCTTTTTAGCTGCAATTTGAGGAGGTAATTGAACGAATGATGAACTTAACTGTAGAGTACACTTGTTAATATTAACCACTAGATTCTCCACAGTCTATAAGAAAAGGTGAAAGGTTTACTATACCACCAGTCCTAACACAGCTTTTAATAGCGGACCCTAGATCCATCCATCGAACTCTCATCGAAATATTGTTTTTTTTTCGCGATTTATCGGTCTATATCCCGAACCAGTTTTTAAACGTTGCAATTCCATCTTTGTTCGAAGGCAATTTAGATGGCAAATAATACTCGTAACACTACTTTTCATGCTTGCGTTACGCTTAGATGTTGATTTGGGTATCGTTGTCAAAAGCGTCAAACGGGCTACCAGGACCTAAAGCGAAACAATAAAAATATTCTCCGAAATATAAGCAAAGATCGGTATGAATTTGAAAATCGAAAATATATGGAAGGTGTCATCTGATATGAGCGGTAAATATGCACCGAATTGCAAAAAACTCAAATCGAAGAAAACCAGCATCAAACCGAATAGTATAAACCAAAAATTTTCAGTTCCAAGTAAGTGTGAGAGCTACGGCGGCATCGAAAAAGGAATAAGAACACGGCGGGAAAAAATAAACTTGTGTTTTATCTATTTTGTAACCGTACTACTCTCCATAACCATTGTAATGAATAGATTAATAATTAAAGTACATAATAGTACGAAAATTTTGTTGCAATTTTTTTGACGTTAAAATGTCTTTTCGCTCGTTATGTACACTGATAGCAAGTCAAACTTTCTAGCGCTACAATTCACGGATTTCAATCGCCAATAGCTACGAGGCTAATAATGCGATAACAACTGTTGAGGTCACAATGGATAGAGAATTTCTGTACGTGTATATCGTGCAGCATTGGTTTTGCGCGTGACATCATCGGGCTAGTTCATTTACGCATGATTATTGTTAATAAGCGTTGCGCAAAATTATAAATCAGTGTAGCGTGAGAACGCGATCATGTTGGACGTTCATTCGGGTGTCATTGTAAGGAGTTTGAAAGGGACTACCAGGATCTAAATTGAAACAATAAAAATATTCGTTGAAGTACAGTAGGTCCGCCGTATCCGCGGATTCCGTATCCGCGGTTTCACTTTTCCACGGTTGGTCTTTGACGAAAGTGGTTTCCAATTCTTTTCATATTCTTTGTTTTAACAACAAAACAACTGCAGCTAATTGCGCCGTTTCCATTTAAAGGCAGACTATTCCTTATCGCTAGAAAAATGTGGCGCAATTCGAAGAAAATTAATGAAAGGACTCGATTAGACCGTCTAGCCATCTGGCGACACTCAAATCTCCAATTGATTAGAGCCTGGATTGAATGGTTTCTAAACATCCCCAATGCGCAAAATTCGTCAGTCTACCATTTAATTCCAACGAGTTATAGTGTTTCGATAGTTTCCTTTATAAATTTGCAAATATTTTGATCCAGAATGACCTCAAAACGAAGCATTAGTGATCCTTCTTCAAATAAAAGACGGCGTATAGTGCTTAGCATCGAGGAAAAAATATTAGATTTGATTGAAAAAAAGAATAAATCTTTTGCCGAGGTTGGCCGTTTGTATGGTAAAAATGAATCTTCCATTAGGGAAATCGCTAAAAACAGTGCTAAAATTCGTTTTTCTTTCACTGTAACGCCTCATGCCTCGAAACATGTGGCAATAGTGCGAGACACTGTTTTAATGAAAGTTGAAAAAGCGCTCAATTTTTGGATAGAGGACATGACCAGAAAGAAGATGCCTATGAGTGGTATTATTTTACGGCAGAAAGCGTTGTGCCATTTCGACGACTTGAAGGGTGAAACAAGTAAGAAGAGCACCTTTACCGCAAGCAATGGCTGGCTACATAGATTTAAGATGAGATTCAATCTCAAAAATTTAAAAATAACAGCATCTGCAGATGAAGCTGCAGCCAGAAACTTTTCCATTGAATTGAATAAACTCATAAAGGACGGAGATTATGATCCTTGTTTTGGAAAAAAATGCCCGAGCGAACCTACATACATAAAACCGCAAAACAGGCTCCAGATTTTAAAACTTTCAAGGACCGTTTCACATTGACACTGTGCTGTAATGCAGCTGGATACATGATTAAGCCTGGGGTCGTTTATAAATCGAAAAATCCGCGAGCGCTAAAAACTAAAAATAAAAACTGCCTTCCTGTATTTTGGCAACACAATTCCAAGGCCTGAGTAACCGCAGTCATATTTCAGGAATGGTTTAAACATTGTTTTATTCCTGAAGTTAAAAGTTACCTGGAGGGAGAGAAATTGCCTTTCAAAGTAATATTAGTCATTGACAAAGCTCCAGGTAATCCGCGTTCTCTCATGAATGAAAATGAAGACGTAAAGTTAGTTTTTTTGCCTCCAAATACGACTGCACTCTTACAACCCCTTCACCAAGGAATCATTCGAGCCGTGAGAGCGACATATACACGTCACATGTTCGAAATGCTCCTTGAAAATATTCAGGCAGAACCAGAGGGTAAAGCCATGGACTGCTGGATATCTTTGAAGATTGCCGATGCCATAATATTCATCAAAGGAGCACTTGACGATTTGAAGCCACAGACTGTTATTTCTTGCTGGAAATCATTGTAGAATCAAAATCTGAAGGAGACCTCAAATTCGTCGGTTGTAGAAGTTGAATTTGACAAAATAATTGCATTAGCAGGAGAGGTTGGCGATGAAGGTTTCAACGATCTACAAGTGAGTGATTTGAATAGTATGATTGGTCCAAATGAAGAAATGTCTAATGAGAAATTAGAGGAGCTTGTTGCATCTTCAACAGAAGAAGAAGAAGATGAGGGAGAAGAGGAAGAAATATCTAACTGGACACTGGAGAAATTTTGAGAAGTTTTTAATATTGTACAGAATTTAAAAGAAAAAATTGTGGAGTATGATCCAGTAATGGAAAGAAGCTTTAAAGTGACCCGTTTGATAACACAAGCTGTCGAACCTCTCCAACAATGCTTCAACGACTTAAAAAGGCAAATTATCCGCGGATCCCCCTTATCCGCGGAGAGCCAAGAACGTATACCCCGCGGATACGGCGGGCCTTCTGTATAAGTAAAAATCGGTATTATTAAGTTGGAAATTGTAAAAAAATTAAAAATATCGTCTCATATGAGTCGTAAATATAGGCCGAATTGAGTCGAATGTGAATCATATAGATCTTGCATCAAATCGAAATCAAAAAAACCTAAAGTGTCCTGTGCCGAGTAAATGTCAGAGCTACGGCAGCATTAAAGAAGAAATTAAAAAAAGGTGAGAAAAAATAGTCTTGTGATTTATGTTTTCTGTCACGGTTTTACTCTATATAATCATTCTATAAGAGACATTGATTTAAGTACATACGAATAAGAAACACTTATTATAATTTTATCCCCAAGTTTTCACGGAAAATCTACGGCGCGGACCTTGACTGGGCCTTTCGGTTTTTTTATTGGTCCGAGCAGCAGACATGGCTTTACAATTAAATAAAAAAAAGAATTTGACAACCCAATTTCAATAGATGCAACAGGGGGTGTCGCGCAAAGGGTTAATATACCAAACGACGGGAACTCCGCGGTATATTTGTACACAGTAGTGAGCCATATAAACGATTTGATTATTCCGGTGGCCCAAATGGTGTCAGAAAAGCATGATGCGAATTTAATTGGTTATTGGCTGCAGGAGTGGATTCGAAAAAGTGCCAAAATATCCAAATCGGTGATAGTGGACAGGAGTAAGGCACTAGAAACCGCGAAAGCATTCAACAACGTGACTTTTAGTATGTATAATAATTTCTGTATCATGTTACTCTTGGGAGAAATCAGGAATGTTTCTTTTCTAAAGTGCTGGATCCGTAATGATACTGCGCACATTTTGAAATCACTGACAATGTGGAAGTGTTTTAATAAAAATGAAAATAAAAGGCTCAAATATATTTCATGCTCTGTTTACGGTATCTGACAACTTTGGAGAATTTCGATGAATTTTGTGAAACTGTCAAAAGTTTACTGAAACTGGCTCTTACACCCCTGGATACAGCAGAAGCTCGCGAATCGAGAATCAAACTGGCGAACCGCATTCAAGATTTCGCGGTTAAGGATGCTGTAATAAAAGATTTGGAAATTTTGTCTGCACCCACTGATCCGGATATTCAAATGGATATTCATCATCATTTAGCCGAAGATAATAGAGACGACGAAGAACAGAACCAGGTAAATGATCAGGCAAGTTACCAAGATCAAACTGACAGAACGCAAAGGTTCATTCGTTCTCTACAACCAGAAGTATCCCAGGACATTGCCAACGATTCTCAGAATTTTAAGCTCCCAAGGAATACTACTCCCAAGAGTTTGCTAAAATGTTCAATGCATTTCTGCGAGTTTTTCGGACCTGGAGTTGTGTAATGATGCAGCATTTCAGATCACCGATAAAAGTCGCGACATCAGCAAGTAGGGATGTAGAAAAAATATCGATATATCGAAATATCGCTATTATTTGTTCGATATATCGATATTTTAAGCGATATTTAATTTTCCGATATATCAATATATCGATATAAAATTCTTGCTATTGAAAACGTATGAAAAAGCGACATTTTTTCAGACCGACAAATATATCACTTCTACCTTGAATAAGGAAAAATTATTGTTTATTAATATTTTGAGAAAAATAATATTCATCATTGCAAGAAATTTGTGATTAACGATAAATATACTATTTCTTAGAACCCGATCATTCTCTTATAAATTGAAACGATATATCAATAAATCGATATTTTTATTGCAAGCGATAAATATAGATTTCGATATTTCCAAAAAATATCGATACGTTATTTATCGATATTTTTTTAATTTTCGAGATACCTATCAGCAAAATCTGACCGTTTTTTTTTAGAGATCAAACAGACTATGAAGACGATTAGTGCAAACCATCTTAGAATGGACACTTTTGTTTCGGTACATTGCACCAAAATAATTGAACCCCTGATGAAAGAAGGTTATGATGTTTGCGCCAAGATTCAATTCGGAAACCAAACGGGAAAATATTGAACGAGAGTTTAGAGTATCTGAATGCGCAGAAAAATTGGAAAAATCAAGTGGAACTAGATAACAAGAATGATTACAGCATTTCTTCATCGCGGCAAGAACAAAGCCTCTCTTTAAACATCAGGTTCGAGCACGATTACTCCCAACCAACTAATCAAAGCCTGAGTTATACCGAATTCAACGAGGAAAACGTTTCTGTGAGCGCCGAGACTGATATTTCGACTTTGGTTCCCGATAGGATTACGCTTCCAGATTCACGCGGAAAATATGTGTCAGCGCAGCCTGATATTCACGTGTTTCTCCAGAACCGATCGGCAGCAAACCATGCAGCTCTAAACTCCTGAAGAACGCCAGCTGTCGCCCGCCTGTCAAAATTAACAGAAAAGCAGTGGCATATTCATAATAAATTCATGTGCATGTGATGCTATCTATGAAATCATTGTGCATGCTTATAGTAACACTGCAACATTCAGAAAACTGGTAGACGATTTAAGTAATAATAGAGCTAAAACCAACTACTTTGAATTTATAGTGCTGTATTCCAAAGAGGATGCTTGCTCACCCGTTTATTCAAAAAAACGAGACATTTTGTATAATTTTTTTAAGACTCCAAATACTCATAGGGTGGATTGTCAAATAGATGTGACAAAACTTTTTATAAATTTATTCGAGAATCCTTTTAAGCCTGTCCAAATTTGAGAAGTGTGTGGAAAGCTTTTCTACGAAAATCTTTAATTTTCATATATTAACACTACGTAGTACGCGCATTTGGCAAGGGGCGCTTATAAATCTAGTAGAAATAATTTCTCAGACACTCAAAAAGTCCAAACAACTATGTGAAATGTGCGACAAATACTCAAGAGAGATAACAAGTAAATTGGGGGGCTATTTATGTATTGATGTTTGTGCCATATTTCCTGAAATGGGCGGAAGAAATAATCGTTGTTCTTTGGATGAAATTCCAACAAGATTAACTTTAGACAATGAATATTATCAATTATGTGGAGCGGTGGAATTCCAGCCAGACATCAAGCATTATGTCGCTTATTGTAAATCGACAGATGGCCACTGGGATCGAAGGGACGATCTAGAGAGGAACGTTAAAAAACTTAACCTCACTCGAACTCAACAGAAAGAAAAATTGAAATTTGGATGTTTTTTATGCCCAATGTGAGTAATATGTGTTTAGAATGATCGAATGAGTTAAATAAAAAATGCGAAACAGTTCTCCGGAATTTCTAACATGTAAATATACTATATCCAGCACAGAGAAAATATAAACATTTTTATAGTTTGGTTCTTATCTATATATAAATAGGCGACACGTTTTTTTGTTTTCCCTTTTACAGGAAACCAGGTGGACTTACCAGGATAAAAATTATACCATTCGAAAGATTAGTTTTTCGTCTATGTGCATCACTTAATTTTTTTTCTTAAATTTAATTATAAATTAGTTTAATTTTAAATTGAAATTAAAAAATGCAATGGGATAGTATGCGTGAATTGAGCACACGTATAGCGTAGATGATGCTTTTGGGAAGAATGTATGCGTGTGATTGTTTTGCTTTTTGCCTGCAAATATGCAACCATATGTGAATTTTTGGTTTGTGTCCCCGATAAATGGCAAGTACTAAATTAGCCGAAAATCAAACCAAATGGATCAATCTTCTACTGGGGACACAAACCAAAAGAATTAACACATAATTGCATTCCTCTACGAAAAAATCAGAATATAGAACATACTTATTTATTATTATCATTGGCATAGATCACACGTTCGACTGAATAACCAACCATTTATGCCATATACGTTCATTCCTTTCACTCAAACCTAATATCTATGCCAATGATAATGTGAGGGGCAAATGCAGCCATATCACAGACAATATTCACATGTTCATTCTTTTGTTTTTTGCCTGGAGGAAGGCAATCTTTGGCTAATAAAATTGCATTCTTCCAGACAAAAGCCAAATCAATGAACATATGGGCACAGACAATAATATTGATGCATTACCACAGACAAATTTAAAGCCATCGTTTACTTATACCATTATTTTTTGCTAATTTGATAAAAATATATGCAAATTTTATTTTAAAAATATGAAAATCACAATTTTACAGTTATTGCTAGAAAACGCGAGGTTAACTTTCACGAATATTTATGGAAAGCGAGCGAAAGTCTGAATTTTATCATATTTCCTAACTTTTGTATGGACCCACATTTAAAAACATAATTTAGAGAAATATGATATATGGCCAAAAGTTGGGAAATTAAAAATTAATGGGGGCCGGTCATACCCCCTAGAATGCTTGATTTAGCCGCTACGAGCAAAAAACTGTTAAAAATTCAAAATCTGAAACTATATCATATTTCCAAACTTTTGTCTGCACACCTTTAAAACTGCATTTTAGAGAAAAAAGAAATAGTAGGAAATGAAAGTTTATTCGTTTGTACGGAAATTCCAGATATATTTTATTTGCAATATCAAATGTATTTCCCACAACTTCATAGTTTAGTTAAAAACCATGTGATCCACGGTGCATGTGGTTTATTGAATCGTATCCCCGTCTGTATCAGAGATGGTAAATGCAGCAAAAGCTTTTCTAAGGACTTTTACAATACAACTCAGGGCAATGTTTGATGCGTCGTGTTTATGGTATAACAGTTGACTTTCGTGGCCACTATGTTGACAACCGTTATGCTGTTCCTTAAAACCCATATCTTTTAGCGAAATTTGATTACTACTTAAATGTTGAAGTTGTTGACACAGTTAAGAGCCTAAAATATATGCACAAATAAGTTTGTAAGGGAAGAGTTTGAGGTTGAGTTGAGGGCAAAGTTTATATAGATGAAACCGGTAGCTTTTTGTCCGGTCACTATGTTGGATCTACAGAAATTAATTGGCGCATGAATGAGTATCCAGTGCATTACCAGTCACGTAATATATAATAGTTCGGCTTGAATGTCACTTGCCTCACCAGCAAAATGTAGTCTTTAGGGAAGGAAATGTTCAGCAAGCTCTTAAAATTCACAGAAGAACAAAATTGACTGCATACTATGAAATCAATCGAATTAGTTCATCCGAGTTTCTATATACAGAGACGCCGATGCATTATATTCAGGTAGATAAAGAAAAGAAATGGAAAAAACGTCAAAGAGGAAGAAGTGGAGCTATTGCTAGAGTATTTTATGTTTTATGTTGAGCTGTTTCATTTGAGACTATTTTTCTTCCCATCAGGATTTGGGTGCTATTGTGAACATTATTTACTGCACATTTTCAGCACATGCACCACGTATCGCATGAAATTATGGAGAGTGGCGTGAATATTTATTAGAAGTAAAAGAGTGTAAGTCCTCTCAGCAGTTAAGAGAGTTATTTGCCATATCCTATTTGTGGTATGAACTTTCCTACAAATGCACTAGATATGTGGAATGAATTCAAAATGTTCATGTGTGAAGACTTTTTAAGAAATTCTTCAGAAAATGATTCATATAACCGTGCTTTATTAGCTATTGAGGAAATTTTGTTCAGTAAACGATTCATTCGTTACTTCAACTATACTTTTCGAATATAAGACTATTTTACACTGTGGAGATTTTTCACGAATATTGCCACCTACACCTCACGGCACACGTGTACCACTTTTTGAGAATTGCCTTACTTCATGGTCCAAATTTTCAAAATTCCACAAAATAACTTTTACTCAAAACATGAAAGCTCTACCTCATGAGATTGAATTCATTGAATTTCTTAAATCTCTTTGTAATGGAACTTTACTCACATTTCCAGATTACAGCCAAGATGTTATTGAAATTCCTTCCCATTTAGTTAGCCCCAACTTCATGATTGCAGATACTTATGGCAATGTATCTGAAACCATAAAGTCTAACGATATTCTCAATTCGGTTATATTAGCACCCAAATATGAAGACTGCACTTTCATCGATGCAGAAATCTTTAAACAGCCTGGCCGGAGAGAAACGAATATATTTGAGTTCCGATTTCATCTTGAGTGATGACTTTAGAGAGCAAAATAATTTTTCAGTAGAATTTTTAGACTCAGTTGCTGTAAGTGGGCTCCCGGTTCCACAAATTTATTTTCAAAACCAAATTGCATACGTTTACTTATTCGTAATTCGACTACAGGACATGACTTGCTTGGTCGATGGTACACCTACTCGTTTAGTTCAAATGCAAAAGAAAATTGTTTGGATTGTGAGATTTTAGCAGGAGTTTTCCGAAACACACGTATTTTGACACCACAAATAAACCTTAATTATACAAGTACACTTCTGTCTTTTTCCTTTTAAAGAACTCAATGTCCCGTTATTCTGACTTTTGCGATGACAATTAATAAATCCCATAAATCCCAAACGTGTCAAAAAGAAGGAATCTTACTCAAACTACCTGTATTTTCTCACCGTCAATTGTATGTTGTAGCCTGAATTGTATATGTATTTCTGAAACACAAGGCTAAGGTCATTTGGCATAAGATGAAATAATTCTTACAAAAAGTATTTTGTATGAGAAAATTTTCAGATCTTTTAAGATCCGCAACCGCACGCGCAAGGTTTTCGATAATTATAGATAGGGCCTCATTCAATAAAGATGTACTTTGACGTGCAAAATGAGCTTAAATGATTTCTGCTAAAGTCTGAACTAAATCACCTTTTTACTTTTAATGCTACTGTATATACATATAGCGCCATGCGCGAGGTATAAGAGTGAGCGTAGCGAACGATGGGGGTTTGCGAGCGAAGCGAGCAGGAGGCCTCTCCCTAGTATTAATAAATGTGTCAGTTGCAATCGAAATTGTACATGGTGTTTTTATTTACCGGAAATATTTTCCTAGAGATCCTAGAGAGAGAAGAGATTCCGCGCATGCGCACCGACTCCAAAACGCACGTTATTAAATTTGGTTATCACTCGAGAAATACCAATATTGATGAATTTTAGAGGCTGAGCAAGGTGGCCAGGAAAAAAACGGAACTTTCGAGCCCTTTCTTGCCCATAAATTCTTAAATTGTCCGAGATATTTGAGTTATGCGGTGCGCCGTGATACCGATTTCAATCCGCAACTGCAAAAAACTGGGGGATGCCAAAAAATAACAATTGTTGAGCAAAGGCGAGCAGGATCAGGGCTTTCCAATGAGGGGTCAAACATTGCAAAAAACCAATTTTCAAAAAGTACTCATGCTGACTTCACGGAAATAAAACTTGACGGTAGTTCTCAGTCTCTTTATTGCATTTACATAGTGCGAGTTTTTTTCAATAATAATTAGAAATGCGGAAAAGTGTGATTTTCGAATCATAGTCGGGGCAGTGGAACTTTTCGATGTTTGAACAAACACAGGGAGTAAATTGTCAGTGTGATTTTCGAATCAGAGTTTCACAAAACTGGAACTTTGTTTTTTTTTGAGCAGATAAAGTTATTATAATTGTCTGTACTTTACTGACTAGTCCGAACGGTACTAATGAAATAGTAAAAATATCAAAAATTTATCCAATTCATTTATTGTTCATCTAAAATTTTTGAGTTACATGTCATTTATTTATATGTACAATTTTGGTTCTGTATTCTGAATATAACCCAATTTCTTATGACTAACTTAATGTTAGTTTTTGCAGTTTCCAACCCAATTTCTTATGTTTCAAGAGTGAAGCAATAATTCTAAGTTAAGTTAAGTTAAGCTATTTCTTTGTCTATATTTTCAAAAATGGAGTAAGTTCAACGAATGCTCTGAAATGTGCTTGGATGGTAATTATTTAGTATAATTCCTAAATATATGCAATATTTAAGGTATAACAGTTTAATCTTAGAATAGTTTAGTATAACAGTTTTTCATATGCATATTCCGTAAGAATATGCTAAATTTATCTTTATTAATTTTACTACATTAAGGTCCAAAATTATTGGTTAGTTTCTTTACAAGTGGTTTGACCAGCCATGAACGATATGTTATCTATGTGTGCATTTAGTCCCACGTCTCTCGATATTCATCGCGTTTGTTTTTGTCCGCAAATTTAATGTAACTAAAGTGTGATAAATGTTTATTTTACATATTTGAAATTCAGAATCAGTGTTATGTGATGGACGTACCGATAATAACGAAAAAGGTACAATAAATGCGTTCTTGTAGAGTGCCATTGCAAGATGCAATGTGGCAAATACTCACTCGTGCTAATAATGCTCGTTTGTAAGATTGATTAATGAAACAAGTTTGTCCATTGACGTCGAATCAATAACTGCTTTATTCGCTTCATGTTATTGGTTTATATGTACAATTTTGGTTCTTTGCTCTGAATATAACCCAATTTCTTATGAATAACTTAATGTGATTTCTTGCAATTTCCAACCTAATTTCTAATGTTTCAAGAGTGAAGCAATAGTTCTAAGTTAAGTTAAGTTAAGCTATTTCTTTGTCTATATTTTCAAAATTGGAGCAAGTTCAACGAATGCTCCGGAATGTGCTTGGATGGTAAGTATTTTGTATAATTCCTATATATATACAATACTTAAGGTATGACAGTTTAATCTTAGAATAGTTTAGTATAACAGTGTCGTGATACGGCAAATGAATGTATGTACTATGTCACCGTGCCACCAAATGAATGCCCCTTCGCCCCCCAAAGCCCTTTGCATGCCCAATACCATTCAGACGTAAAATCTGTTCACGGTCAATCGAAAATTGCTGACGCAGCAATTTCGCGACATTCGGCATTTGTGACGCGCCTCCACGCATTCACCAGGGTCAACTGACCTTGGATAAGAACAAAATGAATATGAGCAGAAAATGCTGACGTTGAAGAAAGGGGAATTGAGAAGGCCTTCAACGTGGATCATGATGTTGGAACATAGATCGTGGGTGATGTCACCATCACATTGAACGGATGGCCAGAAAATGCTGACGTTGAAGAAAGGGGAACCAAGAAGACCTTCAACGTGGACCAAGATGTTGGATCATAGATCATGGGTGATGTCACCATCACATTGAACGGATGGCCTTCAACATGGATGATTTCATGGGATCATGTTAACCATGGAACAGTGGGACCATGGCAACGGAAATTGCTGAGGATGCGAAATACGTCCACAATGCTTGGCCTTGGAGCAGAAATCATCCGACTTTGGGATGATGTCAACCGAGACTGAATTGGGGATAAGTGATGAATAGACGAAAATATCCCTATAAATTATGTGAGAAAATGAGGAAAGAGTTAGTTGTTATCGGGAGCCAATCCAGCCCAGAAGGAAGCTACTTACCAAACCAGCCCAGAATCGCAGACATCGAAAAGAGGATACGCACTGGAGCTGAAGCTCAATTCAAAAGGAAGTTGGACGCAGCAGTGCAGTCCTGGGTGCTGGCACAGGGCAAGGAAGAACGAGTGCGGGCAGAGCAGGAGATTTCCAGAATTAAACAGGCGAGGAGAAATTACCGCCGGGCATCGAAATTAGCCAAGATTAAGTAAGTAGTGTTAGGGCTAGAGTTTAGGTTTAATTAGTTAGTAAGAGAATTTTGTAAAGCAGCTTCCATTAGGAGATGTATGGTACTATGTAAAATGTAAAGTACCATTAACTTTTGTTGTTTGATGAATGTTAGCTTTGTAGGAACTTAAATATGAAATAAAGAAAATATATAAAGAAAGAAAAGTTTGAGATTAAATGCAACTACTTTCTGTTCACGCCGAAAATCCCAACATAAATTTGGCGCAGCCGCAATTACGGATTTACGACACACTAGGAGCGACATATCAATAAGTCATAGATCAGAAAAATAAAAATTTGAATTGGTGAAAGTAATAGAGATATATGGCAGACTCTAAACCATTATTGAATGAAAATCGTATGGGAATAGTAGACTCTATCCCAGGTGAAAATCCAGATGAACAAATTTCTAGTGTTAGGGAAGAAAATAATAGTAACGAGTTATTCGGAAAAAACGGGGAAGATACAGAGGAAAGATTAAACAACGCACAGGTATTGGAAATTGAAGAAACCAGTCAAACACAGAATCCTGAAGACGCTGAACGAGTCCAACTTAGACACGGGAGGACATATTACAGAATTAATTCCAACGCAGACAGTAATATTGGTAGAGAAGATCACCAACAATCAGCAACAAGCAGAGAAGCAAATATACAGGATATTGATCACCAAAACAGGGAAGAATGCGAAAGTAAGAAAATGGCGGACGTACAGTTAGTCAACAACATATTGTACAATAATGTGCCAATTTTAACGGGGGAAGAAAGCCCACGAAAACAAAATGAAATAAACGAATTTGTTAACTGCGCTCGTCTCGGATATGAAACACTTGTGGAAGCACAGGACAAAGCACTATTTATAAAACTCTTGCCAACAAGGTTGAGAGGTAGAGCCTTGGAAATTGTGGAAACAGGAGTGGATGATACTCTTGAAAAAATATTTACAACACTTAAAGCTAATTTAACTCAAAATACATCTTATATTCAACTAAACACCCAACTTAGAAGCGTACAGCAATTACCAACTGAAACACTATTTGCTTACTTCAACCGTGTGGAGAATCTCATAACTTCTTGCAAGAATGCAGCAGAAGAACAATATACTAGTGGCGGAGATGGATTGAAGGCTGAGATAGAAGAAGTGGGTCTGCATTGTTTTAAGATGGCAATTATGAACCCAATCATAAATTTTATTTGCTCCAAGACGCAGATAACACGTTGGCCGGACTGGCATCCAAAATATCACGGTTAGAACAAACAGAACAATGTATGCAGCAAGGATCAGTGAACCAAAACAGCTCAAAGGACCACACATTCCCAATAGGATTAAACACGGATAATCAGCAATGGCGGAGAAATCAACCACGCAATAACAGTCTTAGATATTCAACATCATTTGGGAGGAATGTGAATCAACTCCAGTACCATTCTGAGAAACCCTATAATGGATCACAGAGAAACTACTCAACAAATAATAATTTCAGTGCACCGCAAGGCGGACAGGATCACCGACAAATGCGATGTAATTTCTGCAATAGGATGGGTCACATAATGGCAGAGTGTCGAACAAGGCAAATGACACCTTTCCGTTCCATATGTAGAATATATGGTCATACTAGCCAAAACTGCTCTGTACGAAGGTCACAGAACCAACAAATCCAAAAGAAATACTAGCGAACAACGAAAACGTCAGGTTAATCAAACAACAATCCTAAAAAACACGAATAAGTGTAACTTTTGCGTAGCTAATGATCACGTCGAGACTACATGTTTTCTCCGACAAAGATGGGAAAGACTACAGCATGAGAAGAAAGTAAGAGATGAGGGAAACTCGACGGGGACGACCGCACGCACCGCGAGTCGTCAGTAGAAGATAATAAGAAAAGGTGCAAAAGACCACCGAAACTGCCTATAATAACACTATCGGTGGATATAATCAAGAATAGGAAGGCAGAATTTATAATTGACACAGGATCGGAAATAAGTCTGATAAAGGAAGAAGAAATAAGGGAAGACAAACTAAAATAATAAGTAAAACAGACATAGTTACACTAAACACGATTTCAGGAAGCATACTATCTGAAGGAACAATAAAGGCACAAGTGGAATTATTAAAACGGTATCCCTGCGAGTTCCAGGTGGTGAAGTCAATATATCCATCCAATATAGCTGGATTAATTGGAAATGACTTCCTTACAAAATATTGTAATGTGGAAGGTCCAGCCAAAAAATTAGTTTTCCCATCACAAGAGAAAAACGAAATGATTGCTATATCGTTCAAGAATGATAAAGGTCCGTGGTATAGCAATGACCGATTGGTTGATGTAATAGCAAAAGACAAGGAAATTGACCAAAGTGAAGACTCCATCCAAGAAGGACACTACAACGATGGTTCGCAAACCAGAAAGTGTACCTTAGCTTCGCACTTGGAAGGACATGGAGGACAAAATCAGATGTCTTTACACTCAACAGAGGACACGGAGATAATAAAGGATTTAGCAACACTTTTCGGTTCAGAATTGGATACTGTACAGATCGACGAGAGCAATGCTACATCCGGACGTCATACTCGCAAATATGACGATTATCGAATCAATCGTTATTCAAGTTCTACGGATGGGTTAAATACAATAAAATTGGAAAAACGCACGGGCAGTGTACCAGAGTTGTTAAAGGAGAGTAAGGAAGAGGAAGATTGTGTCAGCATAGAGGAGACAAGGATGATGAAAATTCCAAGAAGAACAGTGAAATTTTTGGAAATATCAACAATGATTAAGGGCGAATTTATAACAGTAGGAGAAGAAGTATTACCGGGGGTGTACATAAGTAATGCACTCGTCACCCCAGTAAAGGGAAAAGTAAAAATAAGTATTACTAGGTGGCGTTCGCGAAGTCGCACACAAAATTGAGCTGAGCGGTCGATATATAGACACTCGGCTTCATAGTTATCTGTGGTAATGTAAGATTTAGTAGCAATTGGTTCAAATCGATACCATGTGTGTTGACTTGGTTTTAATTTAAAAAATATGTAAATTACAATTCTAGCCCTAAATGCTGATTTATTGGCCATTTCTTGTTTGTTATTCTATCTCTTCATTACCTTCAGTGAGAGAAACTCAGGAGATAAAGTGTGGGCCATATACGATTTGGAATTTGAATCGGTTATAAAAAAAACTAATGAATATTTCTCCAAAATTATAATTTTATTAGAAAGATTGAACATTTCCATTTACGAATGAAACGCAACATCATTTGAATGACTGCCACGGCTGGCTTTACAGTCCCCATCCGATCAACTAAATTTTTCAATGCATTTTCGATTGTTTGGGCTTCAGTCTCGTGAATGGCAACTTCAATTTCGTGTTTCATGGACTCAATCGCCTCTGGATGATAAGCGTAATATATATCCTTAATAGATCCTAATGGGTTGAAATCACAGCTCTGAGCTGCCCAATTTGGATCAGAATTTTGCTTTATTATTCGATGTTCAAAAGCGGTGCGCAAAAGATCGATTGTATCGTTGGCTGTGTCGCAGCTCCGTCCTGTTGAAAGCAAATTCCGTCCATGTAACACTCTTCAATTTGTGGAAACAAAAATCCATTTAACATGGCTCTTTAACGCTCGCCATTGATCCTGAGGACGGCGCTGAGGGCGGCAATTTCGTTTATTGAAATAGCCTCCACGGTGGAAATGAGCTTCATCGGAAAAGATAATTTTTCGGTAAAAATGTTCATCTTCGACCAAAGGATCTTCAGCTCATCCGATGCGATAGGCGAACATAAAACGCATCGGATGGTCATGAGGCTTCCATTCTTGGACTCTTGTTTGTAGCCAAAATTCTCCTCAGACAAGTGCGAGAAATGTTCAGTTCCTGAGAACGATGACCAATTGATGTTGATGGATGTTCATGCACATTGTGCGCAACCGCAGCAATGTTTTCGGGTGTGCGCACTGGACGAAAATGGAAACGGGTTGTTTTGTCCAATAATGAACCGGTTTCACGAACTCGCTTCACTGATTGATCAACTGATTGGAATGGAAATTTTTTCCGTAATTTTTCTTATGGTTTCCGTAGAAAATTCACCAGTGTTGAAGTAAGTTTTCAATATTTCCCAATTTTGTTCAAGCGTAAAGCGTCCCATTTCGTAAATGTCAAACATAAGACAAATTTTCTGTTAGCTCATGAAAGACATTATGCCTATCAAACTCAAAATATACAGCAGTTCAAATTCCAAATATTAAATGTCCCTCCCTGTATTTTCTATCTTAGTTCTTATCCTATAGTGAGCCCTATTCAATTATAGTTTATAAATTATTACTTCCTCTACACTATTGAATTACTCAGCTTCTATAATTTATGTTAAATAATTTTGACAAAATGTAATAAATGTTATTCATTGTTCTGCAAAATGGTAAACTTTGAAATTACTTGATTCCTATTATTCTAGTTAACATTTTCTAATAACTCATGACTTTTTGTTATTTTGGGATTTCTAGTATTGTTAGAAAAGCGGGGATCCTTGAGAAAGGATCATCTGAAAAATTATAACCGTCGTTCCGTCCTGATTCTGGATTGAATCCGAACGTCTAGGGGTTTAGCGTAACATTGACTGCACGTCGATAAATACAAAGAACCGTGCAAGTCAATGATAGCAGAATCCTTGCACGTCGATAAATAAAGAGAACCGTGCAAGTCAATGAGAAAAGAACCCTTGCACGTCAATTAAGGAGAGGAACCGTGCAAGTCAATAATTGAGAATCCTTGCCCGTCGATAAAGCGGGGCACCGGGCAAGTCTTTGAATCTTTCTGTTTCCTTGCACGTCGTGAAGGCGGGAAACCGTGCAAGTCTATTGGTATACTACCTCTTAAGGTGGTGCCTCTAGTAGTTTGGTGGTGTCTTTCTGTGGTGCCTCTGGTGGTTTGCTTCAGTATTAAGGAACTGTACTTTTCACTTTAAAGAATTTACTGTGTTCACTAGGTTTCTAAAAAGAAACTAATTTTACTCTTGGTTTTTCTTAGTTCCATCTGGCTGAAAAACTTCTGAAGGTTTGAAAATTATGAGTAGCAGCCAGTTTGACTCATGATCCCTAGGAAACCTACCTTTTTCTGAATGCACAAGCTCCAGTGCAAATTGGAAGGGGGCAACATTGTATGTCGCCAGATAAGAATCTTCATGCGAATTCTTATGAGAAAAGAGCGGAAAATTTCTTATGGGACTGTACAGAAACTACTTGAAACAATTGTACGGTTTTGTTTACTTTCATTTAACATTTCCCCCCGGCCTTCGCAGGGTCAGCCGGCGAAATTGAATCATTTGTTGATGACAAAGGTAGTAAACATACTTTAACAACTGGGCGAACAACAATCCCTGTGCTCGTTTTAAGAGTAACAACCCGTACAACACTGTCTGGACCAGGTTGCGCCTTGATTACACGTCCCAACGGCCATTTAGATGGAGGATATCGTTCGTCAACGATAAACACCAGGTCACCTTCCGTGATAGGAGTAACTGGCTTATTCCATTTGTAGACTGACTGAAAGCGTTGTAAATATCCCCTTGACCATTTTCTCCAAAAACATTGTACAATTTGGCTGAGATGTTGCCATCTAGAGAGTTTGGTGAACTGGATATTTTCCAGATTTGGTTCTGGAATAAGTGTGAGTGATTGACCAATAAGGAAATGACCTGGAGTAAGTACATCCATGTCGTCTGGATCATTAGTCAACGAACATAGCGGTCTGGAGTTAAGTATGGCTTCGATTTGAGCTAATATTGTGGTCATTTCTTCATAAGTCAGCCTGTTTTCCCCGACAACTCGCTTAAGGTGATACTTCATGGATTTCACACCAGCTTCCCATTTTCCACCAAAGTGGGGTGAAGCTGGTGGGTTGAAATTCCATTTTGTGCCATCATTTGCTATTAGTGATGCAATTTTACTTGTTGATAAAGAGCATTGTTGAAAAAGCTGTCGAATTTCCCGATTAGCTCCTTTAAAATTAGTTCCGCAGTCACTACTCAAGGTGGCGCATATGCCACGACGAGATATAAAGCGTTTGTAAGCGGCTATAAACGCATCGGTGGTATAATCGGTAACAAGCTCCAGATGAATCGCTGAGGTAGCCTGGCATACAAACAATGCAACCCAGGACTTATAAGTCTTGGAAGCACGCCCTCTCCAAGTTTTAATAATGAATGGGCCGGCGTAATCAACACCAGAATGAAGGAAGGCTCTTGCAGAATTAACTCTGGACGGTGGAAGTTGCCCCATAATATGTTTTGCCCGTGACTGACGAAATCGTGCACATGTAACGCATTTCAGAATAAAGCTTCGAACTGGAGAGCGACCACCTAGAATCCAACAAGTATTTCGGATGTAGTTTAAAGTATCCTGAGTTGATCCATGAAGCGTTTTATAGTGAGCATCTTGAATAATAAGTTTAGTTAATTCAGAATGTTTTGGAAGAATATATGGTTGTTTCGCATTAGCACTTAACGATGAGTTTTTCAAACGACCTCCTACCCTTAGTAAATTATTATCGTCGATAAATGCTAGAAGTCGAAAGAGTGCGCTCGAACGTGGTAGTTCATTTTTTTCTTGAAGGGATGCAATTTCCATTTTGAAATTCTCATTTTGTGTTAAGCGAATCCAATGGAGGAGAGCTTCATTCAATTCACCAGGAGTTAAAGGAACTCGTGCTAAGTCGCAAATTTCGGGAGATACTTCTTTCCGCATGCGACTTAATGCTCTTCGAAGAATGGCAGTTATTCGTAGGAGGCGAGTCAATGATGAATATCGCGAAATTAGCTCCCATTTTGAGCTTGAAACTGCTGTGTGAAAAGTTACAGCACTAGAGATTACTCGTTGTTCTAGATCTTGAGGATTCTGTGGTTGGTGAGGTAAAACACTTGGCCAGTTTTCATTATTTTTTATTAACCATGCAGGACCTGACCACCATATAAGATGATTACGCAAGTTCATTGCCGTTATACCTCTGGTTGCGCAGTCAGCAGGGTTTTCCTTTCCAGAGACGTGTCGCCATGTAGCTAATGGAAGAGTTTCTTGTATATAGCACACTCGATTGTGAATGAAATCTTTCCATTTGGAGGGATGGTTGTTAATCCAGGTGTGCACTATAGAGGAATCAGTCCACAGATAGCACCTGGCTGCTTCAAAGCTCAACGACGTGCGACAATGGTGAACAAGCTTAGTCAACATGACGGCTGCTGATAGTTCTAGCCGGGGAATCGTTATTCGCTTTAGAGGCGCAACTTTAGTTTTGGAGCATAACAATGCCACATGTACTTGATCCTTAAATTTTGTTTTAATGTAAACGACTGCGGCCATTGCTAATTGCGACGCGTCGCTGAAACCATGAAATTCAATTGTACCAGAAGAATTAAATCCACTCCATCGTGGAATTTCAATAGTTTCTAAACCATTGAGTAATTGCTGAAGACGATTCCATGTATTAATTTGAGGTGAGGCTAGCTCATCATCCCAATTGAGCTTAACTGCCCATAACTCCTGCATAAAAATCTTTAATTGAATAAAAACTGGTGATAACAATCCTAAGGGGTCAAACAATTGGGCGATTTTGGATAAAACTGTGCGTTTTGTAACTCTAACTGTTGGAGAACTTGAGAATTTAAAATGCAATGAGTCAGTAGGTGGATTCCAGAATAAGCCAAGCGCACGAACTTCGTTATCTTTTAGTTGAATTGACTGGACTGTCAACTGGTCAACCAATGGAATTTTAGCTAGGACATCAGAACGATTACTTATCCATTTTTTCAAAGTAAATCCTCCTGCCAGGCATAGTTGACGAATTTGATCGGCCTGTTTCTGGGCTTCTGTGATGGTGTCAGCTCCGCCGAAAATGTCGTCGACATATCTTCCTATTGTAAGTGGTTTAATAGCGTTTGGAAAGTTATGCCCTTCATCGTGTAGTAACTGAAGAATTGTCCTTAATGCTAAAAAAGGCGAACAAGCAAGACCATAAGTTACGGTTGTGAGGAAAAAGGATACAATCTTGTCATCATCATTCCAAAGAATCATTTGGTATTTCCAATCGTCAGGATGAATTTTGATCTGACGATACATTCGCTCCATATCTGTTGAAAATACGTATTTATACAATCTAAAGTACATTAATACGTCGAAAATATCCGTTTGAAGTTTAGCCCCAGTAAATAGAATTTCATTGAGGGGAGGTCCCCCAGTGGTTCGACATGACCCATTAAAAACCACTCTGAGTTTTGTGGTCAAGCTGGACTCTCGAATCACACCGTGATGAGGAAGATAGAAGCCATGAAAATTATCACCTTTGATTTCTTTGACCTCGACCATATGTTGCAAACTGTGGTATTCTGACAGAAATAAACTATAAGCTTTAAAAAATTCCGGATTTGACTGAAATTTGCGTTGAAGCGGATGTAGCATGCGAAGAGCTGATCCTTTGGAATCACCTAATTGCGTTGGAGATGCTTTGAACGGAAGTCTTACTATGTATCGTCCATCAGAGTCTCTAGTGTGAGTTGAAACATAATGATCCTCACACTGTTGATCTTCTGCCGACAACGTACTTTTGGATGATGCTCGAATTTCTTCTTGATGCCAGAATTTTTCTAGAAGTTTATTAAGCTCCCAATCAACCGAACATTGATAACTCTGAGCTTTATTCGTTGAGGTAGAATTTAGAGATCCAGACACAATCCATCCTAATTTGGTTTGCTGAGCGACAAGTGTTCGGGAAGAGTGTTTGATGATTGACTCTTCTAATAGCTCTCCAAAAAAATCTGCTCCAATGATGAAATCAATATTGCCCGGAGTTGTGAAGTCTGGATCTGCTAATGTCAATGCTTGAAGACGAGACCAAGATACTTGTGGGATCGGTACCGTCGGAATTTTTGAAGTTAATTGCGGGAGAATGTAAGCATTGATGGTGAATTGTGTCGCAGTGGAAAAATGGGGGTAGATAGTAAGTTTGACTTGACCTTTAGTTTTCCCAGCAGACTTGGTGCCAAGTCCTAAAATTGTAATAGCTGACGAGGATTTTCTTCGAAGTCCTAGACATTGAGCTAGATTTTCAGTTATCAAGGAAACTTCGGAACCTTGATCTAGTAGTCCACGAGCAAGAAGAATATCACCTCGTTCATTTACCACTTTTACTTTAGCAGTCGCGAGCAGCACAATTGGTTTTGAATTTGATTGTGCATGAATGCTCTGTTTAGCTGTGTCTTCATTTGATGTTTGTTTAGCCGGTTGAAGTCTTTCTGATCTATGAAGTGTAGTATGATGGCGTTGCCCACACTTAACGCATCTTCTGGACGATCGACAATTCGATATACGATGACTTCCGAGGCAGTTGAAGCACAAACCTCTTGCTATTACTGTCTCCTTACGCTGCGGCACAGTTTTATTTTTATAAAGTTTGCATACCTGAATTGAGTGTTTCTCTGAGCACAAAATGCAGGACAAATCTTTTGAAGATTGAGACGAATCTTGGTTAAAAGTACCGGAAAAATGAACCCTTGTTGGTTGGAAATGTCTTCGTCTGTGCTCCAATTGTGGTCGAGGAAGATGTTCAAATGCTTGCAATGATCGCATTCGGGAGAGGATAAAACTCTTAAGGCAGTTCCAAGTAGCTGGGTCAGTAGATGAACCGAGATGTTGTTCCCAGGCCTTGGCTGACTCAGGATCCAGTCTCTCTTCAGCCATATATACCAAGAAGTCATCGTAATATTGGACTGGTCGGTTGAGCGATTCAAGATTCCGATATGCATCTTCAAAAGTTGTATAGAGGTGCTGTAAATTCGAAGCTGATTCAGCGGGGAGTTTTTTCACCGAATGTAAGGATTTAAAAGCGGCTCTAATCAACAGCCGTTGATTTTCATAGAAAGACACAACGGCTTGCCATGCTTTTGCAAAGTTTGCTGCTGTGAGATTGGTATTGCGAAGCAGATGTGATGCTGGACCAACGAGGCTAATTTTGAGGTACTGCAATTTCTCAACGGGAGAAAGAGACTCATTGGTATAAATCATGGATACAAATAAGTCCCTGAAAGAGAGCCAATCTGAAAGATTCCCATCGTACTTGGGAAGCTCAAGCCGTGGTGCTCGTGTGAGATGGTGGGACGCCTGTATACCAGTTGACACAACTTGGCATGGAGATGTAGTTGTCACGTTAGTGGGTAAAAACGAATTACGATGGTCAGATTGAGCAAAAGTTGATGGTTCTTGACTAGAAGATGATAAATTGTAATTCGACTCGAGTGTGGTCAAAACTGGTGGTGACGATGAGGTTGAAGATAGTAGTAGCGCTTTTATTTTTTCGCTGGTATCCAGATAGCAGTCGTATGTGGAAAAATAATGTTTTTCAACAAAATAAGGGTGTCGCATTATTTCTCTCTGATCTTCTTCTTCCAGCTTGGTGATGGCCAAATTGATGGCTTTATCGTTGATATGAAACTGTAGCCATTGTTCTTCCAGAGCTTCGATTCGATGATTTAATTTTGATCTTGTAAGGATTACAAGTCCGCCATTAATTAGACTTGGATAGGCTCTGGAAATTAATTCTGAGTGCGTCTTTTGCTGACGTATCCGAAAGTAGACGTGTTCAGCCCTCATGTTATTGAAACCTACGAATTTATGAAGGAGTTTGAATATGTGTTTCTTGCAAAAATCCGGCTCGAAGGACCAAAATGTTAGAAAAGCGGGGATCCTTGAGAAAGGATCATCTGAAAAATTATAACCGTCGTTCCGTCCTGATTCTGGATTGAATCCGAACGTCTAGGGGTTTAGCGTAACATTGACTGCACGTCGATAAATACAAAGAACCGTGCAAGTCAATGATAGCAGAATCCTTGCACGTCGATAAATAAAGAGAACCGTGCAAGTCAATGAGAAAAGAACCCTTGCACGTCAATTAAGGAGAGGAACCGTGCAAGTCAATAATTGAGAATCCTTGCCCGTCGATAAAGCGGGGCACCGGGCAAGTCTTTGAATCTTTCTGTTTCCTTGCACGTCGTGAAGGCGGGAAACCGTGCAAGTCTATTGGTATACTACCTCTTAAGGTGGTGCCTCTAGTAGTTTGGTGGTGTCTTTCTGTGGTGCCTCTGGTGGTTTGCTTCAGTATTAAGGAACTGTACTTTTCACTTTAAAGAATTTACTGTGTTCACTAGGTTTCTAAAAAGAAACTAATTTTACTCTTGGTTTTTCTTAGTTCCATCTGGCTGAAAAACTTCTGAAGGTTTGAAAATTATGAGTAGCAGCCAGTTTGACTCATGATCCCTAGGAAACCTACCTTTTTCTGAATGCACAAGCTCCAGTGCAAATTGGAAGGGGGCAACATTGTATGTCGCCAGATAAGAATCTTCATGCGAATTCTTATGAGAAAAGAGCGGAAAATTTCTTATGGGACTGTACAGAAACTACTTGAAACAATTGTACGGTTTTGTTTACTTTCATTTAACAAGTATTATGTTTTTTATATTATATATGATTATATGTATTTAGTTATTATGATTACGAGTATATATATTGAAGTTATGAAACAATTTCCAGTAATTCATTCAATCATCTTTACTATCAGATTTCATTGATATATAAAATTATGAGCTAGAATCGTAATTTTGGATATGGACACATTTTTAAAAACTCACAGTAGAGGAAAATAATGTATGACAAAAATGCAGGAAATGTCAATATAATTAGGGTTGGTCATACATAGAAACCCCGTAGGACACGTTGTTTGGCCACTTCGGGCAAAAAACCGTTGAAAATTCAAAATTTGAATTTTACCAATTTTGCCATCTTTTGTATGCACATTTTTAAACACAATTTAGAGAAAAATGATGTATCAAAAGGAGGTAGGAAATCTCAAAATAATGGGGGTCGGTCATACATATGATTCCCCTAAGATGCTTTGGCTAGCCGCTACGAACAAAAAACCGTCAAAAATTCAAAATCCGAATTTTATCACTTTAACAATCTTTTGAATGCACATCTTTAAACTTAATTAATAGAAAAATAAGGGTAGAAAATGTAAAAATAATGGGGGTCGGTCATACATACGAACACCCTAGGACGCTTCGTTTAGCCGCTACGGGCAAAAAATCGTTGAAAATTCAAAATCTGAATTTTATCGATTTTCCGATCTTTTCTATGCACACCTTTAAAAACTCAATTTAGAGAAAAATGATGTATAAAAAAAGGTACAAAATGTCAAAATAATGGGGGTCCGTCATACATATAAAACCCCTCAAATGCTTCGTTTAGCCGCTACGGGCAAAAAACTGTTAAAAATTTAAAATCTGAGTTTTATTAGTTTTCCCATCTTTTGTATGTATATCTTTAAAAACTGAATTTAGAGAAAAACTATGTATGAAAAAAGTATAGAAAATGACAAAATAATGGGGGTCTGTCATACATACGAACACCCTAAGATGCTGCGTTTAGCTGCTACGGGAAAAAAACCGTTAAAAATTCAAAATTTTACCGGAAAAGTACTCTAAAAACCTTTTCTGATTTCTGATTCCTGGAATCTTTCTTGTCTCATGATTCAAAATTCATAAATTAAAATACTATTTTCCAAGAACCTGTAAAAATCCACATGCTACGGGTTGAGTAAACCAAAATAAATTTTCTTTTCAAAGTTTCCGATTCCCCACAGCGAATTGGCGAAAGCTCCTGAAACAATCAGGTGCCTGTGCTAAGATCTTTATGTAAAAGCTTATTCTGGTTCGAACGCGCGAAAACTAAATACCTAAGATCAATACCATAGCTTCATTTATACAAGAAAACTAACGTTTATTGTTACAAAGACAGCGACTTCTTGTCAAAATTGTATTTCGTTTCCCGTATATTTTGGAATTCTTGGAAAAAACGCAGTGATCGTGCTTAATACATAAAATCAAAATTTAGATTTCCATGACACAAACCTTTGTACTAATTTTGGTTCGTTCATCCGAAAAATTGTTAACTAAGAAGCCTACCCCTAGTGATTTTTTTTCGCGAATTTAGTAACAAAAAATAGATGTTAGCACTCACCGTCGAAAATACTATTAGTATGTAAAATTTCAGATCGATTGATCAAACGGTCTAGGAGGAGTTTGGTTACAAGGGTTTCATATTTCGTCGACGCATAAGATGAATGTTATAATCATGAAGTTGTATTAAACAAAGTAAAGGTAAAATTGGAAAGGAATAATAACAAAATAATTGGAGCTATTAATAAAGATGAAGATGGTATAACAAATAAGTGCAGTATACAAACAAAGAGAAATACGGAATTAAATACCAAATATAGTCTAAAGAGAATTGCGGAAATATGGAAAGTATTAAATGTTGAACAAAGTTTAAACGCGGAAGAAAAAAGATCAATAAGGGATATAATTAAGGAATTCCATGATGTATTCCATTTACCAGGAGAAAATTTGGGACACACCACGTCAGTGCAACATGAAATAAGGACAAAGGACAATCAGGTGCCAGTAAAATGTAAAATGTATGGACTTCCTGAAACTCAAAAAGAGATCATCACGAACGAAATAGAGAGGTTACTAGATGAAGATATAGTGGAACCTAGCTGGTGTGAATGGAACGTCCCATTGCTAGTAGTTTCGAAAAAACCAGGACATGATGGCGAGAAGCGTTGGCGGATAGTGGTCGACTATAGAAAATTAAATGAAATAACCGAGGGAGATGCCTACCCACTGCCTAGGATAGAGGATATTCTGGACCAGTTAGGGAATTCTCGGTAATTTTTTGTATTAGACCTCGCAAGCGGCTACCATCAGATAGCAATGAAGCCTGAGGATCGTGACAAGACGGCGTTCAGTACTCCCTATGGACATTACGCTTTTAAGAGAATGCCTTTTGGATTAAAAGGAGCACCTGCGACATTCCAAAGGCTCATGAATGACGTTTTAACTGTCTTACAGGGATTGCAATGTTTCGTTTATTTGGATGATATAGTCATCTACGGTAAAAATCTAAGTGACCATCAAAGTAAATTGCGGACAATACTGTCAAGATTAAGGGAGCACCATTTAAAGTTAAATCCTGAGAAATGCAATTTTTTGAAAAAAGAAATAATATACCTAGGACACAAATGTAGTACCGAAGGAGTGGCACCAGATCCAAGTTTGGTACAATGTGTAAAGGATTTCCCGGTACCTAGAACAGTTAGGCAGGTACAATCATTTTTGGGACTGGCAAATTATTATCGAAAATTTATTAAAGGTTTTTCAAAAATAGCGTCGCCAAAAAATAAACTACTAGGAAAAGACGTTAAATTTATGTGGGATGATCAATGCATGAAAGCTTTCAACACTTTAAAAGAAATATTAGTTACACCACCAGTACTGCGGTATCCTAATTTTAAGGAACCGTTCAAATTATATACGGACGCCAGCGGCGATGCTTTGGGAGCTGTGTTAGCACAAGGTCCAGATGACGAAGAAAAACCAATTGCATATGCTAGCCGAACGTTAAATTCCGCCGAAAAGAATTACTCCACAATAGAAAGGGAATTGCTCGCTATAGTATGGGCGGTTAAAAATTATAGGAGTTATCTATATGGAAGACCTTTCACAGTGTTTACTGATCACAAACCGTTACGAGGTGCCATACGAATAAAGGATCCAACCAGCAGAATTCTACGACTTTGGCACAAATTATCTGACTATACCTTCGAAATCCAGTACAAAGAAGGAAGAAAGAATAATAACGCAGACGCCCTTAGTAGGATTCCTAATGAAGTTCTGGTTATAACGCGTCAACAAACTAAGGGAAAAAAGAGTGAGGATAACAAGGAAAATAAAGAGCTAGGGGAGGAACCCAAAAAAGTGAAACCACCATTAAGTAACAATTTAGAGGATGAGAATTTAAGAACCTTCAATCAAGGACATAATCAAGGAAGACAGGTAAAAGTCTAGTAGATCCACAAGAAATCAAAACAATATTAGCAGATGCCCATGACGCTCCATTTGGAGAGCACCAAGGAGTATATAAAACCTATCAGCGACTGAAGCGTGAGTTTTATTGGAAAGGCATGATAAAAGATGTAGTGAACTACGTGAAACAATGCAAAAAATGCCAAATTAATAAACGAACCAGAGAACATAAGGAACCCATGGTCTTAACAGATACTGCTGATCTTCCTTTCGATAAAGTTTATATGGACATTGTTAGACCATTACCGGAAACAACCAAAGGAAATAAGTATATGCTCAGCTTTGAAGATGATTTGACAAGATTTATGGATGTGGTACCTTTAGAAAATATGGAGGCTAAAACAGTAGCTCAGGCATTTGTAGATGAAATAATCAGTAGATACAGGATTCCTAGGAAATTGATTACCGATCAAGGAACAAATTTCACATCCGAAATGTTTCGACAGGTTTGTAAATTATTTAAAATTCAGAAGATGGAAACAACACCGTATCATCCACAAACAAATGGAACTTTGGAAAGATCACATAGACCTTAAGCAGGTTTCCTTATGCATTACCTAAGGAGTTTCGTCGATGCGTCGATGAAAACTATACTAATTGGGATGATCACTTGCGAGCCGCAATGTTCGTAAGAAATAACAGTATCCACACAACGACAAAATTAACTCCAATGGATTGCTTAGATGGTTTTACCGCGCCTCTGCCAAGCAATTTAAAGAAGGAACCTCAAACAGTATATGATCAGGAAAACTACTAACTCATGTTAAGAAATAAACTTCAAAGAGCGTATAAAATAGCCAGACACAATATTCGGGAAAGCAAAATGCACTCAAAGGAGTATTATGACCGTAAAATAAACCCAATCAAGATTCACGTAGGAGATCAGGTGCTTTTGCAGAATGCCTCTAGGAAAAATAAACTGACCCAATTTTGGGTAGGACCTTTTAAAGTAGTAGCATTAAACAGTCCACTGAATACGACAATACACATTGGGAATAAAAAACGTAAAGTTCATAATAACCGCCTCAAACTTTTCTATCCATAAGAACCAAATAGCAATAAATGTTAAATTTAGAATAAGGATGCATAGAGATAAGCTAATTAAAACAAATAAGATGCTAATAGATACAATCCAACACAATCAACAGAAAACAAACACGTGAGAAAATGGCTAGAGAAAGAGGGGCCTTACCGGATGAGGAATTCGAATTGGAAGAAATCCTTGTGGCAGCAGCAGAAATGATTGAAGAATTGGGAATCGATGATCCCGAAGCGGATACAAAAGACGAATTCAGAGATACAGAAGATTTTTTCAAAGCATCAGACGTGATAGCCTTAATGCTAAGGCAACTTGAGGTCGACGAGAACACAGATAGTATGGATACCCGGCTAACAAGAGAGATATCACCTTCGTACACGATGTCATATGGTATCCCAATTCTTTGGGATCCGAAGTTTTTTAAATTTGAGAACTACAACCGAGATGGTAATTACATTGGTCCACCAGAAGACCCAAGGAAACCAAAAGCTAAAAGCAATGAGACAAAGACCAACTCCACTAATCAAACCGGTAAAGATGTAAAGAGCTAATCAACTTCAGTTCAAATCTCAATAACTATAAAATGAAAGAACCATATTGAATAATCAAAATCATGAAAATGCACAAAGTAGACCATAGTAAATTTATAATAAGAATGTAAGTAAACTACTTACATAAAAAGAAAAATAAAAAGTAATCAGAAAGAATATAAAACGAAAAAAATGTAACTAAAAGAATTTGTTACAAAGAAACATGTTAAGAACTTTATTAAATATAAGTTGAAATTTAATTTTAAGGAAAATTTACTAGTTCACAGAAGTTTAGAATACGTTAAGGTAGATACGGAGGTTGCTCATAGCACATAAGGGAGAATAAAAAAAAAAAAGAAAAAACAAACATGTAAAACTCTAGGAAACATTAAGCGATGAGAATAAAGAATAAGGGAAAAAAAAAACCAATATGAAATATTGTAATGTAGGTAAATAGGTATGAGAAGAACATTGTTAGGCATTTTAGAGTAACATATATATCAATGAAAGGTATAATAATAGGGTCAAAAACTTTTGGAAAAAAAAAACGGTAGGACTTTTCTAAAGAAGGAAGGAATGTTGTGATACGGCAAATGTATGTATGTATTATGTCATCGTGCCACCAAATGAATGCCCCTTCGCCCCCCAAAGCCCTTTGCATGCCCAATACCATTCAGACGTAAAATCTGTTCACGGTCAATCGAAAATTGCTGACGCAGCAATTTCGCGACATTCGGCATTTGTGACGCGCCTCCACGCATTCACCAGGGTCAACTGACCTTGGATAAGAACAAAGTGAATATGAGCAGAAAATACTGACGTTGAAGAAAGGGGAATTGAGAAGGCCTTCAACGTGGATCATGATGTTGGAACATAGATCGTGGGTGATGTCACCATCACATTGAACGGATGGCCAGAAAATGCTGACGTTGAAGAAAGGGGAACCAAGAAGGCCTTCAACGTGGACCAAGATGTTGGATCATAGATCGTGGGTGATGTCACCATCACATTGAACGGATGGCTTTCAACATGGATGATTTCATGGGATCATGTTAACCATGGAACAGTGGGACCATGGCAACGGAAATTGCTGAGGATGCGAAATACGTCCACAATGCTTGGCCTTGGAGCAGAAATCATCCGACTTGGGGATGATGTCAACCGAGACTGAATTGGGGATAAGTGATGAATAGACGAAAATATCCCTATAAATTATGTGAGAAAATGAGGAAAGAGTTAGTTGTTATCGGGAGCCAATCCAGCCCAGAAGGAAGCTACTTACCAAACCAGCCCAGAAGGAAGCTATTTACCAAACAAACTAGAAGGAAGACTTATTCTGAGAGAAGACACTCAACTAAATTCTACACGGTGGGCTAGTTGCATAGACTACCCATTATCCGAGTCCCAACCAGGCTTTATTTAGTCAGGTGGGCAGTAACAACAACTTTGATATAGATGTCGGCATCCCAAAACATAGAGGAAGCGTTAAAGGACCCAGAGGTTAGACCTAGACCGCTATCCATCGAGGAGTACCGGCGTAGACAGCGAGGTCCATCAACAACGACTACTCCTCCAGCCGCGGAATCGCAGACATCGAAAAGAGGATACGCACTGGAGCTGAAGCTCAATTTAAAAGGAAGTTGGACGCAGCAGTGCAGTCCTGGGTGCTGGCACAGGGCAAGGAAGAACGAGTGAGGGCACAGCAGGAGATTTCCAGAATTAAACAGGCGAGGAGAAATTACCGCCGGGCATCGAAATCAGCCAAGATTAAGTAAGTAGTGTTAGGGCTAGATTTTAGGTTTAATTAGTTAGTAAGAGAATTTTGTAAAGCAGCTTCCATTAGGAAATGTATGGTACTATGTAAAATGTAAAGTACCATTAACTTTTGTTGTTTGATGAATGTTAGCTTTGTAGGAACTTAAATATGAAATAAAGAAAATGTATAAAGAAAGAAAAGTTTGAGATTAAATGCAACTATTCCCTGTTCACGCCGAAAATCCCTACAACAGTTTTTCATATGCATATTCCCTAAGAATATGCTAAATTTATCTTTATCAATCTTACTACATTAAGGCTCAAAATTATTGTTTAGTTTTCTTACATCCCTCTCCTTTAAAGAAAAAAAATTTTTTTATTTTGACAAAAAAAAATTTTTTTTTTTTTGTTTTTTTTTGTAAACATACAATTTACTTTTTAAATACAATCACGGGCTTACATTTTTTTGCTACATAATTTTAGATTATTCTTATGATATTTTTTTTCCTTTTTATCTATTTTTAAATGTACATTTACGTCTTCTACATCTATTACTTCATAAGGACCTTTATATGAACTGTCTAACTTTTTTTTATTCATATTCTTTATGCATGCAAAATCTCCTATTGCTATTTTTATTCACATTCTGATCGTTTCTATCTTTTCTATTTTCTTTTGCTAAATTTAATAGTTTGTTTGCTTGTTCGTGGGCATGTTGCAACCTAAAATGTAATTCTTTGCTATAATCTTCATAGTTATATATGGTTGTAGTATTTTTCACTATATTCCTCAGAAGATGTGCTAGTTTTCCGAAAACTAATTCAAAAGGAGTGAATCCTGTATCGACATGAGGAGTTGTATTATAGCAGGAGCAGTAATATGGGATCCATTTGTTCCAATTATCGTCTTTTGTGAAAGACAATAAATGTTGATTTAGAACTCTGTGGTTCCTTTCTAAAGAACCGAGGCATTCGTGGTGATAGGGAGTTGATGTCATGTGCTTGACACCCATTAGTTTGATAATGTTTTTGAATGTTTCATTAATAAATTCTGTTCCCAAGTCTGTTTTTATTTTGTTGAAAAATTTTTCGGTTAAGGATGTAGCTATTGTTATAGCTTCTTTATTCTTCAGTGTGGCAGCTTCTATATATTTTGTTAGCTCGCACTGGATAGTCAATATGTATCTAAAATCATTTGATAATGGTAAGGGTCTATAGCAACAATTTCGAAAGCGTTTGTTGGTGTTTCCGTTATTCTCATTTCTTCATGAGTATGTCTGATAATTTTATTTCTTGCATAAATTTTACAGTTATTTATGTAGTTTTTAACCATCTTATTTAAGTTCTTCCATATGTACCTTTGTTTGATTTTATTTACTGTTCGTTTTACACCTGAATGTCCTCCTTGTGGAGAATCGTGGAATTCTTCTATGATTCTTCTTCTAGTTTTTTTATCTTCTATCTGTAGTGGAGGTCTATATACTATAATTTTCAATTTTGTTTGCCTTGTATCTTTCTTTGATTGCAATCTATTAATTATTTTTTTGAATTCTTCTTTATCATATATATCAAATATTTCTTGGTTATTAGCCAGCGCTAGCTTATATATCTCATTACTTTCTGTTTTATGAATGAGCTTCTCAACTGATGATCGAAATCATCCTTCGGATTATCGCTTATTCTCCAAATTATTTCATCTTTATTTATTAATAATTGTGGCAAACGCTTTCTTCCATTTTTGAGCTCAATTTTCAATTTTTTTAAAATTTTAACTTCTGAGATGGAAGTACATTCCCAAGAATGAAGTTGATCAGGCATCTTTCTTTCGGTCTGTGTAATATCCAAACACTTTTTAATTTGACATACTTCGTGTTACTACTTTAACGTCTGTTGGAATCATGGCTTTTAGTATGTTAGAATCAATATTTATACGAGATAAAGCACCTGCATTCGTATTCATCTTCCCCTGCTTGAAAACAATGTCAAAATCATAATCTATTAAATCTAATCTTATACGCATAAGTTTTGATGACGGATTTCTATGAGTAATTAAGCTTACAAGTGGTCTGTGGTCTGTTACTACAGTAAATTTTCTACCATATAAGTATGGTCGAAAGAAGTTAATTGCCCAGTAAATCGCTAATAATTCTTTTTCAATGACTGGTTTCCCTATCTCGTATTTATTAAGGCTTCGGCTTGCGTAAGAAATAGGTAGATCTTCTCCTATTGTACCTTGAGATACAATGGCTCCTAGAGCGAAGTGCGAAGCATCTGTTGTAAGTATAAATTGTTCATTGAAATCTGGATACTGTAAGATAGGAGAATAATAAGTTTATTTTTCAATGTATTAAATGCTGCTTCACAATCATTTGACGATTCGAATTTTACATTCTTTTTGGATAGGTTATTGAGACGTTTGGCAATTTCGGCAAAATTTCGAATAAATCTCCTGTAATAATTGCAAAAAGCAACGAATCTGCGTGTTTCATCAGCATCTTTGGGAGTGGGATATTTTAGAATTGTATCAAATTTCTTTGGATCAGTACGTATACCATCCTTTGTGATCAGATGACCTAAATATGTCACTTCGGGTTGTAAGAAATTACATTTTTTTGGATTTAGTTTTAAGTTATATTTTCTAATTCTCTCAAAAGTTTTAATTAAATTATCGTTATGGTGTTTCAAACTACACCCAAAGATGATAATATCATCGACATATAAGAATGCTTCAGAGCCAAGACCTGCCAAAGCTATGGAGAGCATTCTTTGAAAGCTATTGGTTGAAATCTTTAGTCCGAAAGGCAGTCTTTTAAAATGAAAATGTCCGTTATCGGTTGAAAAAGCTGTGCAGGGTCTAGATTCTTTTTCTAATGGTATCTGATGAAAGGAATCTGAAAGATCTAAAGTGGAAAAATATTTCGCTCGCCCGAGTCCGTCCAAAACGACATCTAGTCTAGTTAACGGAAACTTGTCGTCTAAAATCTTTTTATTTAGTTGGCGAAAATCTACTGGTAGTCGCCATTTTTTGTTACCGGTTTTTCGTGGAACTATGAGAAGTGGTGAGTTATATGGACTCACAGATGGTTCAATCACATCATCCTCGATGATGACTTGATTATGGATTTCTTCTTTTTGGGATTGTGGCAGACGGTAATTTTTTATGCATACTGGTGCTTTATCATGTAATGAAATTCTTTGCAGATTTCCAAAATACGTTCTTTTGCTTTTATATCATTTATCTCAATATTTAATTCTTCCAACAATTTTGTATGTCTTTGCTCCTCCATTTTACTTATTTTACTTTTATATATGTAATAATCGGATAATGGTTCAATGTCTACAGATAGATTATCAATTTTCACATCTTCATCCAGGCTATTCATTATTTGTACATGTGGAATACCCTTAGATGGAATTATCGTGTTAGCTACGAAAATTCCAGATTGAATTACTTGACTTAATATTACACTATCTGAATCTATTTCTAAGTCCAAAGCTTTAATTATCGTGGTTCTAGCTGGTATGGTAATACTTGTATATTTCGGTATTCTAGTTTCAATTGGTACTGTAACTTCAGTCTCATTTATACGTAGCGAAAATTCAAAACTTTCATAATCTATAATGCTTTTTGCTGCTGTTAGGAAATCGCGACCCAAGATTCCGTCAGTAGGAATTGGAAAATCATTACCAACCACGTGAAATTCATGAAAGATTGATATACTTGATATTGTTAAATTTACAACTATGGTACCTAAGGAATTCGTTTTGTTATCTGTAATACCAGTAATGGTAGATTTTCTATCTGGATTTATGGAAGTCGTGCTATTTAAACTTTGTTAATTGATTATAGATATGTTCGCTCCAGTGTCAATAAGGAAAGAGGTTTGTTTACGAAACGAATTAATCTGAACATTTATGAAATTTGTTAGTGTCCTATCAAAGGTGTATACGGAGGCGGATTTGAGATTAGGAAATTTGTTTTCAAATGGTAATTGCCTTACCGCTCCCCCGACTCCTCGGGGACAGTCTCGTTTCTCGAGTTCAAAACGTTAACCCTATTAGTGTAATTAATGTTATTATTTGCCCAATTTCTCGACCGATTTTGCTGGTTTCTATTAAAATTTGTTTGCCCTTGTGCATAATTATTGTTTCTCTGAAATGAAGAACCCTAATAATAACACGCCTAACATTACTAAGATAATTTCAACATCGCTTAATACTCTACATTTAATTTGACCTACTAAATTTGAAGAAGAGGTACCGCCATTGTTGTTAATTATTAGTTCCTCTTTCATTTTTAAGCCTGACTTGCCCATTATGTAAAATTCTATTATTAATGTTTCTATCGTTTTTTACTTTTATTTTTACGCTTATTGTTAACTTTCTCTTAATTCTTAGCTTGTTTATCTCAACGATGTATTTTTCTTTATCTTTGTCTTTTGAGATACTTGTCAAGAAGTACAGATTTGCTAACTCTTTTCTTATTTTCTCTAAAAATCCTCCTCTGGTCCTTTCTTTTTGTTCTGAAGTTTGCTGTGGTTGAACATTCTGCTGCGTTGTCCTCCTTCTATACTCCTGCAGTGAGATGACTCTCTTCTTAGTTGGCTGCTGAGCTACTCCTTTGTCGTGGCTTCTGTCATATCTTGCGATGTCTATAGGTAGTGGGCCGGCTGTTTTATCTTTCAAAGCTTCCTCTAGTGGAAATGACACTAGATTCGCAGGATTCGCAGGATCGCAGGATCGATGAGATGGACGTACCGATAATAACGAAAAAGGTACAATAAATGCTTTCTTTTAGAGTGCCATTGCAAGATGCAATGTGGCAAATACTCACTCGTGCTAATAATGCTCGTTTGTGAGATTGATTAATGAAACAAGTTTGTCCATTGACGTCGAATCAATAACTGCTTTATTCGCTACATGTTATTGGTTTATATGTACAATTTTGGTTCTTTGTTCTGAATATAACCCAATTTCTTATGAATAACTTAATGTTATTTCTTGCAATTTCCAACCTAATTCCCTAAGAATATGCTAAATTTATCTCTATCAATCTTACTACATTAAGGTCCAAAATTATTGTTTAGTTTCCTTACAGTTATCATTAGAGTGTTTTTTATTGATGTAGGATAAATTTTATTTCGGAGAATGAATTTTGTCTGCGGTATTAATTTTGTCGTTTGGCGGTAAACAAACGTAAGATCTCATTAAATTTACTGTTTGCGATTTTAAACCAGTGAAAGGTTATTATTATTAAAAACCACATAATAATAAACTAATAATTTATTGTGAAGTTTTTGAGATTATATAAAATATTGCTATATGTAAATTGCTAATAAGTAAAAATTATGTTTATATTGTGAAATTCTGAAAATATGTAATACTTTATATATGTTTATAAATGTAAATTGTTGAAAATAATTTGTATAAATTTCAATTTCTGATAATAAAAAAATTTGAAAACTATTTACTTATAAAGTGTTTTTTTATTAAATTTTTCAGGTACAAAATTTGATTAAATTTTATTTTTATATTTCTTTCGTAATTTTTAATTATTTTTATTATTTTGACGTGAAAACGTTTTTCTTCTCGTTGAGTATGTACATTCTTGTGTTACAACACACCGTCATTTTTCAATCGCTAATAACTACGACTCTAATAACGCGTCAACAACGGTTTAGGTTACAGTGGATAGAACATATTTGTACGTATTTATTGCGTGTCACTTGATTTTCCTGTGACGTCATCGGGCTTGTGCAAGCGCCCACGCGTGATTGTTGTTTTTTAACGTTGGGTGAGGATATTTATGAATGTAGCGTGAGAAAGCGTTACGCTTAGATGTTGATTGGGGTATCGTTGTCAAAAGCGTTAAAAGGGCTACCAGGACCTAAAGCGAAACAATAAAAATACTCTCTGAAATATAAGCAAAAATTGGTATGAGTTTGAAAATCCAAAAATATGGAAGATATCGTCTCATATGAGGCGTAAATATGTACCCAATTGTAAAAAAACTCAAATCGGAGAAAACCCTCCTCAAACCGAATATTGAAAACCAAAAATGTCCAGTGCCGAGCAACTGTGAGAGCTACGGCGGAAAAAAATAAACTTGTAATTTATCTATTCTGTAACCGTACTATTCTCTTTAATCATTGTAATTAATAGTTTGATAATCAAAGTACCTTTTAGTACAAAAATTTTGTTGTAATTTTTTTGACGTTAAAACGTCTTTACTCTAGTTATGTACACTGGTAGCCAGTTAAACTTTCTGGCGGTACAAACCCTCGTAATTCAATTGCCAACAGCTTCGAGGCTAATAATGCGATAACAACTGTTGAGGTCACAATGGATAAAGAATTCCTGTACGTATATATCGTGCAGCATTCGTTTTGCGTGTGACGTCATCGGGCTAGTTCACTAACGCATGATTGTTGTTAATAAGCGATGCGTAAAATTATAAATCAGAGCAGCGTGAGAACGCAATTATGTAGGACATTCCTTCGGGAGTCGTTGTAAGCAGTTTGAGCAAAACTAATCCCACCAAAAACATTTTCATGTAAAATGTTGTCAGGACGAGACCATATGACTCGCACTGTCAAAAAATTATCAGATCTCATGTAGAGCCAAGCTTTTAACTCTACACGCCTTAACTCTACAAGGCCTAACTTCACAAACTCTACACCTTAGTCAAATATGTGGCTCAACCCAAGTTATAAGGGTTCAGAAAAACGACGAAACGTTTCGAGAAAAGGTAGGTAGTGCCCTTCCGCTTGCGCTTCGCCTGGCTCGTCTTGGCGGGGTCACTACCGTGCCCCTAGATAGGACCTTAAGTGAAACAATAGAAATAATTGCCGAAGTATAACTGAAAATCGGTATGAAATTAAAAATGAAAACTGTGATTTTGTCTCGTAGCTTCCAATTCAGAAGTCACCGTGACATCCCAGAAGCTCAAGTCACGGTGATTCAATCAAAATGCGTAGTACATACGCAAATTCAAAGTTCATATATATGGCATGTGAGAGAAATTCGAAGCCACTTCAGAAACCAGTTTTGTTCGGTGCAGAACCAAGACTTGTTTTTGATAGGTAATTCTGAGCGATTAATGGTAAATTAATGTATGGTTTTGGTATTTATTTAAGGTTACAGTGGATTTCCCTTAGAACCGTGGCTGCTAACACCATATCAGTCAACGGTTGAAGGCACCTACGAGCACCACTACAATCTGCTCATAAGAAAATACGTTAAGTGGTGGAGAGATGTTTTGATGTTCTTAAAATTTGTTGGAGCGAGTTCGGTAATCGTACATGAATACCTTTTGCCGTGGATGCAACCACTAAGTTTTAAAACAATTGATTGTTTCCTTTCATTTCTTAATTTAATATTTTACCTATCTCAGCTTCTGAAACTAACTAACTTTAATGACTTAAAAACTACGTATTTTGTTTTGTCAAATCAACCATGCATTTAGCAAAGATTGCCATTGACCGTCCCGATTCTTTTATACCCGCCTAAATGGATTGCAAAATTTTGCTATTTTGCTCCATGTCCACATCCGCGAGTGTTACAATTTTGTTATTTGAAAGTGTAAAAATGCGAAACATAATACATATATACAAAAAAAAAAAAATCGAATAATAAATTTTAAAAGAACATTATTACCAATTTCTGAGTTATTTCCCCCTCTTTTCGTTTTCCTTTTGGAGCTGTTGACGTAGTATCTATTGGACTTGCAGGTACTGATGAAGTGTGTGCTTCCACAACAATTGTTTGATCAAAGAAAAATTCGTCCTCGTCTTGAACATTGATCTAGTTCGCTTCCAAAGAAATAGTGCGTTCACCTCCTGGACATTGCTCCCGTTCACTTCCGAACAACTCGCTAGCGAAGCCAAAGGACGGCCCGGTTCGCTGTCCAAAAACAGTCAGGTCTGTGCCCCAGCACGATAGGGCACGTCCTTCTAACTCTGTGAGCTCGTGAACGTCCAAGGGTCCAGCACCTGTCCAAGGGTTCCCTTCTGGACGATGATGTCGCGTTTATTTTTCGCAGTCGAATACCAGAATACACCTGTTTTCAAAGACCTTCTTCCACTCACTTGAAGGCTTTATAGTTGAGGGAATTGAGTTTTGAGTGAAACCTTCTGCACCGAGACGTCGGAAGATTTTATTAAACCCATCGCCATGTGCAGCTCTTTCTGGACCATTAAAATAAATTAACAGAGGAACTCACAGATATGTTTTTCATACTCGCATAAAAACATCCAAAACGGTCAAGCACAGGACAATCCACGAACAAACATATATAATCCTATAAATACCAACAAAGAAATTGTAAAAACTTTCAAATTATACTCTTAAAATACGAAATTAAGGGGACGGTATGGTTAGTTAGGTCTTAGAAGGCACACATGCAACCGACATGAAACCTGCGGAAATATGATTTATATTTATAAGTAAAAATTAAATAATAGCAGAAAAAATCCTCGATTAAGGAGGGTTCACATCCCAACGTGAACGTGCACGTGAAAGCTTTTCGCTCTTCGCTCTTCAGAGAGCGTTTTCACGATGACAACGTGAGAGGGATATTTTATCCCTTCCTCACATGTGGATTGATGCATCAATCCTTCTCTTTCGGTCGAAAAATCCATCTATTGGATTTTTCAAAAAGTTCTTCTCCGGTTCGAACACAAGGTTGTTTCCGCATGTGAGAGCGAACAAAGTTGGATTTATCCAACTTTCCCTCGAAATGCATCGAGAAGGGGTGATGCATTTCCCATGTATATGAAAGGGACAGAAACCACGTGCACGTTCACGTTGCGATGTGAACCCTCCTTTATGCTTTGTTTTCGATATTTTTCTGATTTTATGTGACCGTGTCTTATACGGTTTTCATAAAACTATCGCATCATACTGCAAAAAAGTATTGAAATTACAAATTAATACTCAAAAATAACTACTTAATATCATAGGCAAAAACACATAATTCGATCTAGTTTTCGATATATTTTTATTATTAATATAATTCCAATTTACCTCTAAATTTACATAAATGGGGTGGTTCGTCCTGAAGGTGTCGTGAACTATCTTGCCCATCTACATGTGAAAATGTAAACTTATGTGCTCGAGATGCCATTCAAATATGTTTGGATATGGTCGTTTTTATAATTTTATGTTTAAATGTTTATTATATAATAATTTCATAAAATATAATTAAATTTCTTTAAATTTCTAGTTCTAAATGTAGAAAAATTAATAAACACATATTGCAATTTGTATAACTTCTTTGAAATATGTACATGAAAAAAACAATTCAATTGTTTGAAATTTTACTAGAAATGTAAATTTTACTAGAATTCTAAATTTTAAATTTTATTAGAAATTTTTATAATTATTGCTGTTTTCCATATAAAAACAGAGTCGATATTTCATTCAATCTCTTCAATCTTGATTGAATGCACTGAATTGGGAATTGCGTGAAGTATGTAGATATACAATCTATGCAAATTATAGTAGTCACAAGAAAACTCATTAATGAAAGTAGTACTGTTTACTACACAAGGAGTTGCCATTGAAACTAGCCGGTCTCCCTGTACTTCCTGTAATTTCTTTAATTATTGTAAGTACATATTGCAATAAATGTATTATAGGAATGAACATTTTGTTTTGATGTTACTGGTACACAAAAATAGGATTATGCTTACTTTCCATCTCGAAACGCGTTGAAAAATTCCAACACATTCCTCCTTTATGTCTCTATTATTTATTCTGCTCTATTTAATAATATGATACATTTCAATAAAATATATTGAAAGATCTAGGCGCATAGATGTCGACATGTCAACAATATAATAAAGTTTGCCAGTATTTATTATTATTTTCAATGACTTATTGTACTTTAAGCCAGCTCCACATATGCGGCATTCGGCGAATGACGAACATTCATCACATGTCAAGCTGCTCGCCAAAGCTCGGAACATGCCGTGCACAGTGGTATACACATATTGGCGTATTATATCCAAATTTTTTGTCGAACGTTCGGCAACTTTGATGTGGCTAAAGAACCGAAAATATACCGAGCACGGCGAGGACGAACACAAACTGCTCGCCAATACGCGAGCGACCTATCCACACTGGTTGGAATTCGGTGAACGTTTGCTCGGCATTCCCCGGTTTCCGCATATGTGAAGCAGGCTTTACGCTTTCAAAATCAGAAGGAATATAATACATGAAAACTAGTAGTTCCTTTCAAGCTTGTTATAGTGACACTGGCACTGGACTCGACACTGCGATTTGCTCGGCACTGGATATCTTAGGTTTTCTAAATTTGTTTTGATGCGACCTTTTTCTGCTTTGAATTTTTCACAATTCGCATACTTACGACACGTATGAGACGATTTGTATAATTTTTTTCACTGTTCAAACTAACAGCGAATTATACTCATATTTCGGCGGATATTTTTACTGTTTCACTTTTGATCCTGACTTCTTCTTCTTGTTCTGTTCCTTGATCCTGTTCTTTTCAATATACAATGATATCTAAATCGACATCCTAACTAAGGGCGTTCTCACGCTTCACTCATAAATATCCTTTGAAAAATCCCTCAACTCTGCTTCCATAATCTCTATAACAGAAGACGAGTTAAAAATAGCCTTATTCAAAACTCCCCGTATTCAAATTGAACGCTTTCACTTTACTTTTTCGGAAATTATGAGATGTTTAAAATTCAGTACAACTCTTCAATACTTTAAAGAAGTTAAATAGGGCCACTCATAAGTACAATCACACAGTGCATTCGACTACAAAGAAAGAACCGGTCGAACTCTATTTGGATGTTGTAGTAGAATTACCCCTGAAGAAATTGAAGCAAGTAGACTCGATAACATAGAAAAATAAAAAAAATAAAAAAAGATAGGGATTACCAAAACGAAAACCTCTCAAAGAATACGCGGTTGGAAAAAATATTTATGTAAAACACAATAAAAGAATTGGATCCAAATTAACTGTCAGATATGTTGAATAACTAGAGGAATGGGTGCGAGCCCCATAACATTAACTTCCTGATTAAGGAAAATAATAATATAACACACACACACACTACTGAAAATGCAAAATCTTCTACGACGATGATTGAGAGTAAGTTGAGTCCCATCGTGAAACGTTTTGAGGTGAGCGTCCCGAATTAATAGTAAAACGAAATACGATTCGGAAGGTAGTATAAATTAAAATAAAAATACAAATATTTTCAGAATACAACATTTAAAATCAGAAACAATACAAATCTATATTCATTTTTCCAAAGTATCACTGCTGTTAATTTTTTACTCTTTTTTAAAAAACAAAAAAGGTGATGCATCGATTTTTCCCAAATTTTGACAGTTTTGTACAAAAACGTAGGCTCATCGATCGGCATCAAAACAAACATGATATCACCCTTAGTTTTTAAAAAGGGAAAACTCATTTTCTAGAAAACTCAAAAACCGCTCAACCGATTTTGCTGCAAAACTAACCAGCACCAAATTGTGGCAGCACGCATCGATAGCCTCCAAAACTAATTCAATAGCTTAATTGTGGGGCGAGAAAATGAACACGAAAAATTTGCGCACATTCATACATACGTATGCACGCACACACACACACACACACACAGAGTACATACTTAAAAGTATCTAGGATGACTCAGACACCTGAAAACGTAAAGATATTAAGAAATTTTGGATTTTGAAAATCGGGGTGATTACTATAACTTCCTTAATCAGGAAGTTAATAAGAACACAACTGTTGTCACAGAATCAGGGCAAATAGTTCACAAAAGTAATATTAAAAATTAATTTTCAGGTTTATATTCCACGTCACAAGGGGAGAGGTACAAATTCTGGACTATGCCAACTCACAAATCATAACACTACAATCAGGATACGCAAACATTTGAATTGGAAATTTTAAAATAATACATGACATTGACTTAGGACAATTTGACCAAATCACCAAGGACATAACAAACACCCTCAAAAATGAAGTTGCTGACTCTCATGCTTCATTCCCATTGCTTAATCATGAGCTACTTCAAATCCAAGCACTTCTGGATGATCTTAAACCTAAATCAGTCAGAAAACGGGACCTAAGCTTTATAGGATCTATGTATTTGGAAATGGATTGCAGGCAATCCGGACCATGAAGACTTTGTCAAGAAAAAAAAATGATTTTTTGGGAAATAATAATAAACAAGTTATAATAAATGAAGCACTAAATGAGAGAATGAACAATTTAATACATGTAACTAATAACTTTCAAGCATTTATAAAAAACGATAATAATTTTAAACATGCTCTTATACTTAGCTTGCAGCACAGACTACAATTCATTAGGGAACAACTCATAAAAATAAGATATGCCATACATTGGGCAAAATCGGGAATAGTGTATACCAAGTTGCTATCAAGGAACATGGTGGCTACTTTTTTCCTGAAACAAATTTCCCTGACTTTTTCCCATTTTCACTGACTTTCTAGTGAATCCTCTGACAAATTTCTGTGACTATAAAATTTATCAATTCACAATGAAAAAATAAAGGCCTATAAGGTTTCTTTTCAGTTCATGAAACTATAATACAAAATTAAAATCTTGAGACTAAAGTACATTGTTTTTCAATTTCTCAATTTGTTAATGTAATTATTTATTACGCTGGCTTTCCAAAATTTGCTTCCTTTCACCTTCAAGCTTATTCGGTTCTTCTCTTTTCCGCTTTTGTGTGATATTTTTTTTATTGGATCGACCTTTGTTTTTGATGCCGCCATAGACATCTTTGAAATGTCTTCCGGCATGGATAATTTTTTTGCAAATTTTTATGTTTTGGATTCCTTTATAAATCACGGAAACATACACACGCGTATGTGCTATGAGCGATTTTTTCATTAAATTTTCAGCTAGTATTTATTTATTTATAGAAAAACCTCTCGCAGCAAAGGCGTTGCCATGAGATTGGAATAAAACCATTTTAAGCAAATTAATTAAATTTTTATGTTCAGGCGGAATAAGATTTATCCAAAATATATCAAGCCGAACATTTTTATCCATTTTGCTAACGTTTTCTTTAAATTGTGTCGACTCATATCATGAAATGACTTTTTATTATATCAGCTTGGCGACCAGAAATCCAATTATGATGCTTTCACTGAACCATTTCTCGCAAACCGTAGGGTCGAAACAAGATATCGAGTTTGTTAAGGGTTTTGTGATTGGCAACACATTCATTAATGATGTCGAAAATTCGATTAAACTATTTCAACAATCCATGTAAAAATATAACAGATCCATACAAAGAAATACTAAGAAATAAAGAAAAATTTTATGCCATAAACGTAAATTAAGATGTTTATAATAATTTTACCATTTGTAATCAAATCAATTTGTTAGACTTAATATTTTAAATAGTTTAGAATCTTGTCACTCTATAAACAATCAGCACATACCTAAAATCGACGAAACAGCCACAGACAGCAGACTAATTCATTCTAATTCATGAGTAGAAGTTTCCCACAAGTAAGTGCTGATTGATCAAAATTTGTCAAATAAATAGTGTAGCTACAATTAAGTCTAGTTTAATCAAAATTTGTATATTGGCAAATAAAATTCTAAAAATAAAATCTATTTGAAAATAAAAAATTGTTTTCTTTTAATAAATAAACAGAAGAAAATTAACTTATATGTTCTTGTAGACACAGAATTTAAACATTTTATTTGCACAATTCACTTCCATGCTAAACTATATTTCATTAAGGTTCAGAATCAAGACCGGGTTAACCAAAATGAATCATTTATTAGTTCAAATAGGTTTAATTGATTGACCTAATCATATTTGTTGAATTTCGATCATAGAGATCTCTACGTTCAAGATAATTATTATTGTTGAACTTAATAATAATTAAAGTTATAATGAGAGGTCTATGGACTCCCTGTCGGAACGAAGTTATTTTAGCTTTTTGCTAGACGGTTGCTATACAGTCATTATAATTTATATTATAATATATTAAGCTTATAGAGTTGAATTGAAGAATTTACGATAAAATATATATCTTATGTATAAATAAATGATGATAAATTGACACTGAATGATCTGGGATTGTTAAGTTAATTACAAATAAAAACATACGAACTGTATAACTCTGTTGACTGTTGATAACACTTTTTTTAACTCTAGAAACAAACATTAATTATTTACTATAAAAAAATATAAATAAAAGTTGAAATAGATTTAATCATTATTTTCAATCAATCAAAAATATGGCACACATGTTTGTAGCAAGAAGTGTCGTAAAAAAGCCTTATTACACTTTTTTCGTTTAAGCTCCCATCCGCTCAAAGCGTGTAACGCGCGATAAGGAACTTCGTTCTAAGATAGATTAAAAGTAGGGCTGTTCGAGACCGAGACGATACGAGAATTAGAGCAAATATCGGTTTGATATCGGGAAACATATCGTATCGATCTCGAGGAACGATTCCGCAGTGCATTATCGTCTCGTATCGATATTGTCCAACATTATCTCGGTCTTGGCGAGAAAATATCGTTTATTCAGCATATATAAACTCATTAAGTGCAAACATTCTCCAAGGATGCCTTAAACACAGTAAGGCAAGAGCAAGTATATCTTAACAGCCAGACGTAGTATTCTTTTTTTATTAGTCAACTTAGTATTCTAAACGAGGGTCTTTCACTCGATTACTTATAAACGATATGAACCATCGTTGAAGAATCAAAGCCGACTTTTCAAAACTACCAACTCAGGGCAAAATAGGGTAAGAGAACAGTCAGGAGACCAACTTTTAACCGAAGAACTGGCAAATTTATTAGAATTATTAGATTCTTCCATACTTTACAAGATTCTGAGCAATACTCTGCCTATAAAAAGTAGTACAAGGTTGATGGAAATTGAGTAATAATATTTTCAAAATTTCTTTTTTGTAAAGACAGTTTATTTTTTTTAACTTGACAAATAAAATAAATTGAAAGATATAAATTCTACATATAAATTTTTTTGTGGATTTAATATCAATAAAGCGATATATGTAGAGTGCCCGGTACTCGGAGTGACCAATTTATCGGCAAAATTTTGGAAAGGATTTCATGTCCAAAGTATTATAAATTAGCCATACAGATTTCATTTTTCAATTGACTCTTCATCCAACCTCGCATGCACATCAATGATATGGATTTTACTATGGGTTAAGGAGCATCTCTTGGTGCTAACTATTAATCCGCCATCTGAAAAAACCCTTTCGACAGGAACTGATGTGGCTGTAATCGATAAAATATCTCTCGCCATAGCCGCTAAGATTGGGTAGATTCGTGAGTGCTCCTTCCACCACACTAGCACATTGACATTACCGGTAGCCAATGGTGCATTCGTATACGCTGTTATTTCTTTTTCCCATTCTTGAACCTCCACCGGCTGAACGTAGAATGAATCGAAGTCAAGGCCATCATGTTCAATATTTGTTTTCCTTTCTTTAGTAGCAGGATGTACTTCGTAACCATGTGCAGGTGCGATATTGTCAAAATATGATTTTTCATAAACTGAGTTGAATTTTTCTACCGCTTGTACTTTCATTTCACGACCCCAGACCCTTTTGTCAAATTTGGAGATCTTATGCCTGGGATCGAGAATAAGGGAAACTGAATATATCCAGTTGCACTTGGAATAGTGCTTGAGAAGCTTATCTCTTCCAGCTAGTAATGCTGAAATCAGAATGTCATCCATTTCATTTGTATTGAGCTTTTCACGCAACTGAGCAACAACTGACTCGATTCTATCGAGAAGTAAATTGAAGGCGACGACAGCGGTCGGTAGAGTGACATATTTCTCGCCACAAATCTTCTCTGACACCGTCTTAAATGGTTTTAGGTAGTCTAGAATTTGACTCAATATGCTCCATTCTTGTTAATTTAATTTATATTCGCTTACCCTCGGGTTAGTATCACAAATCATATTTATAGCCGGTTTCAATTTATAGTTTGTGTCTATCATAGCGCATGTACTATGCCAGCGGGTTTTTACGTCTAGTATAGGCATAACAAAGTCGATTGCAGCAACAGTGCAGCAAATTTTCAGTTTATCGGTCAAAATTTCACTATTTCTAATTTTTTTATTTAAATTTCGGACATTGGCTATTATTTGGCCAATAGGTCTAACATATCCTCTCGTTTTATCAATGAGAGGGGACATGCTGCTGCCATTAGAGGGACCACACTCGTCTTCGCTTGCATCATCTTCTTCTGAGTCTGACAACGATTTTAACTTTTGGTCGTCATCCACTGATACTTTCATTAAATGGAGTATATCCTGCACTCCCAAATTAATCACATGAGATAAGGAACGAAAATGTTGGTCCACCGAACTAAATGGCAAACCTCTACTCGTCATTAAAACCTCAAATTCTGACATGAAAGAGGAATTGGCAGATAAATTATCCATTGTGACACCCATGATTTGATTGATTATTCCAAAATCTTCGACTGTAGTAGCAAAAATTTTAGCAATATCGGTCCCGGTATGTTTCCCGATCGAGGCAGCGACATCCAAAGTTGTGGAAATCATATTCCATGATCGGTCTATATAATGTATGGTTATTCCGTAATATGAACACTTGTTGCGGGCGAACCATCCATCTATCGTGAAAGAAAACTTCGATGTATTTTTCTTGAGAACACTTTTCAGGTTACATCGCATTTTTTCGTATTCAGTGTCTAATTTATTCGCGAGGACTTTCCGCCGTGGCATTGGTATACTAGGATTCAAAACCTTGAAAAAATTCTGTGTCACCCCGTCATCAAAAAAATTAATGGGAAGGTTTTTGTATGAGAGCCAAGCCACTATTCTTCTATCCATGTTCGCGTTATATTCTGGACTCTGAAAATTAAAGGAAAATTTCTAAGGATTATGGACAAGATTCAAACTTTCTGCGAAAATTTTTTGTACTAATAATGAAATCTTGACCACTTACTTGTCCAAAACATGCTTCCAAAGTTTGTTGACCACCCTGAATAATCGTCGTCGGTTTTGGGGTTGAACCAAATATTTTTTCAAATTCTACCTTATGTTTGTTTTTTAAATGAGCTCTCAATCCACTAGTATTCGAGTCCTTCAGTTTAATAATTTTTAAAAATTTACCACCACGATCTTTCCCACATAACAAACACGCTCCTGATTTTTCATTTTTCTCTATGATGAATTGGAAAAGTTCGGAATATGTATTTTTTTTATTCCTCGCACTGCTCTCGTCTGTGTCGGTATCCATTTTTGTTTCAAATCACCATGTACTTGAAATTTGTGCACAATTTTCTTTTAGAAAAATAAGCGAAGAAAACCGCAGTAGTTTGATTTAGTTGATTAATTGATTTTATTTAATTTTTATTTGTCACGAAAAATAAACTCTATCAGAATATATGTTTTTAGTAAAACGTCCGAACATGAATGAACTTTCGTTCATTTATATTGACTCCAGGACCAGGTTGAACTTTAGATCCGCAAAAATCTGGTTCTAATTTCAATCGTAGTTCACAAAATAGATTTGGCCTTGAAAGACCAGCCGAAATCTAACAGCCGTTGACAAAGTTACAAATTGATTTAGCCCTGTCTGACTCCAAGAAAATGATTGCGACTTTGTAACGAAGTCTCTTATCAAGGGCGCGAACACACCACAAATTTCCACAACCACAACCTCGTGGTCCCCTTATCACATCGCTTGACCATCGGTCGACGCGGTGAGAGTTACATTTTTGTACTACTAGTGACAACTGCAGAAATTTCTGGCGGGAGGTCCAAGTGTCAAAAAATTTTCCTCTTCCACTTTCTTGCAAATATGTGGGAGCGGGAGATGTGGTCTGGAAAAATATATCGCGAAACTCTGAGGGAAAATTATCGTTCCGATAAAGGCGACAATGCGTACCACTTACTTATCGATATCGTATCCCGAGAAAAAGTTCAATATCGTCTCGGTCTCGTCTCGAAACAAACATTTACTTAGGATTTATTAAAAATTGCACCAAAAACTAAATTCATGTATGATTATAAATGGCTATTTTAAAAGTCAATGTTAAATTTTTATTTCACGTAAGATATGATATACATGAAGGTAATGATGTTTTTCAATCATGTTAATTTAAGCTTCATACTGACTTTTAATACTTAACGCCGTCTAAGTTTAGCTGGAGGTTCTAAGAAATTTTCTAATTTTCCTGTTTTGTCGTCCTTAACACATCGGCTTTGCGGATTATCTGAAGATCTTGAATCTCTTGTGTTTCAAGACATAACCAACAGGTGGTTATTTGGTAGAATCCTCTTTAAATTTCCTTTTTAATTTGTTCAATAGCCGGTAAACCGAAGTCATCAGAAAATAGTAATGTTCCACTTAAACTGAAATTTAACTTATTGAACAGGACAACTGTCAAACTCCACATATCAACTTTGCTAGCATAAGAACCTCAACCTCCGGTTATCAAAACTTCGGAAGCCACAAATAATAGTGTTCCACATTGCAAAGATTTTGTATACGTATCTACTTAACCCAAAGTCTGAAACTTTCAATAAAGTTTCTTCGCCGTAACTTTCAGGTTTTATATTATAATGTGTGATGCCTACAGATCAAATTTTTGCTAAAATCCAGTAATAAATCGAAGCATCAAATGACGCTGATCATGTAAATATTCTACTGTGTGATACATAAGGCACAGCTCACGGTGTAACAGCAATAATAATACGCAGAAGCATAGAACATAATGAAACCAACAAATACGAAAACGATAAAATACAGGCCACCAGCATTATAGTATCTGACTGGCAAGGAACTCATGCGCTGGCAGCAGTTTACTGTCCACCAAAGCACAGGATCGATAGCGAGTAATTTGATGTATGTATGTTCTAGGTTCATAGTAGGTGGGGACTTAAATGCGAAACAACCACACTGGGGCTCAAGACTGTCCACAACAAGAGGTAAACAACAGAACATTACTATTCAAAACAACATCTTCGACAACAATATCTTCCCGACATACTGAACTTCTGCATCTCAAATAGAATTAATAAAAGATATACAAACGTTCTAATCATCATAACTGCATAAATGCATCTCAACAGAAGCAAAAATGCCACTCCGCATAACAGCAATACAAACCGGGACGCCGATAGGAACTTCATCGAGAAAAACATCATGATGAAACTACCGATGAAAACAAAAGATGACGTAGACAAAAGAACCCAACACATCACACAATTAATGATAAAAACGGTGTCATCGGCAACTCAGGAAAGGCCACACAGGAACAAAACTATCCCAGATACCAAAGAGAAAAAATCCTTGAGGAAATGAAACTGCGCAGAAGATGGCAGCAGAGTCGGAGCAAGGGATAAGCAAATACTGAACACAGCTACTAAGAACCTGAAAAATGAGCTACAAATATACCGTAACTACACTTTCGAAAGCTATGTTACCAGCTTATAAAACATCAGGGACACTGATTACTCTCTTTGAAAAGCTACAAAATTTCTTAAAAGACCTCAACAACAAAATGGATCGATGAGGAAAGATGACAGTAGCTGGGCCAGAAAAAATGAGGAGAGAGTGGAGCAATTCGCAAAACATTTTGAATCAGTTTTTACGGTCAACGGAATAGGAAGCAGCCCAACTGACTTCGACTCAGCAGCACAGGGATTTTTAGTCAGCCCGCTGTCAATTAATTTCCAGATCAAAGCCGTCCGTATAGCTGAGGTTAACTACGAAATAACAAAGATAATTCAATCCAAAAAAAGCAAAAAAGCACGAAGGTATCACTCCCAAGATGACCAACGAAATTCCACATAAAGGGGTTATATACCTTTATGTTACCACCATGTTATACAGCGCAATAATGCGAACAATGCATTTCCCAAAACAGTGGAAGATTGCGAAAATCATCGTTATCCTGAAGCCAGGAAAGTCCGCAGATAAAACCTCGAAAAAACATGCAACGATAGAACAATGCAACAAAAGCGCCCGAAAAAAACTACACTGCACAGCGGCGTTCCTAGCCATACAACAAGCCTTTGATCGGGTTTGGCACCAAGAACTACTATACACATTAAAACACACGCTCCCCTAATATTACCTGTTACTTAAGTCTTACATAGAAGACAGACATTTTTACATTCAAGTAAGAGACATCGCCTCTAGCATCCGTCGCATAAGAGCGGGAGTACCACAGGGCAGTGTAATGGGACCAGTACTGTACTGATATTCACCTCAGATCTACCAACTGACAACAAGGTGACAGTAACAACATTCACCGATGATACTGCCATCAATGCAGTCTACGAATGCTCCAAGATAGCACATCCAACATCCTTCAAAACCACCTAAATAGGGTACAAACATGGCTGTCAAAATGGAAAATCAAAGTCAGTGAATCGAAGTCGGTGCAAATTTTTTTTACACTTTCCAATAAAGTCACCACACAAACGAAGGAAATGGAGCTACGCATTAAAAAAGGTTACTGGCTGCTAAGCCGGAAATCTCAATTGTCCCTAAAAAACAAAACAAATAAAGTACTGGTCTTCAAGGTCATCATCGAACCAATCTAGACCTACGGAGTTCAACTTTGTGGCTCATGCTCAGTAAAAATCACTGACACTACTAGCCAATGCACCGTGGTGCGTTAGCAACTCTACCCTGCACAATGATCTGGGTGTAAAATTTGTCACAGACGAAATAAAGTATAAAAGCCCAAGCCATATCCAGCGACTAAAAGCTCACCAAAACCAGCTGGCGCTTGCAACATTAAGTCGCAGCGGGAAAGACTCGACTCTCGAGATTAAGAAGAAAACTAAACACCTGGGCCTAACATATAGATGCCAAAGGGTCTGAATCTGAACTAGATAACAACTAACCTCGAAAGTTTCTCAGTGGATAGGCTTCCTCGAAAGCCGAAAAATATACCAGCAGAATTACTTATTGTCCAAATGGACAGATTTTAGATACAAAAGGTCTGTTCCCGTACTTTTGTAGTAAAAATCAGTATTCTCTCAAATTTTGCTACTTCTGCTACAATAAACGAAACATAATAATTTTTTACACAATATAAGAAAATCATTAATTTATTAGTTTCTAATAATTAATTTACAAAATACCTACATAAAAACAAATTTAAAATCAAATAAACAAACGTCATTTGCCAAATACATACATTTTAAAGTTTTTCAACTTTTTACTACACCAAATTTTTGTAGTAAAAAGTAGTAAAGAAGGGAAGTGCTTGCGCTAGTAAATCTGGTATACTTCTCCCTATTTTCTCTTATACGAGAACGCAAAATACTCACATGCAGTAATATAGTAGTAAAAGTAGTAAGAGTTTCGAGTACGGGACCAGACCTAAAATATATAACAAAAATATATATATATATATGTTCTTACCGTAATAAATTAATTTTCTCCTGTTTTTCTGAGTGCTGATCTTAAATTCTTGAACAAAAACATAGCGATTGACAAATGTCAAGTATATGAAGGTAGCAAATTTGCGTTTACCAAGATCGCGTACGTTAGTCAAGTTGCTACAGTTCACTGATTTTAACATGTGCAATTATGCACAGATAATAAATTTTTCATGATTTTAAGCGATATGTGTAATTTGTATCTCTGCTTAAGTACTGTCATGCTTCAAAAAACAATGAAATCAAAAACATCTGAAGTGTCTTTTTCACACACATATTTCCAAAAGCTACATCGATTGATGAATATATTGTAGTCATTTTAGTAGCACAGCCCTCTTAACAGTGTAATAATGTGAACAGTGAGTAAAAGCATATACATATGCACACTTTTAACAGGGTTGCTTATACTTTTACTGTTGGTACTTTTTCGGTGACTCCGCTGATCATGTGGTCGAAAGCGTCGCTTCGGTTTCAGTGTTCACCAGATATTCGTAGGAGAAAGATAAGTAGTTGTAACTTAATCTGATGAAAACGAAATAAATTGTTAATTAATCTAAAAACAAAGACGACTAAAATATATTCATTTATTTTTTTAGATTCAAAATTAGAAATTTACAAACATTTCAATTTTATAATATACTACACATTTCTTTTATTATATATATTAATACATAATAGTGTAAAAACGAACGTAGCCAACATATGAATTGTGATGAAGCAAAACAATCAATTGAATTGTGTCTCGAACAGACAAGTTTACATTTATACATATACAATTATACAATACAGATAGTTCTCGACCCCTACATGACACAGCCTCCTCATTCATGCATATTTTGAGGTTAATTGGAATTATATTAAAAATGCAAAAAAATCTAAAACAAGAACGAAATATCCGTTTTTGCATATGCTATTATCTGTTTATTTTCGAGTATTTATTTTTTATTTCAATACTTAATTGCGGTAGGATGCGTTATTTTTATGAAAACCTTATAAAACACGTTCACATAAAATCATAAAAATATCGAGAATGAAGCAATAGCGAGGATTTTTCCTGCTTTTGTTCAATTTTTGTTTTTATATATAGATTATATTTTCGCAGGTCTCATGTCGATTGCTTTTGTGCCTTCCAAGACCAAGACCAACCGTTATATTGCCGAAAACAATACAAGCGAAGGTTCACAACTGTGAATGGAATCGCGAAATCCAGGAAAGGGATGGTAAGGTGAGTAGAAGAGAGGAGTGGCCAGTCGACCAGAAATCCCTATCCCGATGTGGCTTCCGAGATTTCGTTTTCTTAGTGTGTGTGTGTCCGAATTAATCGGAGTGTCACTTTCATCATTCTGGTTGTGGATGTTGAACGAGTAACATCCCTTGTTTCTTGTGTTTTAACCATTTCTATCAGTTTAAATCTAGCAGAGAACATTACCTATCTGCTAGAGAATGCAACTTCATCTTAAATTTGGATATCAATGCACTAAATTTTCAAATCTACGAAAATCATATAACCCGTATTTAAAACTTTATCTCACGAGAGCCAAACAAAAATGATATCCGGTGAATTGTACCGAATTTTGGCAAGCTCAAAACTCTCTGCATGTATTGACAAGCCATGAAGTAGGCCTTGTCAATGTATGCATGGTAGGCCATCATTTCGCGCCATTCTAAAAGTGAGTCGTATTTTGTTTGTGAATGTGTCGGGTATTATAATTAAGTGAAATGTTTGCGGAATAGTGCTCCAAGCGTGTGTAAAATCAAATTTTGTCGGGAATACAAAATTTGACATATGATGTTTAGCAAAATCAGCTAAAACTACGAATCGAATGCGGAAATTTCAAATTTCCTAATATTTCTTTCAGCTTTTATTAAATATTAAATTTACTGTTTATTATGTAGGTTTTAATTGTTTCATGCATTGGAAAATAATTTGAGAAATCTGATTATTTTAATTATGTTTCGTAAATTTGTTTGTTTTGTTGTATGTTTAAGTGTTTTTCGTTTTTATGTGTTGTTTTTTATAATTATCAGCGTTCATACTTAATTTTATTTATTATTATATAAAGAGGACCATCCCCGAGCCGTTAGAAGATATTTGAAAGCCGGTAAATCATATTTCCAGGCAACGAGAGTACAACGCAAAAAGGTACGTAAATTGAAATATTTAGAATCGTGATAAATTTTTGATTTTTTAGGACGAACGCGCACCACATCCACGGCCGTTTTTTTTAAATTAAGTTTTTAAGTTTTAAATTAACCTTTAATTTTTACTTTCTTTAGTTTCTTTATTTGGTTAGAGTAGTGACTATATAATTAGGAGTATATATATTTATCATTTTCAAAAATTTGCGGTTCTTGTTTGCATAGAAAATGTCACGCAAATGTTGTGTTCCGAACTGCAGCTCTAATTATGCCAGTTCTGTCCCAGAAAATGGATACATTACAACTTTTTCGTTCCCTAAAGTTTGTGGGTGAAAAGTATTCCCCGCGAAATACACCGCAGTTTTCTCCAAGCATTTCAGAGCAAGTGAAATTGTTCGTTTTAATGGAATGGGACATTCCTTGAAATACTTGCGCCTAGCGAAAGATGCCGTTCCTTCAGTCTTTCCCAACTGTCCATCTTATTTATCTCAATTAGAACCAATATGTTCGCGTAAAGGCCCAAATCTCCTTGGGTCCTTGCGCAGTCTGAAGAAGCTACCAATGCTTTTCTAAAACGAGACCAAATCAATAGTTTTGAAAATTTTCGTGACCATTTTCAATCCGAACTAGATATGAAAGATTGGTTCTTCAAAATAAGTGTGGACAGTGTATTCTTTTTCTTGATTGAAAAAATATGAGACTGAAATTTGTGAATTCGCAATTAGAATATCGGTATCTAAGGCATTATTTCTTCGAGTTTTCGTAAAAAACTCAGAACTAACCAGCTTCGATCTGAAATGGGTCTTACCCAAATCGAAAAAGTTAACTCTTTGGTCACAATTACTTAACATCTTGAGCAGATTCAAAGACTGTAGAGAGATTTCTCAGCCAAATCGTGAAAGCCATTTAAAAACTGCTTTACTTATTCTTGAAGCACCATATGGAATTGATGACGATTATGAACACGCGGGAAAGTTGGAAATTTTAATTAACTAACTGAAGCATTTCTTCACGAAAAGAATCGGCTACCATTCGTGTATTATAATTATCTTGTTAGAAAATGAATAAGTACTAGAATAAATTGTTATATAAATTGTTAGAAGATGAATAAGTACAAGAATAAATTGTTATATAAATTGATATAAATAGAACAGATTGCAAGTGAGAAGGAAGAAAGAGTGTCAGAAAGGGAGCGGAGGACAGCGCGTGACGTTAAAAGAAAAATGAGACACCAAATTTTAAGTGTATTTTTCGTGGCATATTTTCTTGCTCCTTCCTTTTTAAAATTTGGATTGAGTTGTATGAGTAATAAATAAGTTGGAGAATTCTTTAAGATTTGTCTTATTTTTTTTAACATATCTCATTTGTCATATATTCCTATTCTGCCGCGGCGTACGATCTGCTTCGTAAATTTATGTTTCTTCCATGCAAAAGACATCTTCACAGCATTTCGTCATCATTTAATATTACTCGAAATTTTAAAAATGAGCATAACGATGAAAGGTATTTGGAACTTGCCATCAAGTCACTTAGTAATGTCGAGAAAGTTGTTGCATTACTAATTGAGGAAATATATGTGGAGCCTAGTTTACAGTTCAAAGCAAATAATATAACCGGGTTTACTGAGAACAATAGTGCACAAATGGCAAAAACCGTTGAGTCATTTGTGATTAAATCGGTATATGGCAAATTTAAAGAAATTGTGCGTTTAGTACCGGTCTTCAATCCCACTGGTAAGCATGTGCACGAGCTTACCATTGAAGTTACTAAATTTTTGCAGAAAATAGGTTTTCGAATTTTGGTTCTCATCACTGACAATAGCAGAACAAATCAAAACATGTTCAACGTTTTCCGATCAGAATCTGAAAACTTTTATGAAAATCCAGATTTTCCAGATAAAAAAATCTTTTTGCAGTTTGATACTGTACATCTTTTCAAAAACTTCCGGAACAGTTGGACCAATTTAGATCCTAAACAATTCCTCTATACTGACTTTGAGACCGGAGAAATAAAAAAAGCTTCGTTTGAGGATATTGTTAATCTTTTCAATAGCAAGAAACATCTCAATGTTCGAAAGTCCTTTAAACTCAATTTGAAATCAGTCGATACAAAAAATCTGGATAGATAAAAAGTCTCTTATGTGGATAGTATATTTCATGACTCCACAATCGCAGCTATGAAATTTGGAGGCAATTACGAAACTGCAGAATTTTGTCAAATTATTCGAACGATTATTGATATAGTTCAAAATACTCTGAACGAGCTAAAATTAATTTATGTTCGGCTCGGAAAATTTCAAACCGACGACCTGGAAGGTAGATTTCGTTTATATCGTTCCATGGCTGGTTGTCGGTATAATGTCTCGTATACAGAGCTTCTAGAATCGGAGAAGAAAATTCTTATTCATAATATATTTCTCCACAAACGGCAAAATTTTCAAGAGCTCATAGCGGAATATGGGGAAAATAGCATACATGAATATGAGTATGTTGACACCACAAATTTCCAATCAATTTTTGATTCGTCGTACCTAGCAAGTTCTCAAATTGACCTTTCTGCCCATGTTTATGCTTGTGGATATGCGCCCATTTTTTTTTTTTTTTTTAAACAGAGCGCCGGGTTGCACAGCTCAGGGGCACTGAGTTTTCACCATTGTATCCCTATCCGCCAGGCTTTTACTCAGAGGTGTACGCGATCCCCGTTGCATTGCAGAATGCAAGCAGGTTGTTCACGTTCACCTCTTTGAATAGCTCTGAATCGAGGATCTCTCTGCCCAACCATTCTTGACGATAGTTCATCAGGATCGGGCATTTGCAGAGGAAGTGTCTAGGGGTTTCTTTCTCTTCACCACACCATCTGCACAGGTTGTCATTGCCCTGTGTCTTATGGGTATAACAGCGTGGGCCACAGTGCCCTGTTAAAATTCCCAGGACCTCGCGTGATCTACGTCTATCAAGTTTGGTGATCGCCTTCGCCCAGCCAGTAAAATAATTTCCCAGCAGCTCTTTCGACCACCTGTATCCAGAGGTTTTCTCCCAAGTCTCCCACCTTTCTCTATCGGTGGTTTGTAAAATAATGTTGCAACCTTCTTGGTATGGGATTCACACCTCCATTTCCGGTTGTTCATACGACTCCGATCCCCTTTTCGCGAGTTTGTCCGCTCTTTCATTACCTTTGTAAACTGAGTGACTGGGTATCCAAGTAATGATGACTTTGTTCTTTCTGGCTAGTGCATTAAGAGTTTCTTTTGCCTTCTTAACTAGCTCGGACTGGGTGCTGGGGTTTTCCAGCGCCTTTATGCAGGCCTAACTGTCGGTACAGATTCGGTCGGTACAGATATGCATATTCCCCCAACATCGCCTCGGGCCATTACGGCAGCACGTTTTACCACCGCAGTAATCTCTGCTTGGAAAACAGTGTTATATCTCCTGAGACTAAACGAGCCATCATGCACTCGCCTGGGTCCAGCTTTTCCAAAACCAGTGCCCAGATCATTCTTGGAGCCATCTTTAAACCAGATGTCACCATGGCCGAGGCCTTGTTTCCTCACCCAGTCCTCTCTGTTCGGTATTAGCGTTTTATAGCGCTGCCCAAACACCTGGATCCTGTTTATTCTATCCTGTGGTGCTTCAAAAACCGCCCCCCTCAGCATAGTTTTCCGGATGGACGCATGTCCGATTCCATCACCCACCCATTCGTTGCCGCATATCAGTCTGTAAGCAGACCTGGCCGCCGCTTTACGACTAGCTTTACAACTAGGTCAATGCTATTCACGTCCGGTATCATTCTGATGGCAGCTGTGGGTGTGTTTCTTTTCAGCCCGAAAATTCCCCTCAAGGTGACTGCCTGTATATGATCCAGACTGCGCCTTTAGGTGGCCTTCTCGGTTGCTTTCCACCATACTAGTGCACCATAAGTCAGTTTTGGTTCCAGTATTACTTCATATATCCAAAGAGTCTTACGGGGTTCAAGCCCCCAACCTGTCCCCATCGCCGACCTACACTGCATAAAGATGTTGAGGACCTTCCTCCATTGTGTTTCCACATGCTGTCCCCATGTTAGCTTCTTATCTAGATAAACACCTAGATATTTGACGCTCTCAGTATATGGTATGATTTTCCCACGCATTGAGACTTAATTCGCAATCTTGCTCTTGTACTTCCTGGTGAAAGCAATAATCTCAGTCTTACCGGGGTTGACACCGAAGGATCTTGCTTCGGACCAGCTACTCACCCTTGCCAGGGCGTTTTGCATGAGGTCTGGTAGAACCTCCTCATACTTACCCTTGATAAGTATGGGAAAATCGTCCGCATAGGCGATAGTGCAGATTTTCTCCTTGTTCAGGGTAATTAATAGCCCATTTGCAACAAGGTTCCACAGTAGAGGTGAGAGGAACCCCCCTGCGGACAACCTTCACTGACTTTTCCCCTTACAGTCTTACCGTTCCATTCGCTATAGATGTCTCTGTCACTCAGTAGCCCCGTTATCCATCTTCTGATGGTATTCGGTACTCCCTGATCCGACAGAGCATCGTCAATGGCTCTCCTAGTGGTGCTGTTGAACGCACCTTCTATGTCAACAAAGGCAGCTAGAACGGTATCCCTTGTATCTATAGCTTCCTCAATAAAGTTCACCACATGGTGTAGAGCTGCCTCTGTGGATTTCCCCACAGTGTACGCGTGCTGCCTATGGTGTAGTGGGTTCATTGTCAGTATATTATGCCTGATATAATACTCCACTACTCTCTCTAAGGTCTTTAGAAAGAAAGATGTCAGACTGATAGGTCTGAAATCCGTTACCGTGGTGTAACGTCCTTTCCCAGGTTTCGGTATGAATTCAAAATTTCAATTCAATTCAATTTGGGTTTCAACCCGTGTTCTTTTCCAACTACTTGGAACATGCCCTCTGGCGATGCATCCTCGGAAAATGCCCGTTATCGTCCCAAGGAGGTAATCCCGTCCCTCCTGAAGCATTTTGGGAAAAACGCCGTCGGGACCTGGTGCTTTAAACGGTTCAAACGTATCTTCGTAAGCTATGATCATGGCTGTTTGTAGCTGCTCAAGAGTCCAGTCTAGGCCATGTTCAGAGCAATACCTTCCCTTGAAGTGGGTCAAGCATTCCGCAAGATCACTCCTGTAATCTCCCCAATTTGTGTCCTTGGGTATCCTCCTAGGTTCCATCCTCGGTTTCTTGAAATCTATCCCGAAGATGATAGTCCTGTGATCAGACATAGATGGTTCGCTGTCCATTCTCCACCCTTTTTTGTTTTTATCGAGACTGGAGCGGAGCAAGAAGTTCGGTTTTCTTTAAGTTTTCTTTAAATTAGTTTGACAGGGTAGATCATTGAGCGGAAGTGAAGCACAGTCGTTGCAGTTGATGAAACAGTGAATTCAAGTGAATTGTGGGAATGAAAGAATAGTACCGATCCTAGATGGTTCACACTAATTAAGTTGATCTGTTGAATTTGAAAACTTTAATGTCGTGATGATAGTTAAGGACTTATCCGAACCCAGATCATGATAATTTGAATCGTGTAGTTCGCCGGGGTGAGATAAGAAGCATTAGACACGCTGTGTTTGATTTGATAAGATTTGATATTTGACGCGTAAGGAGTTTGATTTGATAAGACAAGACATGTCGGTGATTTTTATCAAGTGGAGATGTAGGAACTATTCACGAAAGAGGACTTAATTCGATCGTGTAGTTCACCGGAGTGAGATAAGAAGCATTAGACATACAGTGTTTGATTTGATAAGATTTGATATTGGATACGTAAAGATTTTGAGTCTGATACGTAGAGTTTGAGACAAGACATTTCGGTGATTTTTATCAAGCGGTGGCGTTAGAGACTAGTCCTGAAATAGGACACAATTCGATCGTGCAATTCGCCGTGGTGAGATATGAATACCTAAGAACATTAGGCGCGCAGCAATGCTATGATTGGTTTTTGATGCGAGTTGAGAACGTAAAACGTCGTGTGTGATGACCGAAAGATGATGAGGACCGAGGAGCAGTAACCCCAGGACCCGAGATTCCTGGCGAGAGACGGAGTCGTGACAGAAGAGGAGTGAAACGGAGCACCGCTCGAAATAGATAAGTTTATCTTTAAGGTTATTGTTAGTATTTGTTCAATTTTGTAATGATTTTTATATTTAAATGAAAAAGAGAGAAATTAGTACTATTTTTATGTGTAATACAGTGTAGCTTAAGTTTATTCAAATGCACAAAAAGGAAGGAAACTATCTCATATTTTTAAGATGCTTATACACTTTATAAATATTTAACAATATTCAATCTCTGTATCAATCTCTCATAGAAGCAAAAACTGAACTGAAAAACTTGAAAAATGGTGACTCTGGTGGATGCTCGCTGGAAGTTACCGCAATTATAGCGGTGAAATTTGGTGGTCTGGTCAACCACCGTGTGACTAAGGTGATCTCTGTTCGTTCAATCACAGGGTGATTATGCCTGTGATTGAATATACTCCCCCCCGTTGCCAACCTTGTTGGCAACATCCTTTTTCTCCTCCCTCTCGTTAGAAATTGGTAGAACACAAAGTTTGGATATGGGTCTCGTAAGAGTGGTAGCTGATGTCCTGATGGTGACAACTCTGGTATGGTAATCAGCCCCTGGATGTATTTTTTCAACTCTAGCAAGTGGCCATTTGCTTGGAGGAAATCTCTCATCGGTTAGTAGCACCATGGACCCAGCCTTGATCTCGTTACATGGGTGGTGCCACTTAGAAATTGCTTGATATCTCTGCATACACTCTGCTGACCATCTCTTCCAGAAGGATTGTAGTTTGTGTTGAATTAACTGCCATGTAGAAAGTCTCAACTCAGAACACTCAAGAAGTGAAGGCTCAGGTAGTGCGTTTAGTGGCTCCCCAATGAGAAAATGTCCTGGTGTCAGGGCCCTTAAGTCCGATGGATCCTCAGATAGTGGACTTAGTGGTCTCGAGTTTAAAACCGACTCAATCTGTGTTAGCAGAGTAGTTAACTCCTCATAGGTTAACTCCTCATAGGTTAACAGTGTGTCACCTATAACTCTCCTCAGATGAAACTTCAGTGACTTAACAGCTGCTTCCCACTTGCCACCAAAGTGAGGAGCGCTAGGAGGGTTAAAATGCCAATTCGTCCCATCCTTTAATAATGTCTCTCTCAAACGTTGATTCTCTGACTTTCCAGCTTGGAAAAGGTTTCTCAGAAGTTTATCTGCACCCAAGAAATTTGTTCCACAGTCACTGTAAAGATTGTTGCAGATTCCTCGACGACTGACAAATCGTCTATACGCTGCTATAAATGTCTCAGTAGAATAGTCTGTTACAACCTCGAGATGCACTGCTGATGAAAATAAACAGACAAACACTGCTATCCAACTCTTGTGAGTTTAAGCTCCTCTACCCTTCCAAGTTTTCACTGTAAACGGTCCAGCATAGTCAAGACCACAGTGGCGAAAGGCTCGAGATGGGTTGACACGAGCAGATGGTAACTGACTCATTAGTTGTTGAGCTCGTACTCCTCGGTTTCTCGTACACGTGATACAGCGTAGAATGTATGAGCGAACAGGAAAACGACCACCAACAATCCAGTAGGCTCGTCTCAGATAGCTTAGCGTAAGCTGCGTACCTCCATGTAGAGTTTTCTCGTGAGCATCAGCAATTACTAACGTTGTCAATGGTGAGTTGCGTGGCAGGATAGCTTGATGCTTCTCTTCAGTCGATATCTCAGCATGTTTCAGTCGACCTCCAACCCTCAAGATGCCTTCATGATCAATGAATGGTGTTAGGTTACGCAGAGAATTGGAGGTTGGTAGAGAAACTTTTCTTCTCAGCAAACTCAACTCCTCAGGAAAGAATAACCCTTGAGTTGTCTTGATAAGTACTCTATTAGCCGCGTCCAGGTCACTCGTAGATAATGGGGTGGTTAATGATGAATGTGATTTTCCCTTGAAGCATCGAATTGTTCTAAGGCATATGGCAGTGATTTTTAATATTGGCAGTAATCTCGATCTCCTCTCTAGCAGCTCGCAGAATGGATTCTCCTCAGATTTTCTAACAGTAAAGCATTGACCTGGTCTCTCCTCAAGATTCACACTCCGAATAGATGGTAACTTGAACGTTGGCCACTCCTCAGATGTTTTCAACAACCATGATGGTCCATACCACCATAGGGAATGATCTCTCAATTTCTCAGGTGATAGTCCTCTCGATGCACAGTCAGCTGGGTTTTGTTTTCCAGCGACATAATGCCAGATAGCATTGGGCTGAAGCTCTTGTATTCGATGGACTCTGTTTTTAACATAGTCCTTCCACCTCGACGGAGGACTTTTGATCCAAGTTAAGGTGACTGATGAATCAGTCCATAGATAGGTTGGTGCTTCTGGTATCTCGAGGGTTTTCTTGACATAGCTGACTAGTTTTGCCAACAACGCTGCAGCATTTAGCTCAAGTCTTGGTATGGTTGTCGGTTTTAGAGGAGCTACTTGCGACTTAGCACAGACAATTGTAGATGAACAAATCCCAGATTCGTTAGTAACTTTCAAGAAGACTACAACAGCCATCGCGAGCCGCGAAGCGTCAGAAAATCCATGAACCTCAATAGATGATGATGAAGTAAGCTGTAACCATCTAGGAATGTTAACAACGTTGACTCTATTAAGATCTTCTCTAAATTTATTCCACTTAAGATTCAGTTCTGTAGATAATGACTCATCCCAACCAACTTTCTCTAACCATAGCTCCTGCATGAGCATCTAAGCCTTCACTTACACAGGTACCAAAAAACCTAGCGGATCAAAGAGACGAGCAATCTCAGATAACACTGTTCTCTTCGTAGCTTGATGTGATGTTGACTCAAAACACTTAAACTGGAATTGGTCAGAAGTAGGGTTCCATGAAAGCCCGAGAACCTTTACTGCATTCTCCTTCTCTTTCTCTAGAATGTTGATCTCAGAAACTGTGCTCTCTAGCGATAGAGTAGATATTATCTCAGGTGAATTGCTTGCCCACTTTGCTAAGGGAAAGCCTCCAGCTGCACACATGGATATTAGTTGCTTAGCTGATGAGATAGCTTCAGAAACTGTTTCTCCACCACCGTAAATATCGTCAACGTAACGGCCCTTTAGAATAGGTTCGACTGCCAGTGGGAAGTTGCCGCCCTCATCCTCTGCTAGTTGGTGAAGAACTCTGACAGCAAGATATGGAGCGCTTCTCGTGCCATAAGTTACGGTAGTGAGCTGGTATGGAATCGTTCTCTTCTCATTATCGATCCAAAACACTCGTTGAAGATCCCAGTCATCGGGGTGAACGTTTATTTGCCGAAACATCTTGGTTATATCGGTTGCAAAGAGGACTCGATGCCTTCTGACCCACAACAACACATCTGATATATCTGGTTGAATTTTTGGACCAATGTGTAGAAAATCGTTTAACGAGGTTCCAGATGTAGTGACCCATTGAACACTACTCTTAGCTTGGTGGTTGTACTCTGCTCTTTCAAAACTCCATGATGAGGAAGGTAGTAGATAGGTGTCTCAGAGCATGAAGTAGGAGCTTTTCTCATGTGATCTAGAGTCTCGTATTCTCTCATAAATTCTGAGTATAGTCGTTCATACTCTGAGTTATTGTCTAGACGTCTTAAAATACTTGACAAGCATCTTTTGGCCTTAACAGAAGACTCACCAAGTAGTGTAGGTGGAGCCTTTAGAGGCAGTCTCACCATGTATCGACCACTAATATCTCTAGAGTGTGTACGCTTGAAGTGATCTTCACATTGTTGTTCTTCAGGACTCAGTTTAGATGTTGTAGACTCAGTGATGTCTTCCTGAGTCCAGAATTTACTGATTAAATAGTGAAGTTCTTCATCAGTCGTAGTATGATGACAGTAAGACTCGTGTATAGCATGATGATGTTGCGCAGAACCATAGATAATCCAACCGAAGATTGTTGACTGGGCGATAGGTGTTCCTTTTTTACCTCGAATAACTCCAGATAGCATACTTTCACTCACAGGAATAGTACCCAACAATATATCAACAGGTTGTGAGGTATAATAAACTGGATCAGCGAGATCCAACCCGTTTAGATGAGGCCAGCTGGCTGCTTCACAGTTCTCAGAAGGAAGATGCGAGGTAAGCTCACTCACGATAAAGGCTTGAGTGACAATAGATAGCTCAGAGTATCTCGATTTTAGTTTCAGCGAACATACTCCTTTAGTCACTCCACCAAAGGCATTTCCAATACCCTTTAGAGGGATGGTAGAAGCTTGTTTAGGAATTCTCAATGTTTTAAAGAACTTCTCTGAAGTGAAAGTTAGCTCAGATCCAGGGTCGAATAGTGCTCGTGCCTCGACAGGTTTTCTCTGATGATGAATTACTAATACTTTGCCTGTTGCTAGCAGCACAGCAGGCTTCTCGCTCTCAATTCTCGAGTCTTGATGTCTAGATGGTAGTTGGCTGTCTCGATCAGCTGCTTGACCATTTTGATGCACCTTAGGTAGTACTTTCTCATTTTGTGAAGATGTTGTCTCAGCTCTAATTGGTATCTCAGATTTGTGAAGTCAGCTCGATAACGATGACGATCTCGGCTCCGATGGCTTCTCAGTTGGTGAAGGTCTTCTCTGCTCGATGGCTTTGGATCGGTCTTCAAAATGTATCTCCGTGTGGTGAGCAGCGCCACACTTTTGACACCTCTTGGAACTTATGCAATCTTGGACCTTGTGACGTCCAAGACAGTTGAAGCAAAGTCTTAACTCCTTTACTTTAGTTGGGCTGCAGAACCTCTTGTGACTCTTTGTCCAAATAGAACTTGCTCGGCGTATTTCTTCACTAAGATTCTCGGGTTGTCATAACGTCGTACAAGCAGATCCCACGCTGGTTGGAAGGTTTTACTCGTGGGTGGCAAACTCGAAAGAAGATCTTTTGCCTCACCAGTTAGTTGAGTCTTCAGATAATACATTTTTGTAGCAGGATCAAGACTCGGTTCGTTACCGACCACTGCAAGAAATAGGTCTCTGAATGTCACCCACTCAAATGGATCTCCTGAGAATTTTGGTAAGGTTATCTCGGGTAGCTTGTGACTTGATGAAGCGACGGTTGGTCCAAGGAATGAGCTATTTAGTAGTTCATGGCCACTCGGGGTCTTGGCTTCCATTTTCTCTCGAACAGTAGATGTTAACAGTAACAAATGTTATATACCTCTTGTTGATGATATTCCGTTTCAAGGATGTCACACTTGCCATCATAGAGAGAGTTGTTAAGTTCTTCCACGTGATTCCATTTTTTTTCGACAAGCTCTAATCGACTCGTTACAGATGGTAAACTCATGGTAGATAGTTTTTGGTTGGTTAAATCACTCTTCAGTTTCTCAAAATAACTTAGTCTTTGCATTTGTAGTTGTATTTTGTGTTCTAATTTAGAAGCCATTTCTCAAAATAGTTAATTACGCGGAATTTCACGATTGACAGAAAATTAGCTCTCCACACTAAATGTACCACTAGTATTTTAATCTCATGAAAATGTTAAATAAATTGTTTATGTTTGATGATTTTGCTTAACGCGCTCAAAATCCGGCTCGAAGGACCAAATGTTCAATTTTGTACTGATTTTTATATTTAAATGAAAAAGAGAGAAATTAGTACTATTTTTATGTGTAATACAGTGTAGCTTAAGTTTATTCAAATGCACAAAAAGGAAGGAAACTATCTCATATTTTCAAGATGCTTATACACTTTATAAATATTTAACAATATTCAATCTCTGTATCAATCTCTCATAGAAGCAAAAACTGAACTGAAAAACTTGAAAAATGATGACTCTGGTGGATGCTCGCTGGAAGTTACCGCAATTATAGCGGTGAAATTTGGTGGTCTGGTCAACCACCGGGTGACTAGGGTGATCTCTGTTCGTTCAATCACAGATCCTGTGATCATGCCTGTGATTGAACAGTATTAATTTTGTGGAAAGATTTTGGCTAGAGAGTGGAATAGGGACAAATTGTGGCGCAAGAGAGAAATAGGAATAATTTAGACTAAGCGCATGTTAGGATAAGAGAAACGTGGATGAAGGATTGTGGAGGATCGGTACACAATTACAGATATTCTTGGTAGCGCATACAGGTTGATTTTCTTCACTTCCGCTGAAATCATCATTTTCTGGATCGGCACGTCGTGGGGTTCTCGTTTTGATCACGATCGATGCCGGGTGACTCGTCCTAAGACGAGTGGCGCCCATCCACGACCTTCTTCGCGGGCAAAAGGCCGGGTGAGTCACCCAGCCTCCGAGGGGACCGGAGGCCTGTGTCGCCGCAACGAAAATCGTCCGTGACACCGTCTCTCGTCCCTCCGCTTCTGCTTTCTAGCTTCGCCAAACTTGGAAAGTGGTCTGCCTGCCGCAAGCGCTTTTTCCTTAAGGAGTTCCCTCCTTTGTGCCCCGCTCATGCCCCGGTGCGAGCCCTGTGCATTGTCGGTTTGCCCCTGAGTGCTGACGTTAGACATTCCTGGTACCTCCGTTGCTTGTGCCGAAGAGGTCCAGGGGTCGGTTCAGTGCCCGAAATTCCTAGTACCTCCGCTGTTTTCGTGTGTTTTGTTTTGTTAATAGTCTCTTTCATGTTTGGTCCCACGAGTAGTGCGGATAAAAAGGTCCACTCGCCGTTGGCCGCAACTAGCGAGTAAGGCTTGGCTACGACGAGATTCACCCTGGTGTCCCAAAGGGAACCGTGAATGACACAGCACCACCTGTGCCACGCATCTTTCAGCACGGTATCTCACACATTAGATTGGGCGGACCACTTCCTAGTTCCATGAGATTTGGCAACTCTCGTGTAAGGATGGCTCGTTTATAGAGATCCCTACACTCACGAGACCGCTCCTATGGGTAAGCTTCCACACCACCTAGTGGAAGTCGCCGCCCATGCAATCGAACGAAAGATCCATGGCGCCAGGTGTACGTTCGAAATCGTCGAAGAGAAAGGTGTCCCCATAGACGGCGAATATTTTGATGCTATGCAACGTGATGGTTTACGTGTTCCTTCAACTAATACAAAAATTCTATTCACCCATATGTGTGCTATTTTTCAATATATTATTTCGTTATTCAAAATCTTTTTGGGGGACTAAATATCAGAAAGGACTCCTTTTTCATATGAAATTTCATTTCGTTCCATATCCCAGAAGATAGGCCTTCCCTGTGAATGTGGTTGTAAGAAGGTCTACTTCATGGCTTGTTCTACTACTAGAGACGGTTCTGGCTAGCTGGGTTTTGCGATTTCATTCACAGATTTGAACCCTAGCTTAGGTCTGTACCAGTACTCAAAAATTTTGCGCTCTCCTATGAGAGAAAATAGGGAGAAGTATGAGAGAATTGTTCGCGCAAGTACTTCCCCTCCGCACAACTTTTTACTACAACATTTGGTGTAGTAAGATGTTGGAAAACTGTCAAATGCATATGACATTTGTTAATTTGATTCTAAATTTGTTTTTATATACGTATTTTGTAAATTTATTAGAACATTAATTATAAGTAACTAATAAACATTGATTTTTTTATATTTGTGTTCAAATTTTTTATGTCTACTCCATATCAAAATTTGACAGTTTTACCTCAAGTTATTACATTTTTTTTCCCGTACTTTTTTCCGTTTTTCGCTTACATTGTGAGTTTTGAGCTCTTGGTAGCAAAATTTGAGAAAATACTGATTTTTACTAAAAGAAAAGTACGGGAATAGACCTATTATGTAGTATTAATAAATATAAGGTATATGTAATATTATATATGAAATTGAAATAGTTTACGTTCATGTTTGGTTCTTTACGTTTCCAAAGTTGAGAGATTTCGTTATTAACAGGTTTTTTCGTTATTAACAGCTTAAAGAATTCTGTTACAAACCAAATCTGTTATTTTTCTCATCAGAAATCTATTAATTTACCAAAACCTAATGTCATTTACCTTAATTTACCTTAATGTCATTTTGCAAATACAAGCAATTGGTCGGTTGTATTTTGATCTGACCGGCAAAAGACAATTTATTTGTTACCTGAAGACGGAAGCAATTGGAATCCATACGTTTAAGTTTCAAAAATAATTGGGTGAGGAATGTTCTCAGATGTACAGTTCAGTGCTCAACTGCAAAATCAGCTGTCATGAGTAGGTAATAGAATTTATTTACAGTCCGAGTCCAGACATCATGTTTAATATAAGTTTTATTTCAGCTTTATTCTATTTTAGGTGCTATTCGGATTAGAAATGGACATTAAACGCTTCATTTTACATTTAAGACCACAGCTTAAGACCTATATCCAGCCACTTGCGATGTCAACCCAGTTTATCAGACCAGCGAGTAGTAGTGACTAGCTTAAGGACTGTTAACCCACTAGGAAACAATGTTCAAGATTCATGGGAAAATCTTGTTAACAGCTAGTGCTGCATACAAAAATTGACTAAAGAAAGCTACCAGAGTCTTCCCTCAAAGATTACTGCCCAAGTTTATAGTAATGTGCTCAATTTAGGTGAAAAATGTTTAAAAAGTGAAACGCAATGCATGTCTCCTTCTATTATGTAATCTTTGTGGCTGCCAGCAAAGTTCTTAGTTATGTAGGAACAGACTAAAGAAAGATTAGGGGTTTGTGTCGCAATAGGAATGGTCGACTTAGTAGACATATATACCTTATATCAGGCTTTTAAAAGCAGTTATAAAAAGTGAAGTCCATTTTTTGTTCCCAAAGTGCTACTGAACATGGCTTGTGGTAGATTAGTATACACGTTATGCTACAGGTGCCCATGGAATTGAAGATGCCTACAGATTTATCAAGTACAATGATGCGGATGTGATGACTTGTGGTAGTGGAGAAAGTTGTACAGATCCATTGTCTGTTGCTCGATTTTGTAAGCTGCGAGCATTGAGTACATCGTTAAACAAATGTTCAGAAAAGCATTAAGACCCTTTAAAAAAAAAGATGGTTTTGTTACTGGTGAAACTTCGGCTATTCTTGTTCTGGAAGAGTTGGAATACGCTAAACGTCGTGGAGCAAATATATTAGCAGAAATATTGGGTCATGGCCTTTCTGGTGATGCTGCTCATTTAACAGCACCTAGCGAGGATGGTAAAGGTACATTTTTAGCTTTGCAGCCTGCTATAAATTCCGCAGGAATACCACCAGGGTATGTATCATACGTCTCTGTCTCCATCAATAAATATAGAAAAGGTCGACGAGGGAATGAATATGAATTTTGTAACAAGTAAGGCAGAATGGAGTGCAGGAGTGCGTCCAATAGCACTGAAAAATGCTTTCGGGTTCGGAGGTGCTAGTCTTTGTCTTGAGGACTATGAAGAATAGTTTCATATAGCCAAATAAATTTGCGTATGCAAAATTAAAACTAATAACATTTTATTTTTAACAAATCTTTCTACAACCTAACTCTTTCTTCCCCATCATTTTCGTCTTTTCTATCTTCTATATCATATCTTATTAAAAATTGATGTAAGATTTTATATATACTATCTTCTCAATCCAAAAGTAGACTTGGATTGAAATAAATTTAAAAATCAAATGCTCTTTGATATAATCTGCTTCAGTACAAAATACAGTGAAAGCCCTCTTGAGCGGACATCGACGGTCGCCGCGATTTTGTTCGTATAAAAGGAATGTCCGCTGAAGAAGGCTTTTTTCTTGGGACAACTAAGAATAGTTCCATAAGAAAATGTTAATAATTGAAAAACATTCTATCTTCAAAGTATGTATTTAATGCACTTGAGTCCGCGTCGTGCCATGAATCGCCTCATGACACTTATAAACTTCAAATGCAAAGAGCTTGTCACTTCTGGAAGGTTTTGAATTTTTAAGTTTCGCGGAACGATTAGTCGCTAAACCAATTTCGAGATCAACTGGTGGTAGAATGATATCCCATTCGACCCCAAGACCTCCCAGGCAATTAATCGGTACGGATATGTAATTGATTTTTAATGACCATGACGTTTATCAGATCAGCCTATTCTTGATCATGGAATAACCTTGTTAGCTTAAAAATCGTTGCCAGGAGTGCCCTTTTCTAGTTTAGTTCTGACACTTACGAACACTACGAAAAGGAATATTTTCAGTCTGCCTAACAGGAATTTTTAATTTTTTTTTTTCATACAAAAACTTCGTTTCGTGTCCGTACATGAGGACATTTTAATAAAATACAGAAGCAGGGTTCTGTCCGCGTCCGGTTAAGAGGGCGTCCGCCTAAGAGGGCCTACATCCTTAATAAAATAGTACGAAATATTTGGTACCCAACAATATGTCCGTTGAATAGAGATGTCCGTTTATAGGAGATGTCCGTTAAGAGGGCTTTCACTGTATTCCTATTTAAGGAGTTGATTCAAAGGACACGTTTACTTTGCAAGAGCTAAAATATACTTTGGAATATCCATGACTTGCATATAAGAATCTCTAAATGATGTTCACTGCAAAGAAACATGATGTTTTAATATTAAAAACGTTATTGTCACTCTCAAAACCTTTGAAGATCCTGGGAATCTTCCTAGTTGTGCACCAGTTGATTTTTTTATAATTTAAATGAAGCCGTCGTAACATCCAACAAATAGAAGATTTTCCTTGTAAAGTTTCATAGAAACAGCATAATTTCCACATGCATATGTAGATACCATGTTTCCACTCTAAAAATAAGTGAATTAACTGACGGTAAAAGTATATTTAACGGGAATATTCCTTCCAAGGAGTTGCTCTTTAAGTTGTGTTGAGAGAATAATTTCTCCATATGAAACCCCAAACAATTGAAGGGTTTTCTTCGCATAAATATTTCCAAAAACTATACAAATTGAATAATGTTCTCATAATATATATTTATTTATTTTCTTACAGTTGAAAGTATAAATTTATAAACATTTCCATTTAATAATATACACATTAATTTTATTATAAACATTAAAATATAAAATTTAAAAACGAACGTTGCCGAACATATGGAATGACGTACAATTTTGGTTCTTCTGAATTCTGAATATAACCCAATTTCTTATGAATAACTTAATTTTATTTCTTGCAATTTCCAACCTAATATCTTATGTTTCAAGAGTGAAGCAATAGTTCTAAGTTAAGTTAAGTTAAGCTATTTCTTTGTCTATATTTTCAAAATTGGAGCAAGTTCAACGAATGCTCCGAAATGCGCTTGGATGGTAAGTATTTTGTATAATTCCTAAATATATGCAATACTTAAGGTATGACAGTTTAATCTTAGAATAGTTTAGTATAACAGTTTTTCATATGCATATTCCCTAAGAATATGCTAAATTTATCTTACTACATTAAGGTCCAAAATTATTGTTTAGTTTCCTTACAGTTATCATTAGAGTGTTTTTTATTGATGTAGGATAAATTTTATTTCGGAGAATGAATTTTGTCTGCGGTATTAATTTTGTCGTTTGGCGGTAAACAAACGTAAGATCTTATTAAATTTACTGTTTGCGATTTTAAACCAGTGAAATGTTATTATTATTAAAAACCACATAATAATAATCTAATAATTTATTGTGAAGTTTTTGAGATTAAATTAAATATTGCTATATGTAAATTGCTAATAAGTAAAAATTATGTTTATATTGTGAAATTCTGAAAATATGTAATACTTTATATATGTTTATAAATGTAAATTGTTGAAAATAATTTGTATAAATTTCAATTTCTGATAATAAAAAAATTTGAAAACTATTTACTTATAAAGTCTTTTTTTATTAAATTTTTCAGGTACAAAATTTGATTAAATTTTATTTTTATATTTCTTTCGTAATTTTTAATTATTTTTATTATTTTGACGTGAAAACGTTTTTCTTCTCGTTGAGTATGTACATTCTTGTGTTACAACACACCGTCATTTTTCAATCGCTAATAACTACGACTCTAATAAAGCGTTAACAACGGTTTAGGTTACAGTGGATAGAACATATTTGTACGTATTTATTGCGTGTCACTTGATTTTCCTGTGACGTCATCGGGCTTGTGCAAACGCCCACGCGTGATTGTTGTTTTTTAACGTTGGGTGAGGATATTTATGAATGTAGCGTGAGAAAGCGTTACGCTTAGATGTTGATTGGGGTATCGTTGTCAAAAGCGTTAAAAGGGCTACCAGGACCTAAAGCGAAACAATAAAAATACTCTCTGAAATATAAGCAAAAATTGGTATGAGTTTGAAAATCCAAAAATATGGAAGATATCGTCTCATATGAGGCGTAAATATGTACCCAATTGTAAAAAAACTCAAATCGGAGAAAACCCTCCTCAAACCGAATATTGAAAACCAAAAATGTCCAGTGCCGAGCAACTGTGAGAGCTACGGCGGAAAAAAATAAACTTGTAATTTATCTATTCTGTAACCGTACTATTCTCTTTAATCATTGTAATTAATAGTTTGATAATCAAAGTACCTTTTAGTACAAAAATTTTGTTGTAATTTTTTTGACGTTAAAACGTCTTTACTCTAGTTATGTACACTGGTAGCCAGTTAAACTTTCTGGCGGTACAAACCCTCGTAATTCAATTGCCAACAGCTTCGAGGCTAATAATGCGATAACAACTGTTGAGGTCACAATGGATAAAGAATTCCTGTACGTATATATCGTGCAGCATTCGTTTTGCGTGTGACGTCATCGGGCTAGTTCACTAACGCATGATTGTTGTTAATAAGCGATGCGTAAAATTATAAATCAGAGCAGCGTGAGAACGCAATTATGTAGGACATTCCTTCGGGAGTCGTTGTAAGCAGTTTGAGCAAAACTAATCCCACCAAAAACATTTTCATGTAAAATGTTGTCAGGACGAGACCATATGACTCGCACTGTCAAAAAATTATCAGATCTCATGTAGAGCCAAGCTTTTAACTCTACACGCCTTAACTCTACAAGGCCTAACTTCACAAACTCTACACCTTAGTCAAATATGTGGCTCAACCCAAGTTATAAGGGTTCAGAAAAACGACGAAACGTTTCGAGAAAAGGTAGGTAGTGCCCTTCCGCTTGCGCTTCGCCTGGCTCGTCTTGGCGGGGTCACTACCGTGCCCCTAGATAGGACCTTAAGTGAAACAATAGAAATAATTGCCGAAGTATAACTGAAAATCGGTATGAAATTAAAAATGAAAACTGTGATTTTGTCTCGTAGCTTCCAATTCAGAAGTCACCGTGACATCCCAGAAGCTCAAGTCACGGTGATTCAATCAAAATGCGTAGTACATACGCAAATTCAAAGTTCATATATATGGCATGTGAGAGAAATTCGAAGCCACTTCAGAAACCAGTTTTGTTCGGTGCAGAACCAAGACTTGTTTTTGATAGGTAATTCTGAGCGATTAATGGTAAATTAATGTATGGTTTTGGTATTTATTTAAGGTTACAGTGGATTTCCCTTAGAACCGTGGCTGCTAACACCATATCAGTCAACGGTTGAAGGCACCTACGAGCACCACTACAATCTGCTCATAAGAAAATACGTTAAGTGGTGGAGAGATGTTTTGATGTTCTTAAAATTTGTTGGAGCGAGTTCGGTAATCGTACATGAATACCTTTTGCCGTGGATGCAACCACTAAGTTTTAAAACAATTGATTGTTTTCTTTCATTTCTTAATTTAATAGTTTACCTACCTCAGCTTCTGAAACTAACTAACTTTAATGACTTAAAAACTACGTATTTTGTTTTGTCAAATCAACCATGCATTTAGCAAAGATTACCATTGACCGTCCCAATTCTTTTATACCCGCCTAAATGGATTGCAAAATTTTGCTATTTTGCTCCATGTCCACATCCGCGAGTGTTACAATTTTGTTATTTGAAAGTGTAAAAATGCGAAACATAATACATATATATAAATAAAAAAATCGAATAATAAATTTTCAAAGAACATTATTACCAATTTCTGAGTTATTTCCCCCTCTTTTCGTTTTCCTTTTGGAGCTGTTGACGTAGTGTCTATTGGACTTGCAGGTACTGATGAAGTGTGTGCTTCCACAACAATTGTTTGATCAAAGAAAAATTCGTCCTCGTCTTGAACAGTGATCTAGTTCGCTTCCAAAGAAATAGTGCGTCCACCTCCTGGACATTGCTCCCGTTCACTTCCGAACAACTCGCTAGCGAAGCCAAAGGACGGCCCGGTTCGCTGTCCAAAAACAGTCAGGTCTGTGCCCCAGCACGATAGGGCACGTCCTTCTAACTCTGTGAGCTCGTGAACGTCCAAGGGTCCAGCACCTGTCCAAGGGTTCCCTTCTGGACGATGATGTCGCGTTTATTTTTCGCAGTCGAATACCAGAATACACCTGTTTTCAAAGACCTTCTTCCACTCACTTGAAGCCTTTATAGTTGAGGGAATTGAGTTTTGAGTGAAACCTTCTGCACCGAGACGTCGGAAGATTTTATTAAACCCATCGCCATGTGCAGCTCTTTCTGGACCATTAAAATAAATTAACAGAGGAACTCACAGATATGTTTTTCATACTCGCATAAAAACATCCAAAACGGTCAAGCACAGGACAATCCACGAACAAACATATATAATCCTATAAATACCAACAAAGAAGTTGTAAAAACTTTCAAATTATACTCTTAAAATACGAAATTAAGGGGACGGTATGGTTAGTTAGGTCTTAGAAGGCACACATGCAACCGACATGAAACCTGCGGAAATATGATTTATATTTATAAGTAAAAATTAAATAATAGCAGAAAAAATCCTCGATTAAGGAGGGTTCACATCCCAACGTGAACGTGCACGTGAAAGCTTTTCGCTCTTCGCTCTTCAGAGAGCATTTTCACGATGACAACGTGAGAGGGATATTTTATCCCTTCCTCACATGTGGATTGATGCATCAATCCTTCTCTTTCGGTCGAAAAATCCATCTATTGGATTTTTCAAAAAGTTCTTCTCCGGTTCGAACACAAGGTTGTTTCCGCATGTGAGAACGAACAAAGTTGGATTTATCCAACTTTCCCTCGAAATGCATCGAGAAGGGGTGATGCATTTCCCATGTACATGAAAGGGACAAAAACCACGTGCACGTTCACGTTGCGATGTGAACCCTCCTTTATGCTTTGTTTTCGATATTTTTCTGATTTTATGTGACCGTGTCTTATACGGTTTTCATAAAACTATCGTATCATACTGCAAAAAAGTATTGAAATTACAAATTAATACTCAAAAATAACTACTTAATATCATAGGCAAAAACACATAATTCGATCTAGTTTTCGATATATTTTTATTATTAATATAATTCCAATTTACCTCTAAATTTACATAAATGGGGTGGTTCGTCCTGAAGGTGTCGTGAACTATCTTGCCCATCTACATGTGAAAATGTAAACTTATGTGCTCGAGATGCCATTCAAATATGTTTGGATATGGTCGTTTTTATAATTTTATGTTTAAATGTTTATTATATAATAACTTCATAAAAATTAAAAAATTTCTAGTTCTAAATGTAGAAAAATTAATAAACACATATTGCAATTTGTATAACTTCTTTGAAATATGTACATGAAAAAAACAATTCAATTGTTTGAAATTTTACTAGAAATGTAAATTTTACTAGAATTCTAAATTTTAAATTTTATTAGAAATTTTTATAATTATTGCTGTTTTCCATATAAAAACAGAGTCGATATTTCATTCAATCTCTTCAATCTTGATTGAATGCACTGAATTGGGAATTGCGTGAAGTATGTAGATATACAATCTATGCAAATTATAGTAGTCACAAGAAAACTCATTAATGAAAGTAGTACTGTTTACTACACAAGGAGTTGCCATTGAAACTAGCCGGTCTCCCTGTACTTCCTGTAATTTCTATAATTATTGTAAGTACATATTGCAATAAATGTATTATAGGAATGAACATTTTGTTTTGATGTTACTGGTACACAAAAATAGGATTATGCTTACTTTCCATCTGGAAACGCGTTGAAAAATTCCAACACATTCCTCCTTTATGTCTCTATTATTTATTCTGCTCTATTTAATAATATGATACATTTCAATAAAATATATTGAAAGATCTAGGCGCATAGATGTCGACATGTCAACAATATAATAAAGTTTGCCAGTATTTATTATTATTTTCAATGACTTATTGTACTTTAAGCCAGCTCCACATATGCGGCATTCGGCGAATGACGAACATTCATCACATGTCAAGCTGCTCGCCAAAGCTCGGAACATGCCGTGCACAGTGGTATACACATATTGGCGTATTATATCCAAATTTTTTGTCGAACGTTCGGCAACTTTGATGTGGCTAAAGAACCGAAAATATACCGAGCACGGCGAGGACGAACACAAACTGCTCGCCAATACGCGAGCGACCTATCCACACTGGTTGGAATTCGGTGAACTTTTGCTCGGCATTCCCCGGTTTCCGCATATGTGAAGCAGGCTTTACGCTTTCAAAATCAGAAGGAATATAATACATGAAAACTAGTAGTTCCTTTCAAGCTTGTTATAGTGACACTGGCACTGGACTCGACACTGCGATTTGCTCGGCACTGGATATTTTAGGTTTTCTAAATTTGTTTTGATGCGACCTTTTTCTGCTTTGAATTTTTCACAATTCGCATACTTACGACACGTATGTGACGATTTGTATAATTTTTTTCACTGTTCAAACTAGCAGCGAATTATACTCATATTTCGGCGGATATTTTTACTGTTTCACTTTTGATCCTGACTTCTTCTTCTTGTTCTGTTCCTTGATCCTGTTCTTTTCAATATACAATGATATCTAAATCGACATCCTAACTAAGGGCGTTCTCACGCTTCACTCATAAATATCCTTTGAAAAATCCCTCAACTCTGCTTCCATAATCTCTATAACAGAAGACGAGTTAAAAATAGCCTTATTCAAAACTCCCCGTATTCAAATTGAACGCTTTCACTTTACTTTTTCGGAAATTATGAGATGTTTAAAATTCAGTACAACTCTTCAATACTTTAAAGAAGTTAAATAGGGCCAGTCATAAGTACAATCACACAGTGCATTCGACTACAAAGAAAGAACCGGTCGAACTCTATTTGGATGTTGTAGTAGAATTACCCCTGAAGAAATTGAAGCAACTAGACTCGATAACATAGAAAAATTAAAAAAAAAAAAAAAGATAGGGATTACCAAAACCAAAAACGAAAACCTCTCAAAGAATACGCGGTTGGAGAAAATATTTATGTAAAACACAATAAACAAATCTATATTCATTTTTCCAAAGTATCACTGCTGTTAATTTTTTACTCTTTTTTAAAAAACAAAAAAGGTGATGCATCGATTTTTCCCAAACTTTGACAGTTTTGTACAAAAACGTAGGCTCATCGATCGGCGTCAAAATAAACATGATATCACCCTTAGTTTTCTAGAAATCGCGAATTCATTGTTTTCACAATTTTCTAGAAAACTCAAAAACTGCTCAACCGATTTTGCTGCAAAACTAACCAGCACCAAATTGTGGCAGCACGCATCGATAGCCTCCAAAACTAATTCAATACCTTAATTGTGGGGCGAGAAAATGAACACGAAAAATTTGCGCACATACATACTTACGTATGCACGCACACACACACACACACACACAGAGTACATACTTAAAAGTATCTAGGATGACTCAGACACCTGAAAACGTAAAGATATTAAGAAATTTTGGATTTTGAAAATCGGGGTGATTACTATAACTTCCTTAATCAGGAAGTTAATAAGAACACAACTGTTGTCACAGAATCAGGGAAAATAGTTCACAAAAGTAATATTAGAAATTAATTTTCAGGTTTATATTCCACGTCACAAGGGGAGAGGTACAAATTCTGGACTATACTAACTCACAAATCATAACACTACAATCAGGATACGCAAAAATTTTAATTGGAAATTTTAAAATAATACATGACATTGACTTAGGACAATTTGACCAAATCACCAAGGACATAACAAACACCCTCAAAAATGAAGTTGCTGACTCTCATGCTTCATTCCCATTGCTTAATCATGAGCTACTTCAAATCCAAGCACTTCTGGATGATCTTAAACCTAAATCAGTCAGAAAACGGGACCTAAGCTTTATAGGATCTATGTATTTGGAAATGGATTGCAGGCAATCCGGACCATGAAGACTTTGTCAAGAAAAAAAATGATTTTTTTGGGAAATAATAATAAACAAGTTATAATAAATGAAGCACTAAATGAGAGAATGAACAATTTAACACATGTAACTAATAACTTTCAAGCATTTATAAAAAACGATAATAATTTTAAACATGCTCTTATACTTAGCTTGCAGCACAGACTACAATTCACATTGGGCAAAATCGGGAATAGTGTATACCATGTTGCTATCAAGGAACATGGTGGCTACTTTTTTCCTGAAACAAATTTCCCTGACTTTTTCCCATTTTCACTGACTTTCTAATGAATCCTCTGACAAATTTCTGTGACTATAAAATTTATCAATTCACAACGAAAAAATAAAGGCCTATAAGGTTTCTTTTCAGTTCATGAAACTATAATACAAAATTAAAATCTTGAGACTAAAGTACATTGTTTTTCAATTTCTCAATTTGTTAATGTAATTATTTATTACGCTGGCTTTCCAAAATTTTCTTCCTTTCACCTTCAAGCTTATTCGGTTCTTCTCTTTTCCGCTTTTGTGTGATATTTTTTTTATTGGATCGACCTTTGTTTTTGATGCCGCCATAGACATCTTTGAAATGTCTTCCGGCATGGATAATTTTTTTGTAAATTTTTATGTTTTGGATTCCTTTATAAATCACGGAATCATACACACGCGTATGTGCTATGAGAGATTTTTTCATTAAATTTTCAGCTAGTATTTATTTATTTATAGAAAAACCTCTCGCAGCAAAGGCGTTGCCATGAGATTGGAATAAAACCATTTTAAGCAAATTAATTAAATTTTTATGTTCAGGCGGAATAACATTTATCCAAAATATATCAAGCCGAACATTTTAATCCATTTTGCTAACGTTTTCTTTAAATTGTGTCGACTCATATCATGAAATGACTTTTTATTATATCAGCTTGGCGACCAGAAATCCAATTATGATGCTTTCACTGAACCAATTCTCGCAAACCGAAGGGTCGAAACAAGATATCGAGTTTGTTAAGGGTTTTGTGATTGGCAATACATTCATTAATGATGTCGAAAATTCGATTAAACTATTTCAACAATCCATGTAAAAATATAACAGATCCATACAAAGAAATACTAAGAAATAAAGAAAAATTTTATGCCATAAACGTAAATTAAGATGTTTATAATAATTTTACCATTTGTAATCAAATCAATTTGTTAGACTTAATATTTTAAATAGTTTAGAATCTTGTCACTCTATAAACAATCAGCACATACCTAAAATCGACGAAACAGCCACAGACAGCAGACGCGGTAAAACATTAAATTCATGAGTAGAAGTTTCCCACAAGTAAGTGCTGATTGATCAAAATTTGTCAAATAAATAGTGTAGCTACAATCAAGTCTAGTTTAATCAAAATTTGTATATTGGCAAATAAAATTCTAAAAATAAAATCTATTTGAAAATTAAAAATTGTTTTCTTTTAATAAATAAACAGAAGAAAATTAACTTATACGTTCTTGTAGACACAGAATTTAAACATTTTATTTGCACAATCCACTTCCATGCTAAACTATATTTCATTAAGGTTCAGAATCAAGACTGGGTTAACCAAAATGAATCATTTATTAGTTCAAATAGGTTTAATTGGTTGACCTAACCATATTTGTTGAATTTCGATCATAGAGATCTCTACGTTCATGATAATTATTATTGTTGAGCTGTTAAAGTTTAAACTGTTGAGAGATAGATGTCACTTTTGTATTATTTTTTACTATATATGTTGGTACTCTATGATGAGTCAGTCTTGTAAGTTACTTCTTTACACGATCACGCTGGAAAACTTTACCTAAATAAATCTGTTCAATTTTTCAAACTCACGTGCTGTTTTTACCGAAAATCTTGTTTCCCACAACAGGTTATGTGCCCAGGTGCGCATTGAAATAAAATTTTGTGGTGATTTTCGGTAATTTTGTGTGCAATTCGGTGTTCTCGACTAGACCTTGTGTCAAGCCAAAAACAAGATGGCTGAACCTGCACAACAAAAAGATGAGAGTGGTCGTGTTCTGGCGAGCATCCGCAAGTTAGCGAATGAAGCTCATTGGGAAACGTGGAAGTGGCAAATCGTACTCTGTTTGAAAGAACAGTGCCTTTTTACAATCGTTGACGGTTCACGGTTGTGCCCTGTCGCGCCTGCTGCAAACGCAGAACCGTCCGATGAGTACAGACGATGGCAACGGGACAACGCGCGAGCGGCTCGTATTCTGGGCACGGCACTGGATGAAGAAGCTGCAATCTACGTTCGCAAAAAGACTGACGCCAAAGAAATATGGGATACACTTTTATCCGTGTTCGCACAATCCTCTTTGCAGCGTTTGTACACATTATTTGACAGTTTCTTCGAAATTGCGAAAGACGACGCTACCTCCATCACCAAACACGCATCCCAATTGGCAAATCTGTTTGATGACATTCTCACAGAACTTCAGAAGGGCAATCCTCATGCAACGCTACCAGTCTCTTTGCTGCACCACAGAATTTTTAAAACGCTTGGTCCTGAATACCAGTACTATCGTTCGACTTGGTATCGCGTTCCTGAAGTTGAGCAGACAACTAAACTTCTGATCGAAAATCTTCGATCAATTGAAAATTCAGTCTCGTCACAAGGCACGTCGCATTCGTCAGGTGCTTTCTTCGCTAAATCAAAATCTCAACGACACATACATAAGAAACAATACAAAAACTCTCAAGATTCGTCGGCAACAGGCAAGAAGGAGAAGCGTGCATGTTTGTACTGCAAGAAATTTGGTCATATCATAAGTGAGTGTCGGAAACGTGAGGCTGCAGAACAAAACAGACAAACAAACGGTGACAAGGCGGATATCAAACAAAACACCAAACCAGGTTCGTTTTTCGCTACAGGATTGGCTGTCAACACTGATGACGTTTTAGCTGACAACTGGATCTCGGATTCTGGCACAACACACCACATATCGGCAAACAAGCAGCATTTTGCTACTTTCGAGAAGTTTCCGATTCCACAACGCGTTCAAACGGCCGGCAAACATTTCATTTTGGCGTATGGGTCAGGCAAGGTCGAAGTTGATGTTCGCATCGGTGACAGGTTGTCGTCTGCAATCCTGAATGATGTTTGGTATGTTCCCGAGGCACGTCATCAACTTTTCTCCATTCGTCAAGCTGCTGAACGTGGAAATGACATTTTATTCGATTCAGATGGAGTGAAAGTTTTGTGTGATGGTGAACTTGTCGCAACCGGTCAACTTGTTAGATCTGTGTACGTCATGGACATGCGCGTTCGCATCCCAGAGGTGTCAATCGCAAAAGCTAATCTCGCCACATCAGCTGACGTACTTCAAGGATGGCACGAAAGATTCGGACATCAAGACAAACGTCACGTACGTGACGTGTTGTCTCGTTTTGGCATTTCGTGCAAGTCGACAGACACATCGGAATTTTGTGACGGTTGTGTGTTGGGGAAATCGCACCGTAAACCTTTTCACTCACGTATTGATCGCCCAACTACGGTTGGTGAGCTAATCCACGCTGACGTGAACGGTCCGATGTCCGTTGATTCGATTAACGGTTTTCGTTACTACGTGGTGTTTAAAGATAACTTTTCTCAGTTTGTTCGCATATTTTTTATGAAGCGTAAATCGGAAGTGGCTGAACATCTAGACACATTTCTGAGAGAGTGCGATACCGCAGGGCACAAGGTGAAAATTTTTCGTTCTGACTGTGGTACTGAATTTGAGTGTGATGCTGAGATGAAGTTGTTACGCGAACGAGGTATCGAGTTTCGGCCTTCGTGACCATATACACAGCAGCAAAACGGAGTCGCGGAACAGTCGAACCGTCACGTCGGCCGGTAAATCATATTTCCAGGCAACGAGAGTACAACGCAAAAAGGTACGTAAATTGAAATATTTAGAATCGTGATAAATTTTTGATTTTTTAGGACGAACGCGCACCACATCCACGGCTGTTTTTTTTTTAAATTAAGTTTTAAAGTTTTAAATTAACCTTTAATTTTTACTTTCTTTAGTTTCTTTATTTGGTTAGAGTAGTGACTATATAATCAGGAGTATATATATTTATCATTTTCAAAAATTTGCGGTTCTTGTTTGCATAGAAAATGTCACGCAAATGTTGTGTTCCGAACTGCAGTTCTAATTATGCCAGTTCTGTCCCAGAAAATGGATACATTACAACTTTTTCGTTCCCTAAAGTTTGTGGGTGAAAAGTATTCCGCGCGAAATACACCGCAGTTTTCTCCAAGCATTTCAGAGAAAGTGAAATTGTTCGTTTTAATGGAATGGGACATCGCTTGAAATATTTGCGCCTAGCGAAAGATGCCGTTCCTTCATTCTTTCCCAACTGTCCATTTTATTTATCTCAATTAGAACCAATATGTTCGCGTAAAGGCCCAAATCTCCTTGGGTCCTTGCGCAGTCTGAAGAAGCTACCAATGCTTTTCTAAAACGAGACCAAATCAATAGTTTTGAAAATTTTCGTGACCATTTTCAATCCGAACTAGATTTGAAAGATTGGTTCTTCAAAATAAGTGTGGACAGTGTATTCTTTTTCTTGATTGAAAAAAAATGAGACTGAAATTTGTGAATTCGCAATTAGAATATCGGTATCTAAGGCATTATTTCTTCGAGTTTTCGTAAAAAACTCAGAACTAACCAGCTTCGATCTGAAATGGGTCTTACCCAAATCGAAAAAGTTAACTCTTTGGTCACAATTACTTAACATCTTGAGCAGATTCAAAGACTGTAGAGAGATTTCTCAGCCAAATCGTGAAAGCCATTTAAAAACTGCTTTACTTATTCTTGAAGCACCATATGGAATTGATGACGATTATGAACACGCGGGAAAGTTGGAAATTTTAATTAACTAACTGAAGCATTTCTTCACGAAAAGAATCCGCTACCATTCGTGTATTATAATTATCTTGTTAGAAAATGAATAAGTACTAGAATAAATTGTTATATAAATTGTTAGAAAATGAATAAGTACCAGAATAAATTGTTATATAAATTGATATAAATAGAACAGATTGCAAGTGAGAAGGAAGAAAGAGTGTCAGAAAGGGAGCGGAGGACAGCGCGTGACGTTAAAAGAAAGATGAGACACCAAATTTTAAGTGTATTTTTCGTGGCATATTTTCTTGCTCCTTCCTTTTTAAAATTTGGATTGAGTTGTATGAGTAATAAATAAGTTGGAGAATTCTTTAAGATTTGTCTTATTTTTTTTTAACATATCTCATTTGTCATATATTCCCATTCTGCCGCGGCGTACGATCTGCTTCGTAAATTTACGTTTCTTCCATGCAAAAGACATCTTCAAAGCATTTCGTCATCATTTAATATTACTCCAAATTTTAAAAATGAGCATAACGATGAAAGGTATTTGGAACTTGCCATCAAGTCACTTAGTAATGTCGAGAAAGTTGTTGCATTACTAATTGGGGAAATATATGTGGAGCCTAGTTTACAGTTCAAAGCAAATAATATAACCGGGTTTACTGAGAACAATAGTGCACAAATGGCAAAAACCGTTGAGTCATTTGTGATTAAATCGGTATATGGCAAATTTAAAGAAATTGTGCGTTTAGTACCGGTCTTCAATCCCACTGGTAAGCATGTGCACGAGCTTACCATTGAAGTTACTAAATTTTTGCAGAAAATAGGTTTTCAAGTTTTGGTTCTCATCACTGACAATAGCAGAACAAATCAAAACATGTTCAACGTTTTCCGATCAGAATCTGAAAACTTTTATGAAAATCCAGATTTTCCAGATAAAAAAATCTTTTTGCAGTTTGATACTGTACATCTTTTCAAAAACTTCCGGAACAGTTGGACCAATTTAGATCCTAAACAATCCCTCTATACTGACTTTGAGACCGGAGAAATAAAAAAAGCTTCGTTTGAGGATATTGTTAATCTTTTCAATAGCAAGAAACATCTCAATGTTCGAAAGTCCTTTAAACTCAATTTGAAATCAGTCGATACAAAAAATCTGGATAGACAAAAAGTCTCTTAAGTGGATAGTATATTTCATGACTCCACAATCGCAGCTATGAAATTTGGAGGCAATTACGAAACTGCGGAATTTTGTCAAATTATTCGAACGATTATTGATATAGTTAAAAATACCCTGAACGGGCTAAAATTAATTTATGTTCTGCTCGGAAAATTTCATACCGACGACCTGGAAGGTAGATTTCGTTTATATCGTTCCATGGCTGGTTGTCGGTATAATGTCTCGTATACAGAGCTTCTAGAATCGGAGAAGGAAATTCGCATTCATAATATGTTTCTCCACAAACGGCAAAATTTTCAAGAGCTCATAGCGGAATATGGAGAAAATAGCATACATGAACATGAGTATGTTGACACCACAAATTTCCAATCAATTTTTGATTCGTCGTACCTAGCAACTTCTCAAATTGACCTTTCTGCCCATATTTATGCTTGTGGATATGCGCCCATTTTTTTTTTTTTTCAGCTCAGGGGCACCGAGTTTTCACCATTGTATCCCTATCCCCCCGGCTTTTACTCAGAGGTGTACGCGATCCCCGTTGCATTGCAGAACGCAAGCAGGTTGTTCACTCATCTCTTTGAATAGCTTTGAATCGAGGGTCTCTCTGCCCAACCATTCTTGACGATAGTTCATCAGGATCGGGCATTTGCAGAGGAAGTGTCTAGGGGTTTCTTTCTCTTCACCACACCATCTGCACAGGTTGTCATTGCCCTGTGTCTTATGGGTATAACAGCGTGGGCCAAAGTGCCCTGTTAGAATTCCCAGGACCTCGCGTGATCTGCGTCTATCAAGTTTGGGGATCGCCTTCGCCCAGCCAGTAAAATAATTTCCCAGCAGCTCTTTCGACCACCTGTATCCAGAGGACTTCTCCCAAGTCTCCCACCTTTCTCTATCGGTGGTTTGTAAAATAAAGTTGTAACCTTCCCGGTATGGGATTCACACCTCCATTTCCAGTTGCTCATACGACTCCGATCCCCTTTTCGCGAGTTTGTCCGCTCTTTCATTACCTTTGTAACCTGAGTGAGTGGGTATCCAAGTAATGATGACTTTGTTCTTTCTGGCTAGTGCATTAAGAGTTTCTTTTGCCTCCTTTACTAGCTCGGACTGGGTGCTGGGGTTCTCCAGCGCCTTTATGCAGGCCTAACCGTCGGTACAGATTCGGTCGGTACAGATATGTATCTTCCCCCAACATCGCCTCGTACCATTATGGCAGCACGTTTTACCACCGCAGTAATCTCTGCTTGGAAAACAGTGTTATATTTCCTGAGACTAAACGAGCCATCATCCACTCGCCTGGGTCCAGCTTTTCCAAAACCAGTGCCCAGATCATTCTTGGAGCCATCTATAAACCAGATGTCACCATGGCCGAGGCCTTGTTTCCTCACCCAGTCCTCTCTGTTCGGTATTAGCGTTTTATAGCGCTGCCCAAACACCTGGATCCTGTTTATTCTATCCTGTGGTGCTTCAAAAACCGCCCCCCTCAGCATAGTTTTCCGGATGGACGCATGTCCGATTCCATTTCCCACCCATTCGTTGCCGCATATCAGTCTGTAAGCAGACCTGGCCGCCGCTTTACGACTAGCTTTACAACTAGGTCAATGCTATTCACGTCCGGTATCATTCTGATGGCAGCTGTGGGTGTGCTTCTTTTCAGCCCGAAAATTCCCCTCAAGGTGACTGCCTGTATATGATCCAGACTGCGCCTTTAGGTGGCCTTCTCTGTTGCTTTCCACCATACTAGTGCAGCATAAGTCAGTTTTGGTTTCAGTATTGCTTCATATATCCAAAGAGTTTTACGGGGTTCAAGCCACCAACCTGTCCCCATAGCCGACCTACACTGCATAAAGATGTTGAGGACCTTCCTCCATTGTGTTTCCACATGCTGTCCCTATGTTAGCTTCTTATCTAGATAAACACCTAGATATTTGACGCTCTCAGTATATGATATGATTTTCCCACGCATTGAGACTTCCTTCGCAATCTTGCTCTTGTACTTCCTGGTGTAAGCAATAATCTCAGTCTTACCGGGGATGACACCCAAGGATCTTGCTTCGGACCAGCTACTCACCCTTGCCAGGGCGTTTTGCATGAGGCCTGGTAGAACCTCCTCATACTTACCCTTGATAAGTATGGGAAAATCGTCCGCATAGGCGATAGTGCAGATTTTCTCCTTGTTCAGGGTAATTAATAGCCCATTTGCAACAAGGTTCCACAGTAGAGGTGAGAGGAACCCCCCTGCGGACAACCTTCACTGACTTTTCCCCTTACAGTCTTACCGTTCCATTCGCTATAGATGTCTCTGTCACTCAGTAACCCCGTTATCCATCTTCTGATGGTATTCGGTACTCCCTGATCCGACAGAGCATCGTCAATGGCTCTCCTAGTGATGCTGTTGAACGCACCTTCTATGTCAACAAAGGCAGCTAGAACGGTATCCCTTGTATCTATAGCTTCCTCAATAAAGTTCACCACATGGTGTAGAGCTGTCTCTGTGGATTTCCCCACAGTGTACGCGTGCTGCCTATGGTGTAGTGGGTTCATTGTCAGTATATTATGCCTGATATAATACTCCACTAATCTCTCTAAGGTCTTTATAAAGAAAGATGTCAGACTGATAGGTCTGAAATCCGTTACCGTGGTGTAACGTCCTTTCCCAGGTTTCGGTATGAATTCAAAATTTCAATTCAATTCAATTTGGGTTTCAACCCGTGTTCTTTTCCAACTACTTGGAACATGCCCTCTGGCGAGGCATCCTCGGAAAATGCCCGTTATCGTCCCGAAGAGGTAATCCCGTCCCTCCTGAAGCATTTTGGGAAAAACGCCGTCGGGACCTGGTGCTTTAAACGGTTCAAACGAGTCGATCGCCCATTTTACTATTTCCGGGGTAACGACTTGAGTCGCTATCTCCCAATCAACTCTTCTTCCCATCCTTTTCGTACTCTGTGTAGATTCCAGGTTCCCCGTTTCCTTGGAAATGTCCGGGAAGCTAGCCTTCAGAAGAAGCTCCAACGCCTCTTCCTCTGTTTCCGTAAAGGTTCCAGATCTGTCCTTAAAACATTGTAATCTATAGCCGTTTTCTTTGGTAAGGATTCTGGCTAGCCTCGCCACATCTGTCAAGCTCTCAGCGCTTGAACAAAATTCCTGCCATTTTTCTACTTTCGCCTTCGCAATAGCCCTTTTGAAGTTTCTCAGTGCATCCTTGTACACCTTCCAGCCTTTTGAGCTATTCTTCTTCTTAGCCCGATTAAAAGCCCTCCGAACTTTCACCCTGAGCCCCTCCAGTGTCCTATTACACCAGGATGCATTGTTGGGTTTGGTTCCGAGTTTCAGTGGACAGTTATCTTCGTAAGCTATGATCATGGCTGTTTGTAGCTGCTCAAGAGTCCAGTCTAGGCCATGTTCAGAGCAATACCTTCCCTTGAAGTGGGTCAAGCATTCCGCAAGATCACTCCTGTAAGCTCCCCAATTTGTGTCCTTGGGTATCCTCCTAGGTTCCATCCTCGGTTTCTTGAAATCTATCCCGAAGATGATAGTCCTGTGATCAGACATAGATGGTTCGCTGTCCATTCTCCACCCTTTTTTGTTTTTATCGAGACTGGAGCGGAGCAAGAAGTTCGGTTTTCTTTAAGTTTTCTTTAAATTAGTTTGACAGGGTAGATCATTGAGCGGAAGTGAAGCACAGTCGTTGCAGTTGATGAAACAGTGAATTCAAGTGAATTGTGGGAATGAAAGAATAGTACCGATCCTAGATGGTTCACACTAATTAAATTGATCTGTTGAATTTGAAAACTTTAATGTCGTGATGATAGTTAAGGACTTATCCGAACCCAGATCATGATAATTTGAATCGTGTAGTTCGCCGGGGTGAGATAAGAAGCATTAAACACGCTGTGTTTGATTTGATAAGATTTGATATTTGACGCGTAAGGAGTTTGATTTGATAAGACAAGACATGTCGGTGATTTTTATCAAGTGGAGATGTTAGGAACTATTCACGAAAGAGGACTTAATTCGATCGTGTAGTTCACCGGAGTGAGATAAGAAGCATTAGACATACAGTGTTTGATTTGATAAGATTTGATATTGGATACGTAAAGATTTTGAGTCTGATACGTAGAGTTTGAGACAAGACATTTCGGTGATTTTTATCAAGCGGTGGCGTTAGAGACTAGTCCTGAAATAGGACACAATTCGATCGTGCAATTCGCCGTGGTGAGATATGAACACCTAAGAACATTAGACGCGCAGCAATGCTACGATTGGTTTTTGATGCGAGTTGAGAACGTAAAACGTCGTGTGTGATGACCGGAAGATGATGAGGACCGAGGAGCAGTAACCCCAGGACCCGAGATTCCTGGCGAGAGACGGAGTCGTGACAGGAGAGGAGTGAAACGGAGCACCGCGCGAAATAGATAAGTTTATCTTTAAGGTTATTGTTAGTATTAATTTTGTGGAAAGATTTTGGCTAGAGAGTGGAATAGGGACAAATTGTGGCGCAAGAGAGAAATAGGAATAATTTAGACTAAGCGCATGTTAGGATAAGAGAAACGTGGATGAAGGATTGTGAAGGATCGGTACACAATTACAGATATTCTTGGTAGCGCATACAGGTTGATTTTCTTCACTTCCGCTGAAATCATCATTTTCTGGATCGGCACGTCGTGGGGTTCTCGTTTTGATCACGATCGATGCCGGGTGACTCGTCCTAAGACGAGTGGCGCCCATCCACGACCTTCTTCGCGGGCAAAAGGCCGGGTGAGTCACCCAGCCTCCGAGGGGACCGGAGGCCTGTGTCGCCGCAACGAAAATCGTCCGTGACACCGTCTCTCGTCCCTCCGCCTCTGCTTTCTAGCTTCGCCAAACTTGGAAAGTGGTCTGCCTGCCGCAAGCGCTTTTTCCTTAAGGAGTTCCCTCCTTTGTGCCCCGCTCATGCCCCGGTGCGAGCCCTGTGCATTGTCGGTTTGCCCCTGAGTGCTGACGTTAGACATTCCTGGTACCTCCGTTGCTTGTGCCGAAGAGGTCCAGGGGTCGGTTCAGTGCCCGAAATTCCTAGTACCTCCGCTGTTTTCGTGTGTTTTGTTTTGTTAATAGTCTCTTTCATGTTTGGTCCCACGAGTAGTGCGGATAAAAAGGTCCACTCGCCGTTGGCCGCAACTAGCGAGTAAGGCTTGGCTACGACGAGATTCACCCTGGTGTCCCAAAGGGAACCGTGAATGACACAGCACCACCTGTGCCACGCATCTTTCAGCACGGTATCTCACACATTAGATTGGGCGGACCACTTCCTAGTTCCATGAGATTTGGCAACTCTCGTGTAAGGATGGCTCGTTTATAGAGATCCTCACACTCACGAGACCGCTCCTATTGGTAAGCTTCCACACCACCTAGTGGAAGTCGCCGCCCATGCAATCGAACGAAAGATCCATGGCGCCAGGTGTACGTTCGAAATCGTCGAAGAGAAAGGTGTCCCCATAGACGGCGAATATTTTGATGCTATGCAACGTGATGGTTTACGTGTTCCTTCAACTAATACAAAAATTCTATTCACCCATATGTGTGCTATTTTTCAATATATTATTTCGTTATTCAAAAACTTTTTGGGGGACTAAATATCAGAAAGGACTCCTTAAGGCCTTAGTATTTTAATCCACCCTTTCTGATAATTTCGCCATAGATTTGCATCGTAAATGTGACTGCGTTATGTCAAATTTTGAACTTTTCTTTACTTATGCTCACCGTTGAGCAATATCTTATTAAATAATTTCGTCAAATGCAAATATGACAGCTCCAAATCTAACAACACCCGCAAAGTCAAAACCTTTAATTAAACTCATTCAATATCATAGTCACTACTCCGAATAATTTGTGATATTATTAATTTATTTATTGTTTTATTATTTATTTGAAATATCTCAACATATTTTTTATTTGAAATATTTGAGTGTTATTTCAGTTTCATTTGTTATCATATTATTTTGTTACTTTTGTTTTACTATTTTTTGTTGATTTATGTTTTTAAAATTTATTTGTATATATTTGTTATTAAAGCTTTTTTGTTACGTTTTTTAGGATAACATTTTGTTATAAAGTTTTGATAAATGTATATATTTATGTATGAAATTGAATTTCATTGTGAAATATTAATCAAATCATGTTTTTATCAAATTATTTCATGTTTTAATAAATACATTTTGGCGTAAAATTTAATTTTGTTGCTATATTTTAGCAAATTTAAATATACGTTCTTCCTACATAAATGTACTGCTCATAAAATTTATTAAATTAATGAAAAAAACTTGTTTATATTCTAAAATCTTTCATATTTTCAAAATTCCCGCCATGAAAATTTCATTTTTCATATGAAATTTCATTTCGTTCCATATCCCAGCAGATAGGCCTTCCCTGTGAATGTGGTTGTAAGAAGGTCTACTTCATGGCTTGTTCTACTACTAGAGACGGTTCTGGCTAGCTGGGTTTTGCGATTTCATTCACAGATTTGAACCCTAGCTTAGGTCTGTACCAGTACTCAAAAATTTTGCGCTCTCCTATGAGAGAAAATAGGGAGAAGTATGAGAGAATTGTTCGCGCAAGTACTTCCCCTCCGCACAACTTTTTACTACAACATTTGGTGTAGTAAGATGTTGGAAAACTGTCAAATGCATATGACATTTGTTAATTTGATTCTAAATTTGTTTTTATATAGGTATTTTGTAAATTTATTAGAACATTAATTATAAGTAACTAATAAACATTGATTTTTTTATATTTGTGTTCAAATTTTTTATGTCTACTCCATATCAAAATTTGACAGTTTTACCTCAAGTTATTACATTTTTTTTCCCGTACTTTTTTCCGTTTTTCGCTTACATTGTGAGTTTTGCGCTCTTGGTAGCAAAATTTGAGAAAATACTGATTTTTACTAAAAGAAAAGTACGGGAATAGACCTATTATGTAGTATTAATAAATATAAGGTATATGTAATATTATATATGAAATTGAAATAGTTTACGTTCATGTTTGGTTCTTTACGTTTCCAAAGTTGAGAGATCTCGTTATTAACAGGTTTCGAAATTGAAATATGTTCCAACGTAACAGATTCGAAAATAGACTGTACCCAGAATAGCAGCTTAAAGAATTCTGTTACAAACCAAATCTGTTATTTTTCTCATCAGAAATCTATTAATTTACCAAAACCTAATGTCATTTACCTTAATTTACCTTAATGTCATTTTGCAAATACAAGCAATTGGTCGGTTGTATTTTGATCTGACCGGCAAAAGACAATTTATTTGTTACCTGAAGACGGAAGCAATTGGAATCCATACGTTTAAGTTTCAAAAATAATTGGGTGAGGAATGTTCTCAGATGTACAGTTCAGTGCTCAACTGCAAAATCAGCTGTCATGAGTAGGTAATAGAATTTATTTACAGTCCGAGTCCAGACATCATGTTTAATATAAGTTTTATTTCAGCTTTATTCTATTTTAGGTGCTATTCGGATTAGAAATGGACATTAAACGCTTCATTTTACATTTAAGACCACAGCTTAAGACCTATATCCAGCCACTTGCGATGTCAACCCAGTTTATCAGACCAGCGAGTAGTAGTGACTAGCTTAAGGACTGTTAACCCACTAGGAAACAATGTTCAAGATTCATGGGAAAATCTTGTTAACAGCTAGTGCTGCATACAAAAATTGACTAAAGAAAGCTACCAGAGTCTTCCCTCAAAGATTACTGCCCAAGTTTATAGTAATGTGCTCAATTTAGGTGAAAAATTTTTAAAAAGTGAAACGCAATGCATGTCTCCTTCTATTATGTAATCTTTGTGGCTGCCAGCAAAGTTCTTAGTTATGTAGGAACAGACTAAAGAAAGATTAGGGGTTTGTGTCGCAATAGGAATGGTCGACTTAGTAGACATATATACCTTATATCAGGCTTTTAAAAGCAGTTATAAAAAGTGAAGTCCATTTTTTGTTCCCAAAGTGCTACTGAACATGGCTTGTGGTAGATTAGTATACACGTTATGCTACAGGTGCCCATGGAATTGAAGATGCCTACAGATTTATCAAGTACAATGATGCGGATGTGATGACTTGTGGTAGTGGAGAAAGTTGTACAGATCCATTGTCTGTTGCTCGATTTTGTAAGCTGCGAGCATTGAGTACATCGTTAAACAAATGTTCAGAAAAGCATTAAGACCCTTTAAAAAAAAAGATGGTTTTGTTACTGGTGAAACTTCGGCTATTCTTGTTCTGGAAGAGTTGGAATACGCTAAACGTCGTGGAGCAAATATATTAGCAGAAATATTGGGTCATGGCCTTTCTGGTGATGCTGCTCATTTAACAGCACCTAGCGAGGATGGTAAAGGTACATTTTTAGCTTTGCAGCCTGCTATAAATTCCGCAGGAATACCACCAGGGTATGTATCATACGTCTCTGTCTCCATCAATAAATATAGAAAAGGTCGACGAGGGAATGAATATGAATTTTGTAACAAGTAAGGCAGAATGGAGTGCAGGAGTGCGTCCAATAGCACTGAAAAATGCTTTCGGGTTCGGAGGTGCTAGTCTTTGTCTTGAGGACTATGAAGAATAGTTTCATATAGCCAAATAAATTTGCGTATGCAAAATTAAAACTAATAACATTTTATTTTTAACAAATCTTTCTACAACCTAACTCTTTCTTCCCCATCATTTTCGTCTTTTCTATCTTCTATATCATATCTTATTAAAAATTGATGTAAGATTTTATATATACTATCTTCTCAATCCAAAAGTAGACTTGGATTGAAATAAATTTAAAAATCAAATGCTCTTTGATATAATCTGCTTCAGTACAAAATACAGTGAAAGCCCTCTTGAGCGGACATCGACGGTCGCCGCGATTTTGTTCGTATAAAAGGAATGTCCGCTGAAGAAGGCTTTTTTCTTGGGACAACTAAGAATAGTTCCATAAGAAAATGTTAATAATTGAAAAACATTCTATCTTCAAAGTATGTATTTAATGCACTTGAGTCCGCGTCGTGCCATGAATCGCCTCATGACACTTAATAACTTCAAATGCAAAGAGCTTCTCACTTCTGGAAGGTTTTGAATTTTTAAGTTTCGCGGAACGATTAGTCGCTAAACCAATTTCGAGATCAACTGGTGGTAGAATGATATCCCATTCGACCCCAAGACCTCCCAGGCAATTAATCGGTACGGATATGTAATTGATTTTTAATGACCATGACGTTTATCAGATCACCCTATTCTTGATCATGGAATAACCTTGTTAGCTTAAAAATCGTTGCCAGGAGTGCCCTTTTCGAGTTTAGTTGTGACACTTACGAACACTACGAAAAGGAATATTTTCAGTCTGCCTAACAGGAATTTTTAATTTTTTTTTTTCATACAAAAACTTCTTTTCGTGTCCGTACATGAGGGCATTTTAATAAAATACAGAAGCAAGGTTATGTCCGCGTCCGGTTAAGAGGGCGTCCGCCTTAGAGGGCCTACATCCTTAACAAAATAGTACGAAATGTTTGGTACCCAACAATATGTCCTTTGAATAGAGATGTCCGTTTATAGGAGATGTCCGTTAAGAGGGCTTTCACTGTATTCCTATTTAAGGAGTTGATTCAAAGGACACGTTTACTTTGCAAGAGCTAAAATATACTTTGGAATATCCATGACTTGCATATAAGAATCTTTAAATGATGTTCACTGCAAAGAAATATGATGTTTTAATATTAAAAACGTTATTGTCACTCTCAAAACCTTTGAAGATCCTGGGAATCTTCCTAGTTGTGCACCAGTTGATTTTTTTATAATTTAAATGAAGCCGTCGTAACATCCAACAAATAGAAGATTTTCCTTGTAAAGTTTCATAGAAACAGCATAATTTCCACATGCATATGTAGATACCATGTTTCCACTCTAAAAATAAGTGAATTAACTGACGGTAAAAGTATATTTAACGGGAATATTCCTTCCAAGGAGTTGCTCTTTAAGTTGTGTTGAGAGAATCATTTCTCCATATGAAACCCCAAACAATTGAAGGGTTTTCTTCGCATAAATATTTCCAAAAACTATACAAATTGAATAATGTTCTCATAATAAATATTTATTTATTTTCTTACAGTTGAAAGTATAAATTTAGAAACTTTTCCATTTAATAATATACACATTTATTTTATTATAAAAATTAAAATATAAAATTTAAAAACGAACTTAGCCGAACATTTGGAATGACGTCTCGAACACTCAAGTTTATGTTTTCACACATAGATGGCCAACATTGTTCGTGACACCAACATAAAGCAGCCACCCCATTTAAGTCAATTTTCAGGTTAATTCGAATTATATTTAAAATACGAATATATCGAAAATTAGATAGAATTGTGAGTTTTTACATATAATATTAATTGTTTATTCTTGAGTATTGATTTGTGATTTCAATACTTTGTAGCGGTAGGATGCGTGAATTTTATGAAAACCCAAAAAAACAAGTTCACATAATATCATAAAAATATCGAAATCGAGGCAACATCGAGGATTTTTCCTTGCAGTATTTAATTTATATTTTTAAATATATATTATATTTGTACAGGTTTCATGTCGATTAAGTGCGCGCCTTCCGAGACCTAACTAACTGTACGCTTGCCAGATTCAACTTCTAGATTTTCGTGAAAAATCGACTAAATTCTACAAAACGTTCTGATAGTAGTTTTGATGTTTTCTGATAATAGTTTTCAAACTCAATTCTTGATTTTAATTATCATCTTTCTCTGGTGCGTCGGTATTTTGATAAAGAAGTGTTAAGTTTTGGGTCAAGTTGATCATATACTTTGAGTGTATAAAATTTATGCACGCATCCTGATCTTTTACTGCCTGTTTGACATCGAGGATTGCCTAATCGTGCTCATTCGTTAATTTGTTTCGTAGGTCGGTTTTCATGTTATTCACTTGAGAGAATATTGGATCACAAGCCGTTGTTATAAGAAATTCTTCAGCAAACTTCTAAGTACCACCAAGGGCCACAAAAAGAGTCCCTCTAGAGATTAATCGCCGAAAGGACCAAGGAGGACCCAAAAAACACCTGGAAAAAGCGCCCAAAAAGACAATTAGATGACGTCACGAAGAAGCTTCATCATCAGAGGAGGATAGTACGTCGAAGAACCCCCGAAAATGCCCTTAAAACCCGCCAAAACTCCATCAAATATACTTTCATTCAAAACTGGACCCCCCAATGGCGTCACGACGTCAACAAATGGTCACGGTCACCGCTTGTAAATAAATCTGTCCTTGGAATAAAAGTTCGAATGAAAATTGAAAAATGATCCGACCATCGCATTCCACAACGGAATGCGCGCCGAGTCAGCAAAAGTTGCTGATCCAGCAAAATCGCGATGGTAACGACCGCCGGTCAGTCGCCGCATGGATGCTACCTGACACCTCCATTCACGCTGTTTAAACGAAAACTGCTGATTCAGCAGAAACGCGGAAATAAGCGACAGCCGGTCGCTACGACGGATGATGAAACCTGAAACCTGGAAAAAACAACAACAACTACACGAAGACGTTCATTAATTGAGGAGAAAATGGGAAAGCAATTAATTAATGGGTGAATGTTCGATGTAATGAATCACAACAACAATTCACAGTGAAAATGTGACCTGCAGAGAAAGAAATTCATTGACCTGACACGTGCATCCGGGAACGATGGGAATTGGAAGTACTCGATCAGGAAAATTGATACATCAGCGACCACGATGGGAACTTTTGATCGTGGGAAAGCGACATATCAGCACTATTGGTGCTATAAATAGGAACGTAGAATCGATCGGCGGTCAGTCTGAGTCCGGCGAGGCAGCGATACGCGTCGAGCGAGAGATGAGTCCAGCCCAATGAAGGAAGACATGTTTCAGCCCAACCAAAGAAGATAAACAGAAGAAGAGACGAATCCGGCCAAGCAGTTGGAGACTGGAAGTCGACGATAATTGGTAAAAAGGTAAACCGATCAAGCAATCGGCTACCTGGTAGGACCTGAATCGTCCAAGTAGACGACAGGCAATTATAAACGTCGAACGAAGGAGCAGGGCAAACTAAGAGTGGAATAAGCTCCGAAGAATCCTGCAGCTGGGCCCAGACCCAAGAAAACTAGCGTAGTAAGTGCTAGGAAGCTAAGAATGAGACAAATTGTATTATGCATAACAAATAATATTAAGTTGAATTGTATTATGACTAAGTGTAAAGCCAATAGCATAACACATAATAATAAGTTGGATTGAATAATGACTAAGGATTAGCTAAATTGTATTAGGAATGAAAAAGTAATGCAATAAAGAAATATTAGTAAATATAACAATCAAATATGAAATAAAGACATAAATAAATAATAGAAATTCTACATTAGAATTTCATAACACCGTATTGGACATGTGGCTCCAAAAGATTTCAGTGTCGATTGTCGTGCTACCAGAAGTTCCTCCGGATTCTAAATCATTCACTGCTCTGTTTAATTTTAGCTCCATGTATTCGATGTAAATTTTTTGTATGTCAGGCTCATGTACCAAAGTGGGAAATTTTGAAACTAAAAAATCCGAATTCTCCGTAAATGACATTTTACAGATCAATAAATCGCATTTGCTCAAATATTTTACTATTAGGTAATCCCGATTTTCAAAATAAAATCCAGACAGTAATTAAAGACCGAATCCTATTAATTTTGTGCTGAAATTTGATTGGATTATGCTAAAATCTGCCAAATTTTTCTATTCTGTGACATAATCTGCTAAGTCCTAAATTGGTAGTTAATTCTTCTAAAATTTAGGAATTCTGTTAAATTTGGTCATGCTGGTCTTTTACTCATGCTTTTATCAAAGGGAGCAATTATATGCGTGAGGTTGAGCCACATGTAGATATGCCTATGGGGTGCGTAATTCTTTTGCTCATGCTCTTATCAGAGCGTGATGGTATTCAAATCACATTTGATTCAAATGATTCGAATTATGACATTCAAAACTCGATTCGCATGAGATTCTATGGAATTGTCGAGTTTATGGAATTTGATTGGAATTGTCGAATTGATTCTAATTGTCACACCCGATAGGTGTTTGTGAAAAATATATATATTTTTACGAGAAAAACTTTGTTCAAAAGTCAAAAAGAAAAAAACAAGAATGAATCCTAATTTTTCCAAATATAAGGTAAGTTTTCCGCGCAATGAAGGATTTCAATTGTCGAATTGGTTCGAATTGTTGTCGGGTGATTCGAATATTTATTTTCGATTCGAGTCGCATCACTTATTTAAATCGCTAAAATCGCAGAATTCTGCTAAATCTGGTCACTCTCTTGGCGTGTGTAAATGGATAATTGTTCTGCCTCAAGTTCTCGCATTCGCATTGCTCACATATGCGTCATGCTCACACATATGTATTTTTCACGCTCTGATAGGAGATTGTCTATTTCTCTCTTCAATAATTTTCTTTCGAGCATGCTCTTATCAGAGCGTGCTCAATGCAACAACATATGAAGTAAAATTACATATGTTTTTGCTGCACAAATCGGAAATTATTAATTCGAATTGTGCTTTTAGTGCGTTCTGAAGCTTTAATTTACATATAAATTATTGTACTTCAAGACTGATCGTCATTTTGGTGGTCATCATTTTATGTACTTTGATCAATTTTTTCTGTAAACAAAGTGAAAAACGTTCTTTCGATCTAAGTGAAATTTTGGTGAAAGGACAAGTGGCTTTTTGCTTTCTTCAACGCAATTTTTGGGTTGTATCTATTTCAGTTACGTAACTTTTTACTTTTATCTATTTCAGTTCAAGATGCCTCGCCGTATTAGAGTGTCTGGCAGGGTGGAGCGGCGTAATAGAATGAATAGTATGAGATCACTAAGAAGTGTAATTGCAAATACGTCAAAATTTAGTTGATTCGTATAAAAGTGCGTTAGTTTAACCAAGCCGTAATTTTGTATCTCATAAATGTGGCACTTTAAAGTTGCGTTGTTCACTTTGTGGTGCTGAGCATTTTCAATCGAAAGTTACTGTACGTTACACATAGGCATTTACATTATGTTGCCATAAGGGCAAAGTCAATTTAACTACTCTAACTTAAAATAGATTTTTTCAGAGCCTTTGTGAAGGACTCTCCTCTACTGACGTTGATATTAAACGTTGTTCAAAAAGTTATTTTCAAAATATTCGTTTTTACAAATCTTCATATGCAATGGTTAGTTTAGAGACTAAGTTGTCTGATACTGTTTTGAATGATGTATATCATTTTAAGATTCACGATGTTTTTTATCATCGCCCTGGTGGATTGATGCACTGCTTTACTTTTTTAATGTTGATACTAAAGTTCAACATAGAATGCGTGTAAGTACGAATCGTCGATGTCGCGTTGATTTAATGGGTAAATTGGGTGTTGAATTAGATCGTGTTAATAATTTTACTCGCTCATTCAAATCAATGGCTGAATTCTGTCGACAACCAGTAAACTCAGCTGCACACGTTTGCATGGCCGTTAAGGACAATCGTAATTCTGATCTTCGACGATTTAATGATGCAGTATAAACTGATGTTGCTGCTATTTTGAAGAATGATGAAGGCGACCCACCGTTCGAAAGAAATATGGTTGTATTTTCAAAACTGTCTGATTCAGTTCGCAGTATTTCTGTATTAGAGTCTTCATTAGATTCTTTGGCTTATCCACAGCTATTCCCAAACGGTTATACTGGCTGGCATGTTAACATGGCACACAACATACCCTCAACTTTTTCTACTACTGTTTCTCGCAACAAAATTACAATGCTACAATATGCTTCATATCGACTCGTTATTCGTGATGAGTTCATTATTTTGCACCGTTCGCAAAAATTATTCCTCCAGTGGGTGGTCGATATGTATGTTCGGATCGAAGGTACCAGATTAAATTTCATCCGTCAAAATCAGGCGGTACTTCCTGCCGAACTGTATAATAATTTGACTAAATTTATACAACTAAATCCTAACAGTGCTGATGGTGTGCATGGAGTGGGTCGTAGAATAATTTTACCATCGTATTTCACTGCCTCGCCTAGAAACATGTTTCAAAATTATTTAGACGCGATGTCTATCGTGCAACATTCCGGCAAGCCATCGATGTTTCTTACCATGACATGAAACCCAAGCTGTTCAGAAATTGTTCAGGCTCTTGGTGGAGCTAATGCCAATTTTCGTCCTGATATTGTTGTCCGTGGCTTCAAGTCAAAACTCAAAGAACTTATCAATTCAATAGTTAAAAAACAAATTTTTGGTAGAGTAGAAGCAAAAATCTACACCATTCAATATCAAAAATCTGGTCTCCCCTATGCACTTGTTTTGATAGCATTGAATATTGCTTATAAAATTGATGGAATAGCTTGCATCGATCAGTTTGTCTGTGCAGAAAATGCTAATATTTTTTGTCACAAAAGTGCATAAATTAGCTTAACAGCACATAATTCATGGACCAAAATTCAGTGTGCATGAGAGATGGAAAGTGCAAGAAAAATGTTCCAAATTTTCTGTGATAATACGCGGGATAGTGTCAATGGTTATCCTGTTCATAAACGATGTAATAACAGTTCAAACATTGATGTGCGTGGACATTCAGTTGACATTCGATACGTAGTTCCTTATAATCCATATCTTCTGGCAAAGTTCGGTTGTCATTTGAATGTCGAAATTTGTACTACAGGCAAAAGTGTTTAGTACACATACAAGTATGTGTACAAAGGGTATGATTGTGCGTCGTTAGAGTTTGGAGTTGTGAATGGTGAGGTTAATGCCGGCATTCAGATAGATGAAATTTAAAACTAATGGATGTTTTGTTGGTTCCACTGAGGCTGCTTAGCGAATATTTGAATATCCATTGCACTTTATCGAGTAAACGTCTTGACTGCCAAATCGTCAGAATGTTGTTTTCAGAGAAGGAACCGTGCAGCAAGTAGTTGTGAATCCTTCAAGGACAAAATTATTACCACTTTTGAATTAAACAGGAATGATCTTTCAGCTAATGATTTATTATATACTCGAATACCATTATATTATGTGTGGATTGACTCCCGAAAATGTTTGACCAGGAGACAACGTGGGGGAGAAAAAATCATTTCACGATTATACGTTGTATCTCCAAAAGACATTGAATTGTTTCACTTACGTTTGCTTTTATAACATGTTTGTGGTCCACAGTCCTTTGACGATGTGCGAACGTATGATTCTATTAACCATTTGACGTTTGTTGATGCATGTCACGGATGCATGTATAACAACAGCGTGAACAATTGCGACCATTATTTGGATTTATTTATGGTTTGAATGTTCCAGCAAATGCATCTGCTCTGTGGGATGAATTTAAAATGCTTATTAGTGAAGATTTTCTTAGGAATTGCAGTGTAGATATTTCTTATAATTGAAGCCTTTTGGAGATAGAAGATATCATTCTGATACATAATCTTTCATGTCAGCAACTGGGCCTACCAAACCTGACTTGTATGTCTGAAAAAGTAGATTTAGACCATTTCGATCCAGATGAAGAACCGTTACTTTTTAATGAAATGTATGAGAGAGGCAATAGTGAACAACGCAATATAATTGATAGTATTTTACGCGAAGTATTACACCACGATACTGGTAACAATGTTTATTGTTGGAGGGCTCTTGCGGGTTGTGGAAAAACGTTTGTCCAAGCAGCAATTATTCATAAATTAAACTCATTAAATCTTCGATGTCTAGACACCGCCTTCAGAGGCATAGCCTCAACTCTCTTGATTAGTGGCCGAACTTTGCTCGCTTGATTGGTGGCCGAAGTTACCTATTCCGATGTTAGAAAATTCAGAGGTAAGTGTTACTGTTAACAGTGCTTAAGGCCATTACATTCATTCAGCTGCAATGATTCTTATTGATGAAGCATTTATGTGCCCACTTCATGGAACGAAATTGGTTGAGAGGCTGTTGAGAGACTTGAGTGTAAATGCAAATGGAAGTAAATTATTTGGAGGTAAAACTATTTTTTTATCTGGTGACCTGCACCAAATTTTACCTGTAGTTCCTCACGGATCCCATGTGACCATTTTTGGGAATTCCACTTTTCATCACGTTAATCTAGCACAAAATATGAGAGCTCTCCCTCATGAATTTGAATATGTTGCTTTTCTTAAATAAATTGGTAACGGTGGTCGGACAACCTTCCCACAATTTAATGATAATATTATTGAAATTCCAACGCATTTGTATTCTCCTCCTGGAAATTTTATACAAGATATGTGTGGTAATATCTCAGAAATTTTTTTATTTTCTGAAGTTTTGGAATCTGTCATTTTAGCCCCGAAAAATGATGATTGCACTTCCGCCAATTTTGTAATTCTTAGTCGTATGCAAGGAGAAGAAAAAGCATAAGTCAGTTTTGATAAAATTATTTGTGGTGATGAACGGGAACAAAGCAATCATCCAATTTAATTTTTAAATTCACTCACTGTAAGCGGGTTGCCGCCACATAAATTAGTATCGAAAGAGAATTGTATTGTGTTATTAATACGTAACTTAAATACAAAGAATGCATTGATAAAGGAGACACGATTGCATGTAAAATTTATGCATAAAAATTCTATTGATTTTCCAGTTTTGACTGGTGTTGCATGTAACACAAGAATTTTAATTACACGAATTCATTTATTCTGGTTCTGGCACACTTTTAACCTTTTCATTTCAACGTACCCATTTCCCAGTGATTCCAGCTTTTGCTATGACCATCAATAAATCGCAGGGACACACATTCCAAAAAGTTGAGATTTTACTACGACAACCTGTATATACTCACGAACAATTAAATGTTGCTGCCAGGAGAGTTCGTTCCTTTGATGGATTGCAATTTTACATAACAGAAAGGTCTGATCGGGTCTATTTCTCTGAGGACGATAGAGTTTTCGCAAAAAATATTGTTTATAGAGATTTTATCAGCCCTTAATCCCATTTTGGAAACCTCTTAAAAGCAGGCTTACTTATAGCATTTCATCTGCTACCGTAACAAGAATGAATTTTCGATTTTATTTATCCTCATGAGTAAATGGATCTCATATTATCACAAGTTAGGTTTGCACATTTTTCTAGAATGAATGGTTTACTGAATGAATGGTTACGGTACCCATCGGATGTCACCGTGCAGTGGTTGATAGGCTGTTTGATCTATAACAGACAGCAAATCTAAATGATCAACACCAAATACCTAAATGCTGTTTTTCAGCAAGCTTTCTTTGGCCGTAACCATATTATGCAAGTCTTCAATTAAAATTTTTGATAAGCTATTATTTCCATGTGCTATTTGGTTTGTAAAGGTGGAAATATAATGCAAGGCATCGCATCTTGAGGCATCGCGTTATTAGGCATCGCGTTCGTTGCTAACATAATGCAAGGCATCGCGTTAATTGTATTTTGCAAAAACTGACATTTCTTGTCATTCCATGTTTTGATTTGAGTGAAGAACGTTCTAGCTTGCATTCTGCTGAAATTAGTTATTATTAAAAATTTAAAATGAATTGTGATGAAGTTATTGAATTGGTTTTTATCATTTCCGCCCTATATGAGCTCTATGAAATACTTATGAAGTTGAATAAAAGGAAAAGGAGATTTTCTGTGCGTGAAATGCACCGGGACCGAACGATCGAGGGCTTTTTCGAAATTAGTTTTAATAAAATGAAAAATATTGACGCAGAACAGTTCCTAATGTGTACAAGGATGAAGCGCGAAACATTTAACCTCCTACTAAATCTCTTAAAAAATAAATTGACGAAATATTCAATAAGAACACCAATATCGCCGGAGTGTAGATTGTTCCTCACATTGCTGTAAGTTTAATTCTGGTGGCATATGTGTGTTCATAATGGCAATAGAAATATAATTTTTTGTAGATACCTGGCACAAGGAGGAAGTCGGCAACTAATATCGATGATGTTTAAAGTTGGAGTATCCACCGTAAGAGTCATAGCATTGGAAACATGCGGCATAATTTGGAAAGAGTTATCCCAGATTTATGTGTCGCCTCCAAATACGCATGAGTGGGAAAAAATTGCCGACGACTTCGAAAACATATGGAATTTGCCAAATTGTGTCGGAGCTATTGATGGAAAACACATAAATATAACTTGTCCTTCAAATACTGGATCCCAGTATTACAATTATAAGGGCAATTTTAGCATTGTTCTGCTTGCTGCATGCGATGCTAACTATACCTTCACTCTGGCAGATATTGGCGCATATGGCGGCCAAAGTGATGGAGGCACTTTGTCTTATTCGTCTTTCGGAAAAGCCCTAATTTCAGGTCAATTCAACCTACCCAAATCAAGATGCCTAAAACATAATAACATTGATTGTCCATTTTATTTCGTCGGAGATGCTGCCTTCCCGTTGAAGACATATTTGCTGCGGCCGTTTCCTGGTCGTTTATTAACGCCAAAGCGAGAGTATTTCAATATGAGATTATCACGAGCAAGGAGAATGATTGAAAATGCTTTCGGAATCTTAACCGCCAGGTGGAGAATATTACGAAATTCAATGAATGTCGCACCTGACACAGCAGAGAATATCGTTAAAGCTTGCATTGTTCTTCATAACTTCGTAAAAATGAACGATTCTTCATATTGTCCAGTAAACTTTGTCGATCAGATTCACGATACCAGTTTTGTTGAAGGCCTTTGGAGGCAAGAAGTTACTGCTCTTCCCAGTATGAGACCTTCTGCGGGTCATAACGCACCACGTTGTGCCTTTAGGATAAGGGAGATTTTGACAGATCACTTATTTAGTAATAAAATTTAAGATTCATATATTATTATTATTATTATTCATTATTCATATATGTACATATTTCAATTATTTTTAAAATTCATTCTTAATTTTAATAATACTAAATAATAAAAGTAAAACTAAATTTAAAAAAGGTAGTTCAGGTAGTTCACTTATTCAATATCTATGTCATTCAAATAAGATAAAATACTTACCTTCGCCCGATCTACTTTGTCGCGAGACATATGCTTAAATTTATTACGAACCATCATGAAAAAGCCGTCATGCTCGTCTTCATCGCATACTCTGCTCTTTTTCTCCAAATAGCTCGTCACCTGCCCGAGAACTCTCCTGAAGTCATCAGGAAGCGTGTCTTTGTGCTTTCGCTTAACAACTGAAGGAGAGTTCACTGAAGACCGTGGTGTTGTTGTTGTTCCCGAAATATTCTCCAATGATTCGGGATCTTCAGGCTCGTAATCAATGAAATCATCATAGCTGAGCTCCGGTCCCGTTTCGGATACCGTTGCTGCAGCTTCTTTTTCAGTTTCATCTCCATAATTAGAATGAGTTCTATAAAAAATTAAAATCTTCATTAATTTACTAACGTCAATAACGTACATCTTTGGCGCAACATGCTCCTCAAGATATCTCATTGCTTGAAAGAATGGCCACTCATTGCCCGATGAAGCCGCAGAGCCAGATGGTAAGTTTCTCTTCCGTAGCTCACGTACGAAGCGGTCCCGCAACGTCTTCCATCGTCCCTTACATTTCTCTACTGAAAATAAAAGGAATTGTTATAATATAATCACATAACAATAAATAATTCAAAATTACTTGTCATGCCGCATTTCTCCGCGACCTGCTTCCACACTTGTTCCCTAACATCCCTGTTTTTATAACTCTTATTGCACTTACCATATAAAACAGGAAAGTCTTTCACGGCCTCTATTAATTTTTCAACATTGGATGTATTTTCAATCGCTTCCATCTTTGACACTATGTAAACATAAAATGACACAATTGACGTCTAACGCGTGAAAATTTCCAACCGGTTGGAACTAAACGCGTCATGAGGCATCGCATCTTGAGGCATCGCATCATACGCGTTGGCATTATAACAGCTGCCATTGAAATGCATGGGTTGGAACTCATGATGCGATGCCTCAAGATGCGATGCCTTGCATTATATTTCCACCTTAAGTGTCACAATATACTATGTGTTTACTTTCATTATTTTCTGAAAAAAAAAACGTTTACACATGATATTGCATGTAATGAACGACTGAACGAAAAATGTTCCAAATTTTCTGTGATAATACGCGGGATAGTGTCAATGGTTATCCTGTTCATAAACGATGTAATAACAGTTCAAACATTGATGTGCGTGGACATTCAGTTGACATTCGATACGTAGTTCCTTATAATCCATATCTTCTGGCAAAGTTCGGTTGTCATTTGAATGTCGAAATTTGTACTACAGGCAAAAGTGTTTAGTACACATACAAGTATGTGTACAAAGGGTATGATTGTGCGTCGTTAGAGTTTGGAGTTGTGAATGGTGAGGTTAATGCCGGCATTCAGATAGATGAAATTTAAAACTAATGGATGTTTTGTTGGTTCCACTGAGGCTGCTTAGCGAATATTTGAATATCCATTGCACTTTATCGAGTAAACGTCTTGACTGCCAAATCGTCAGAATGTTGTTTTCAGAGAAGGAACCGTGCAGCAAGTAGTTGTGAATCCTTCAAGGACAAAATTATTACCACTTTTGAATTAAACAGGAATGATCTTTCAGCTAATGATTTATTATATACTCGAATACCATTATATTATGTGTGGATTGACTCCCGAAAATGTTTGACCAGGAGACAACGTGGGGGAGAAAAAATCATTTCACGATTATACGTTGTATCTCCAAAAGACATTGAATTGTTTCACTTACGTTTGCTTTTATAACATGTTTGTGGTCCACAGTCCTTTGACGATGTGCGAACGTATGATTCTATTAACCATTTGACGTTTGTTGATGCATGTCACGGATGCATGTATAACAACAGCGTGAACAATTGCGACCATTATTTGGATTTATTTATGGTTTGAATGTTCCAGCAAATGCATCTGCTCTGTGGGATGAATTTAAAATGCTTATTAGTGAAGATTTTCTTAGGAATTGCAGTGTAGATATTTCTTATAATTGAAGCCTTTTGGAGATAGAAGATATCATTCTGATACATAATCTTTCATGTCAGCAACTGGGCCTACCAAACCTGACTTGTATGTCTGAAAAAGTAGATTTAGACCATTTCGATCCAGATGAAGAACCGTTACTTTTTAATGAAATGTATGAGAGAGGCAATAGTGAACAACGCAATATAATTGATAGTATTTTACGCGAAGTATTACACCACGATACTGGTAACAATGTTTATTGTTGGAGGGCTCTTGCGGGTTGTGGAAAAACGTTTGTCCAAGCAGCAATTATTCATAAATTAAACTCATTAAATCTTCGATGTCTAGACACCGCCTTCAGAGGCATAGCCTCAACTCTCTTGATTAGTGGCCGAACTTTGCTCGCTTGATTGGTGGCCGAAGTTACCTATTCCGATGTTAGAAAATTCAGAGGTAAGTGTTACTGTTAACAGTGCTTAAGGCCATTACATTCATTCAGCTGCAATGATTCTTATTGATGAAGCATTTATGTGCCCACTTCATGGAACGAAATTGGTTGAGAGGCTGTTGAGAGACTTGAGTGTAAATGCAAATGGAAGTAAATTATTTGGAGGTAAAACTATTTTTTTATCTGGTGACCTGCACCAAATTTTACCTGTAGTTCCTCACGGATCCCATGTGACCATTTTTGGGAATTCCACTTTTCATCACGTTAATCTAGCACAAAATATGAGAGCTCTCCCTCATGAATTTGAATATGTTGCTTTTCTTAAATAAATTGGTAACGGTGGTCGGACAACCTTCCCACAATTTAATGATAATATTATTGAAATTCCAACGCATTTGTATTCTCCTCCTGGAAATTTTATACAAGATATGTGTGGTAATATCTCAGAAATTTTTTTATTTTCTGAAGTTTTGGAATCTGTCATTTTAGCCCCGAAAAATGATGATTGCACTTCCGCCAATTTTGTAATTCTTAGTCGTATGCAAGGAGAAGAAAAAGCATAAGTCAGTTTTGATAAAATTATTTGTGGTGATGAACGGGAACAAAGCAATCATCCAATTTAATTTTTAAATTCACTCACTGTAAGCGGGTTGCCGCCACATAAATTAGTATCGAAAGAGAATTGTATTGTGTTATTAATACGTAACTTAAATACAAAGAATGCATTGATAAAGGAGACACGATTGCATGTAAAATTTATGCATAAAAATTCTATTGATTTTCCAGTTTTGACTGGTGTTGCATGTAACACAAGAATTTTAATTACACGTATTCATTTATTCTGGTTCTGGCACACTTTTAACCTTTTCATTTCAACGTACCCATTTCCCAGTGATTCCAGCTTTTGCTATGACCATCAATAAATCGCAGGGACACACATTCCAAAAAGTTGAGATTTTACTACGACAACCTGTATATACTCACGAACAATTAAATGTTGCTGCCAGGAGAGTTCGTTCCTTTGATGGATTGCAATTTTACATAACAGAAAGGTCTGATCGGGTCTATTTCTCTGAGGACGATAGAGTTTTCGCAAAAAATATTGTTTATAGAGATTTTATCAGCCCTTAATCCCATTTTGGAAACCTCTTAAAAGCAGGCTTACTTATAGCATTTCATCTGCTACCGTAACAAGAATGAATTTTCGATTTTATTTATCCTCATGAGTAAATGGATCTCATATTATCACAAGTTAGGTTTGCACATTTTTCTAGAATGAATGGTTTACTGAATGAATGGTTACGGTACCCATCGGATGTCACCGTGCAGTGGTTGATAGGCTGTTTGATCTATAACAGACAGCAAATCTAAATGATCAACACCAAATACCTAAATGCTGTTTTTCAGCAAGCTTTCTTTGGCCGTAACCATATTATGCAAGTCTTCAATTAAAATTTTTGATAAGCTATTATTTCCATGTGCTATTTGGTTTGTAAAGGTGGAAATATAATGCAAGGCATCGCATCTTGAGGCATCGCGTTATTAGGCATCGCGTTCGTTGCTAACATAATGCAAGGCATCGCGTTAATTGTATTTTGCAAAAACTGACATTTCTTGTCATTCCATGTTTTGATTTGAGTGAAGAACGTTCTAGCTTGCATTCTGCTGAAATTAGTTATTATTAAAAATTTAAAATGAATTGTGATGAAGTTATTGAATTGGTTTTTATCATTTCCGCCCTATATGAGCTCTATGAAATACTTATGAAGTTGAATAAAAGGAAAAGGAGATTTTCTGTGCGTGAAATGCACCGGGACCGAACGATCGAGGGCTTTTTCGAAATAAGTTTTAATAAAATGAAAAATATTGACGCAGAACAGTTCCTAATGTGTACAAGGATGAAGCGCGAAACATTTAACCTCCTACTAAATCTCTTAAAAAATAAATTGACGAAATATTCAATAAGAACACCAATATCGCCGGAGTGTAGATTGTTCCTCACATTGCTGTAAGTTTAATTCTGGTGGCATATGTGTGTTCATAATGGCAATAGAAATATAATTTTTTGTAGATACCTGCCACAAGGAGGAAGTCGGCAACTAATATCGATGATGTTTAAGGTTGGAGTATCCACCGTAAGAGTCATAGCATTGGAAACATGCGGCATAATTTGGAAAGAGTTATCCCAGATTTATGTGTCGCCTCCAAATACGCATGAGTGGGAAAAAATTGCCGACGACTTCGAAAACATATGGAATTTGCCAAATTGTGTCGGAGCTATTGATGGAAAACACATAAATATAACTTGTCCTTCAAATACTGGATCCCAGTATTACAATTATAAGGGCAATTTTAGCATTGTTCTGCTTGCTGCATGCGATGCTAACTATACCTTCACTCTGGCAGATATTGGCGCATATGGCGGCCAAAGTGATGGAGGCACTTTGTCTTATTCGTCTTTCGGAAAAGCCCTAATTTCAGGTCAATTCAACCTACCCAAATCAAGATGCCTAAAACATAACAACATTGATTGTCCATTTTATTTCGTCGGAGATGCTGCCTTCCCGTTGAAGACATATTTGCTGCGGCCGTTTCCTGGTCGTTTATTAACGCCAAAGCGCGAGTATTTCAATATGAGATTATCACGAGCAAGGAGAACGATTGAAAATGCTTTCGGAATCTTAACCGCCAGGTGGAGAATATTACGAAATTCAATGAATGTCGCACCTGACACAGCAGAGAATATCGTTAAAGCTTGCATTGTTCTTCATAACTTCGTAAAAATGAACGATTCTTCATATTGTCCAGTAAACTTTGTCGATCAGATTCACGATACCAGTTTTGTTGAAGGCCTTTGGAGGCAAGAAGTTACTGCTCTTCCCAGTATGAGACCTTCTGCGGGTCATAACGCACCACGTTGTGCCTTTAGGATAAGGGAGATTTTGACAGATCACTTATTTAGTAATAAAATTTAAGATTCATATATTATTATTATTATTATTCATTATTCATATATGTACATATTTCAATTATTTTTAAAATTCATTCTTAATTTTAATAATACTAAATAATAAAAGTAAAACTAAATTTAAAAAAGGTAGTTCAGGTAGTTCACTTATTCAATATCTATGTCATTCAAATAAGATAAAATACTTACCTTCGCCCGATCTACTTTGTCGCGAGACATATGCTTAAATTTATTACGAACCATCATGAAAAAGCCGTCATGCTCGTCTTCATCGCATACTCTGCTCTTTTTCTCCAAATAGCTCGTCACCTGCCCGAGAACTCTCCTGAAGTCATCAGGAAGCGTGTCTTTGTGCTTTCGCTTAACAACTGAAGGAGAGTTCACTGAAGACCGTGGTGTTGTTGTTGTTCCCGAAATATTCTCCAATGATTCGGGATCTTCAGGCTCGTAATCAATGAAATCATCATAGCTGAGCTCCGGTCCCGTTTCGGATACCGTTGCTGCAGCTTCTTTTTCAGTTTCATCTCCATAATTAGAATGAGTTCTATAAAAAATTAATATCTTCATTAATTTACTAACGTCAATAACGTACATCTTTGGCGCAACATGCTCCTCAAGATATCTCATTGCTTGAAAGAATGGCCACTCATTGCCCGATGAAGCCGCAGAGCCAGATGGTAAGTTTCTCTTCCGTAGCTCACGTACGAAGCGGTCCCGCAACGTCTTCCATCGTCCCTTACATTTCTCTACTGAAAATAAAAGGAATTGTTATAATATAATCACATAACAATAAATAATTCAAAATTACTTGTCATGCCGCATTTCTCCGCGACCTGCTTCCACACTTGTTCCCTAACATCCCTGTTTTTATAACTCTTATTGCACTTACCATATAAAACAGGAAAGTCTTTCACGGCCTCTATTAATTTTTCAACATTGGATGTATTTTCAATCGCTTCCATCTTTGACACTATGTAAACATAAAATGACACAATTGACGTCTAACGCGTGAAAATTTCCAACCGGTTGGAACTAAACGCGTCATGAGGCATCGCATCTTGAGGCATCGCATCATACGCGTTGGCATTATAACAGCTGCCATTGAAATGCATGGGTTGGAACTCATGATGCGATGCCTCAAGATGCGATGCCTTGCATTATATTTCCACCTTAAGTGTCACAATATACTATGTGTTTACTTTCATTATTTTCTGAAAAAAAAAAACGTTTACACATGATATTGCATGTAATGAACGACTGAACGAAATTTTTGAAAGGCGAGAGTGATTCTACTCGCACGGATATCGGTATACTAAAAGACCAAATCAGTAAGTGTATTATATTAAAGTTAATGTGAAATTATATTGATTTTTCATTTTTTTTTGTAATGTGGATCTGTGCTCTACAGACTGTGTCGCCTGAGTGTAATGATTTGTATCGGACGAATCCAATCGCTGTAAGTTATTTGCGATTAAAAAATTGTATGAAATGTGTTTATCCACACAACTTTCTAAACAATACAGTTTGTTTCTTAGAATGGCATAAATTAATTATTGCAGTCGATGTCAATAGTTAAAGGCGAACATGTGTTTCATTGCACGATTTAAGGTACTATATAATATGAATTTTACATTATTTCTTTCATTTTGTTTTTCTACTACAGTAGAACCTCGATTATCCGGGGTAATGACGGGGAGGAGGGTGCACGGATAATCGAAAACCACGGTTAATCGAATTTCTTTACATATTTACTTAAGGTTGATGAGGATGCTAGAAAAATCAACATTTGTGACAAAAGAAAATGTAAATTTACTCGAAAAAACGATATTTACATATATACAGAATAATAATTAAATTAAACAGAATAATAATCAAATTATATTCCATGAAAATTTTAATAGAACAACGAATTTACAGATATGTATGTACTTAAAACGTATTTTTCAGCAGGACAAAAATAATTCAATTTTTTTTTTTTTTTCTTCACCATTTTATTTCTGGCCTCTCGTCTCATTTTCGTAAATAAGAGAGGAAAAAAACCCCGGTTAATCGAAGACCCGGATAATCGAACGCCGGATAATCGAGGTTCTACTGTATTTTCAATTCTAGTTATAGTAATAATTTTAATTGGAATCGTTTCAGACTAATGCATGTCAGTTCATGTCGGTTTCTTTTGATATCGGTTGTCGACGGAAAAAAAACTCTTTCGGATACCTGTTTAAAAATAAACTCTTTCGGAAATCTTACTGTTTTCTATTTCTCGATATTCAAGTAAACTTGGGTCTTTTGATTTCTAGAGTATGCAGTCGATTTCCGACTGTCACGAGCATCCCTAGTCCTATTAAAATCCTATGTTTGTTCGGTGAGTAAAGGAGAGACGTTTCGTAACCAAAAATTCAAAAATCAATAATAGTTTAAAAAACTACATAACACGCTTTGGTAGAAAACTAAACTAAAACGTTAAAATAATCTTCACTAAGTTGAAAATTAAAATAATAAATGATTGACAAAAGAATTCATTTTATCGTAAAAAATCTTGGGGTGCTTTTTAAGGCACTTTTGAATGAATTTTTTTGTCAATAACTCTATTTCTAATCCAAACTTATTAGAGATTATTTTTTACTTTTAAGTTGGGTTTCCTACCAAAGCGTGTTTTTTAGTTTTTTAAGATTTAAGTTTTTACTTTGTAGCAACAGTTTTCATGAGCTTAATTTAATCGAACAGATACATTCCATCTTCGATGATCACTTTTCATTTACAAAAAATAATGAAACGTTATGTTTTTCTGAAAAACAAAAAAGTTTTCATTAACGCTCCACCAAAAACATAAACAAACAACATGACGAACAAAATTTTGAAAAAAAATCATTTTCACTTTGATTGAGTTAACAGCGTTAATTTTGTATCACATTTTCATTTAATTCATTTATACTTTCAGAAAACTCGCCAAACAATACTCGACGGTCTAAGGGTACGTTTTCCATTCTTTTCAACGAATTAATTTTGTTTTTGCGTTGCGTACACTTCAACTTGAAAAATTATGAATTACAGCTTGATTCATTGCTACGTCCGGCGCGTGCAAAACTGTTTTTTTTTTTCATATGGAAATTTGACAGCTCATATACCTCATTTTGTGGCGAGTTCAGATCTCTCTCTGCCAAAGTTGAACCAACTTCAACATTCGTGCGGAAAATTTTCGTTTTCACTGTGAATGTGTTCCGCGTCGCGTCGTTAAATTCGATTCACGACGAAGGAATTAGTTCCACATGCGCCGAACGTACCAATGAATCCAGCCTAAATAAATGCACACTCATGCCGGGTTTCACGAACGATGAGTAAGTAAATTTTCTTACCCATCACTGATTAAACTCCGAAGTAAGCGATTTTTGCGTTTCACGAACGATGAGTAAACGCCACAGCAAACTACGGAATAAACTACTCATGGGAATTTCATGGTAATATATATTTACTCACCGAATAAAGTGTCATCTACAGTGTTATAATCAAAACAAATTTCTTTTTTAACGAAGTTCTTTCACAAACATAATAATATTAAAATTTTGTGAACTAAAAAGTAATTCATTTAGAATTATTATATTTTCGTTTCCATATATATGACAAGTGATATAATATGAACGTGAAAGCAGTGAAATACATTATTTTCAGGTTTTGATTAATACAACGTTTAAAAAAGAGAATTGAAGGGATACTAAGACTGTGTGCTAATCGACGGCATAACCTTTCGAACGACATTTTGAATTGAAGTTCGAACTTTTTTGACATTTGATAACTTCGCTTGTTACTAAAACTGAAAAAAAAACTATTTACTTATATAACTTCAAGCATATATTAAAATACTTACGTTTTTTCCTGCATTCATTTGACGTTTCTGTTTTGTTTTGAAACTATACCTGAACGGAACAATGAAGTGCCAACATAAAGTTGGCATTTTCGGAGACAAGAACTTTTCGAAAATGTGACTTTGATATAATGCCAATCAAAATGTCAGTTGTATGAAAGTGCCGTCGATTAGTACACAGTCTAAGGAAATCTTCGTAATAAAAAACTGTTTTTTAAATTACATGTCAAAATCTTCGAAATTTTTCATTCCTAAACTGACTTTCAATATCACGTTTTATTTTTTCATCTGAACTTCCTTCCATTTTAATGACCTTATGGGTAAAAGCCATTTGTCGGAATTTCCGATATCATTTTATTACGAAGAAAATTCTTAGCGATAAAAGCCGCGTTTATAATGCAAGTATGGGGTGAACTGTGTTGACGCTGACTCTGGCGCTCGTTTCCAATGCCAGAGTGGATTGAATTCGAATGCATATCGAAATTAATTTGCATATCATAATTGTTAAAACACGTGTTGTTCGCAACAGACTGACTAGCTACGAAGAACCTGAACAGTCTGAACTTTATTTCAAAATCATTCACTGAACTCCATTTGTACTAAATTAGAGATCATTAAAGGGATAGGTGTCGTGGTTACATGTTTATTTTTGATACATATTTTGACACCCCCACTTATCAAAATAAACTACATAGAAAAAAAAATTATTTCATAGACACAATACCTAGCAAATTCATAAACTTGTAATGTTTCAAGTAGAGGTGTAAAAACTCGAATGTATTCGTTACTTGATGACCGAGTTTTCGTTGTATCCGCATCATCGTTACTGATTCCTTGGGCTATACAAAGCGAGCACAAAAAAAAAATAAACAAATTTTCCAATATGAATTTACTTTTCTGGTTGTTCGGAAAGTAATTTCGTTTTTTTTAGAGAAAATTAAAGACAATTTGCTCATACTATATAAATATTTTATTTCATTATATATTCTCCATTCCGATCGATTACTTCTTTCCATCGTTCTGGCAAAAGCATAATTCCTCGTTCGTAAAATTTCTGGTCTTTGCTGGCGAAAAACCGATTTAACTCCTTTTTAACATGCTCATTTGAGGAGAAGGTTTTGTTGTCCAAAAAGTTTTGTAAAGACCGGAACAAGTGATAGTCCGACGGAGCCAGATCTGGAGAATACGGTGGATGTGGTAGTACGTCCCATCCAAGCGCTAAAAGTTTTTGCCGCGTCACCAAACTTGTGTGCGGTCTAGCATTATCTTGGTGGAAAATTACTCCCTTCCTGTTCACCAATTCCGGCCTATTTTTCTTGAGCGAATCCCCTAATTTATCCAACTGATGACAATACACTTCCGTATTGATAGTGGTATTGTCCGGTAGCAGCTCAAAATAAACGATCCCCTTGAAATCCCACCATACAGACAACATCACCTTCTTTTGATGAATTTCAGCCTTAGATGTCCTTTGCGCCGGTTCATCCTTTCTGCTCCAGGATCTTTTACGTTTGATGTTGTTGAAGACAACCCATTTCTCATCCCCAGTAACGATACGCTTCAAAAACGGATCGTTTTCTTGACGTTTCAAGAGTAAATCACAGACATCAATGCGACGGAGCAAATTTCGTTCTGTGAGAACATGTGGAATCCATATGTCCAGCTTCGAAACGAGTCCAAGGCGTTTTAAGTGGTTGTGAACTGTTGAATTTGATAATTTCATCCTCTCTGCGATTTCCCGTGTTGTTATACGACGATCAGCATCAACCAGGGCCTTTATTTTGTCTTCATCAGCTTCAACTGGCCTACCAGAACGTGGTGTATCTTCGAGGTCGAAATTTCCGGAACGAAATTTTCCAAACCAGTTTTGGCACTGTCGTTCGGTTAAGATATTTTCACCGTACACATCGCACAATTTTTTCCTAGCCTGAACAGCATTCTTACCTTTTCGGTAATAAAAAAGTAAAATGTGCCTAAAATGGTGCTTTAGATTTTCCATTTTCAAAAATTTATAGAATAGAAACTATCGCTCAAAAAAATATAAAATTTTCCACAAATGTATCTCGTAGTATCAGCTATCTAAGATATAATGACACTTCGGCGTGGGTGTGAAGTTAGCCGTGATTATATAGTAAAAAGCCATCTATTGCAAAAAAACGAAATTACTTTCCGAACAACCCTAAAATGAAACCATTTCATTCCCATATAAATTTCAATTTAAACAAATTTTGTATCTTACGAAGAAGTGGAATATAAGTCCATTGTCATAATTTCATTAAAAAATTCATTATTTCAAAATTCCCGCTTCTTTTTATATAACTTCCATGCAAAAATACCCAAAGAAATGAATACTACCCAATGAGTATCCGGATCACTATTCGTTACCAAAGCAGTCGAATCTTTATATGGAAATTCCCATATAAAAGTATCCGCGAGTATCCGCGAGTACTCGTTTTATTTCGACCCGTTCCTGCCCCTCTTACATTCTCCCATTCCCATTCACACATTCTCTCGCACACGAAACCCCCATTCATTAACGTACATTCATTCCCAACCATTCCTAGACGTGTTTGAGAGAGCGATTTGCTATCAACGCACACTGATAGCGAATCGCTCACTCGAATACGTACCGTCACTCACCTCTCTTTCTTGTAAGAGAGAAAGTAGTCGGTAAGGAGTAGTATTCGCGAGTACTCAATGGATACTCGGAATCATAGTGAGTATCCGGTACTCGGTAACGAATACTACTCATTTCTTACATGTCTGGTTTCAAGTGACATAGACCTCTAGTCAGTATGTCAGCAGGCATTTCCTCACTAGGGATATATATGATTTGAGCTAATTTACCTTTCACAACATTTCTAATAAAATGACAACGCACATCTATGTGTTTCGATCTACCTCAGAGGCAAATTTAACCGGCCACCTACATTTTGTAAATTTTTTTATAATTCAATCGTAATTTGATTAATTTTTTTTTATAATATTACATTGGGTGAAACTTTGCGAAAAAATATGAACATGTGTAACTTGTGAAATGGTTTAATTAAGAAAAAAAATAAAAAAAGGGAATATGAAGTTTTTTACAAAAATGAATAATTATAAAAATGTTTATTTAAAAAAAAGGTTTGCTCTAAAATTACGGATTAATAATGCGTGTTTCCTCCTCTGGCCCTTATGACCTCCTGCAACCTGTTTGAGAGCCCGTCGATAACGTTCTTGATTTCTGTTTGGGGAATATTATCCCACTCCTCAAAAGCTGCAGTTTTTAGCTCACTGATGGTCCTGGGAGCTGGTGTACGACTCCGGATCCGTCTTTTAAGGTTATCCCACACATGCTCAATCGGGTTCAGGTCAGGACTCCGAGCTGGCCAGTTCAATCGCTGAATATTGACGGCGTTCAAGTAATCGGTGACAACTCTCGCGGTGTGTGCACGAGCGTTGTCGTGCATTAGTACAAAACTATCGCCAATGAATGGCGCAAACGGCATCACATGTGGTTCTAGGACTTCTGTCACGTACCTGTGAGCATTCACACTGCCTCTATTGAAAATGACCAACTCTGTACGGGCATCGTAACAAATGCCACCCCATATCATTATCGAGCCTCCTCCGAAGCCTACTGTTTGAACCATAGCACATTCAGCAAACCTCTCAACGCGGCGTCTGTACACGCGCTGACGTCCATCTGGGCATCGTAATGCGAATCTTGATTCATCGGAAAAGAGAACCGCCTTCCATTGCTCCAAAGTCCAATTCAAATGTTCTCGAGCATGTGTGGTCAGTTCTGGAACTCGTACTGGTCGAAATGCTCCCAGATCCCTCTCTGCTAACCTTCTTCTTATTGGTCTTAGGCTAACACTTACGTTTCGTACCTCCAACACGCGGTTACGAGCCTCAGAAGCCGTTGTGAACCTATCACGCAGAACGTTTGAGACGATGTAACGGTCATCTCTCTGTGAAGTACACCTTCTACGACCTTGCCCTGGTCTTCTCGTATAGGAACCTGTTTCTCTGTATCGTCGGATAGCATCTTGTATAGTGGTTCGCGGATATCCGAGCATTCGTCCAATCTGGCGTTGGCTAAACCCTGCGTCAGCCAATGCCACAGCCTTGGCTGCTCCAGTTGCGTCTAATGGCATTTTTTTATGTCAATCTAATAACGACACGATAACACTTCGATTTTGTATGAGGAAATGGTTCCAAAACGTTTTAAAACAATGTATCCTTCACACAAAATGAACGGTAAATGATAAATAACTGCTTATCGGTGAATCAAAACCACAGAAGATAACGAAATGCGGGTAGGATTGCTTAGTTTGCTGAGAATATATCTACGTATCAAATAATGCCTAGCAGTCAAAGCGTAAGTGTACAAAAACAAACGATATAGAATGTGAGATAGGTGGACGGTTAAATTACCTCTGAGTTTATTATGGCTCTTAATATTATTAAAGCTGATTACTTAAAGCTAACTTCAATGCACTTTGGTTGTCGCAATGTAAATCAATTACATAATGTGTATCGGTAATTTCATGCATTAAATTTCTTAAATAGATGGCTTCTCTAGAAGCTTCAGACAATGCTGTGTATTCCGCCTCTGCACTAGACAATGAGACCGTTTTCTGTTTCCTACTTTGCCACAAAACAGCTGATCCTGACAGCATGAAACAAAAACCTGTATAGGACTTCCTATCTAAGGTATCACTGGCCCAATCACTGTCCACAAATCCTTGTAAATCGCTACGATTTTTACTATATTTTAAACAATAATTCTTAGTACATTGCAAATATCTCAATTTACGTTTTGCATAGTTCCAATGCGTAATATTATAACAACTATTTAATTGGCTTAGATAGCTCACAGAATAAGCGATGTCTGTTCTTGTTAATACTGCCAAATAAATCAAACTTCCAATTAGCGTTTGATAAGGAACATTAGGTAAACATTTATCAGGTGACTTAACTAAGTTTAACTTAGGCTCAATTGGAGTGCTCTGTAGTTTACAGTCAGTCGTCCTAAATTTGGAGATTAGCTGCTGCTGATTTTACTTGGAATTATTTATTGAAAGTCTTGGATTCCTCATTAAATAACTGATTTATTAATTCATTATTCAACTTTACAACAACTGATCGTTTCAACATGGCATACACACACTAACTAGACTTTGATAGAGAAACTAAAAGAAAATTAAGAAGAGAAGTGCTGCCATATACATATATATAGTTAAATGGGTCAAAATTATATATATACAGAAAATACTAAAATTTAACAATAATTCTGACACTCCCACTATTTTCTGTAACAGCAATAATTAACAATTTTCAATAAAAGTTCTAGTCTTCTTCGAGTTTAGAACATATTCTATCGCGATGAAATTCAAAGGTCTTCCTTTCCAAAGGTTTGGTTAAAATATCTGCTGGTTGTTTTTTAGTGTTGATATACTCTAGTTGAAAAATCTTCTCTTCATACTTTTCACGTATATAATGGTATTGGACATCTATGTGTTTGCTGCGTTTGTGAAGAACAGGATTTTTGATCAATTGAAGTGTACTTTGATTATCAACATAGAGAGTTGTATTAACATTTTGATGAGGATAGAGTTCTTTAATCAACTTCAATAACCAAACTATTTCTTTGGCTGTTTGGCAAGCTGCTAAATATTCTGAATGAGTTGTGGAAGTGGCCTGTAGGTTGCCTCTGAAAACACCAACTAATGATAAAATGATTCCAAGTAACAATAAATCCTGTTGTTGATTTTCGTGTTCCAATGTCTCCTGCGTAATCTGCATTGCTGTAACCGCATAAGGATAATTGTTTTTGGTTTTTAAAGTGCAAACCATACTCCATGGTTCCTTTTAGATACTTCATTATTCTCTTGACTGCATTCCAGTGGAATTTTGTTGGTTTTTCCATGTATCGGCTAACCAGACTAACAGCAAAGGATATATCCGGTCTCGTACCTCTTGATAAATAAAATAAGCTACCCACAGCTTGACGCGGATCGGCTGATATGGTAAGAGTATTTGCTTGATCTAGATTAAATCTATCGAGTATTCTTCTTGTATAAGCGCTTTGATGTATGAAAAAAGTGCCATTGTTTCGTTTTTCTATCTGTAAACGAAGGTAATTATCAGCATCCCCAGATGTTATTTCGAACTCCTTTCCAAGTGCGCATAAGAATTCGTTCATAGTTTTGTTGTCAATTCCGGCTACTAGTCCATCGTCTATATATATGCTTACCAGAAGTATTATCTGATTATTTTTCATTAATATATATATACAAGGATCAGCTTTTGATTGTATCAATCCATAGTTTGTTAAAAACGTTTTTATTCTTTGATTCCAACATCTGGATGATTGACGTAAACCGTAGAAACTTTTTAAAAGTTTACATACTTTTCCAGTACCATCGGTGAATCCCTTTGGCTGCTTCGTGTATATTACTTCCTCCATTTCTCCATTTAAAAATGCAGTCTTTACGTCAAATTGTTTGAGTACCAGATTTTCTTGAACGATTACTGCTACTAACATTCGTATGAAGTCGAATCTTACCACAGGACTAAAAGTTTCCTTGAAGTCGATACCTTCTCGCTGAGAAAAGTCCTTAGCGACTAATCTAGCCTTGTATTTCTGGATTTTTCCATGCGTATCTGTCTTCAATTTGTACACCCATTTATTTTGAACTATAGTTGAGTTCTCCGTAGTCTCAACGGTCTCCCACACTTTACTAGCTTTTAAAGAGTTAATTGCCTCCTCCATAGCTTGTTTCCATTCTTGTGCATTTATGCTATTTATAGCTTGCTCGAAAGTCTGTGGCTCTTCTGGATTTACAGCACAATAATCACATACGTTGTCAATATCTATCTCATAATCTCCAAATTTATTGGGTTTTCTCAGTATAGATCTATCTCTCAGCTGGATATCTGTACTATTATCGAGTTCTACTGGCTCACTGTAGTTGTCTTCTTCTGTTTCTGGGTCAGGTAAATCCTCAGGTAACTCAAGATTTTCTAAATTATTCGCATTAAGGGGTACTTGGGCGGACTTAAGTGTTTCGTTCGCTCTTGCTTGTTCTTTTTCAACAATTGGAGGTCTTTTGAAACTTTCTTCTTTATCAGGTAGATACAACAGTGCTTCTTCCTTTTGGTTTCCCATTTTAGATTCCATTAACTTTCCTGAGTAGATCACATGCTTTCTGACAAAGACATCATTTTCTTCTGGAATCCAGGCTCTGATACCTTTTACATTATCGCTGTAGCCTACAAAATACCCTCTCGCTCCTTTGGTGTCTAGTTTCTTCATTTTATTTTCAGGCAATTGCAGGTACACTTTTTCTCCAAATATATGAAATTCGAGAATATTTGGTCGTTTGTCATTCCAAATTTCATACGGTGATTTGTAAGGAATGCTGCTGGTTCCTGTTCAATATATAAACGGCAGTGTTGACAGCTTCTGGCCATAGTTTATGTTCAAAACTGCAGCATGTAGCATCGTACGAGCAGCTTATACTACTGTTCTATGTTCTCGTTCTATTTTACCATTCTGTTCGGGACAATATACTACTGTTTTTTGATGACAAATCCCATACTGTTGCATTAACCTTGTAATCTCTTGGTTAACAAATTCTAGCCCATTGTCAGATCTAAAAATTTCTATTCCTCTAGGACAATGTTTCTCTGTTTTCTTAATATAGTCTTCTAAACATTCCAGTACATCAGATTTTGCACCTAAAAAATATATGGTTCTATAATGTGAATAATCGTCCTTTAATAAGGGAAAGTATCTCGATCCTTTGATTGATTTTACTGGTAGTGCTCCACAGACGTCTGCATAAATTATCTGACCAATTCGATTGGTTCTTGTACTGCTTTTCTGAGGGAAAGACAAACGGTGGATTTTGCTCACTGCACATGCCTCACAAATTTCATTATTATCTCCCTTTGGATTGATTTGATAACTACTCAAAACTCTTATTATTTGAGTGTAGTTTTGGTGAGCCAACTTTTGATGCCAATCTATGAGTGAATGCTGAGCGACACAAACCTGATAATCCTTAGTACTTTCCTTAGCCCTTTTTGTCGGTATAACCTTAAGTCTCATTTCGAATAACTTGTTTTGTCTCTCACCTACCACTATAGTTTTACCTTCTTTAATGAATCTGCAGTTTCTCCTATCAGCTTCTAGAGTTAAATTTTTGTCCAAGGCAACACCACCAGAAAAGAGGTTATATTTCAGCTGAGGTACATACAATACGTTTGAGAGGTGACATTCTGTCCATTCTTTTCCATTGTAGGCTAAGACGTTAATGCTTCCTCGCACTTTGCCTGAAATATTTTGTCCATCTCCAATTTTTATGTTGATATCATTTACCATTGGTGTGTAGTTTATGAACCCTCTATTTCATGAGTCACTGGCTCGAGTGTCCATATACCAAGTCTCAACTGTAGTATTTGTAGTCTTTTGTACTAATGCAAATGTTTCGCTTATTAAGGCTTCTCCTCTCTCTATCTCTGAAGCTTTGGCATTTTTATTTTTATAATTTTTACTCTTTGGATTACTCCAACATTCTGCGACCCAATGCCCAAGCTTATGACAAAAATTACAGTTTCCTGGTTTTCTTTTTGTATTCCTACCATTGTTCTTATAAAATTTACTCTTATTCCCTGATTTTACATTGCTTGCAAGTGCATTCACATCTACTTCTCTGTGACTTTTCCTCATTTCCTCAATTATTAGCCTTGAGGTTAGGTTGGCTAATGCTCTGTCCTCTTTAGCCGTTGATTCCCACGCGCTGATAAAATAGTCAAAATTTGGTGGCAAGGTTAGGAGAATTTTCGTCATGATTCCTGTGTCATCAATCTTCTCTCCCATTGTTTGGAGTCTGTGAGACAAATCTTCTATTTTTGAGATATGTGCTGCAATATCATGTGAGGGATCTTTTACTAGTGTAAACCATTTTTGCTGTAGAATATGGATTGTTGCTTCTGATTTTTGTTCATATATGTAGATTAACTTTTTCCACATTGCCTCGGAATTTGTAGAGGTTAATATGTGCATCATGGATTGTTCAGATATTGTCGTAACAATTACCTGTTGCGCCAATCCATCTCCTTTGTTCCATTTATGTATAGCTTCTTTGTTAACCTGTTTTTCGTCTGGTTTCGCATCTGTCCCCACTGCTTCGGGTTTAGGTTCTGTACCATTTGCTATGTCCCATACATCCATTGACTTCAAAATAACTTGAATCTGAAATTTCCAGAGATTCCAGTTTTCGATCCCTGTGAGTTTATTTACTCTGGACAATTCTAAATCAATTTATTTTTTGTTATATATTTTAAAAATCTCTCGAGAGTTACAATTTTCACTTTGCACGTGGCAGGATATAACCTCTCAAGTCTTCTTTTATATTCACCTTCAATAATAAATTTTACACAAAAACGTATCTTGGGCCCATAACCTGTTGATTTTACTTGGAATTATTTATTGAAAGTCTTGGATTCCTCATTTAATAACTGATTTATTAATTTATAGTATTATAAACTATTTCTTATATCATTTATATATTATTTATACAGTGAGGTAACAATATTAATGTCGTCCCGTCTTGAAGTTCTCTTGTTCATTCGCCTAACGCTCCAAACTAACTGGCCAGAAAACCGGTTCTCAAGAACAAAGAAAGATTTGTCTTGGAACCAGTTTCTGCTTGCGCCGATGGCATCGCCGGCCCAGCGAAAACGGAGTTGCCAGATCTAACGGAGCTGCCACATCTACTCCCCCCCCAGCGACCCTCGTATTAAGAGGAGGGAGCGAAAAAGTGACTTTCTTCTTGTTGGAAATATCCGGCTCCGGTTGTATTGAAGTCGATTGCGGCGCAGGAATAGCTGGTCTGACCGAATCTTCGTCTGAATCGATATATGCAGGTTTTAATTGGTCTGTAGAGATAGTTTTGATGACGCCATTGACATCTATCACAAAGGTCCGATTGTCTATTCGTTTGACCACGCGGTGTGGCCCAGTATACGGTGCCTCTAAAGGTTTGCGAACCACATCAGCACGTCGAAAGACATACTCACAAGTCTCTAAATCCTTGAAAACGAATGGATCAACTGCAGAATGTCTGGAAGCAGGCACCGGTCGTATTGCAGTAAAAAGACGACGAAGCTTGGTCACAAAATCCCTAGGGTTGTTGTCAGGTTGGCTGTGAGAAACAAAAAACTCGCCTGGGATGCGCAGCGAAGTGCCAAAAACCATCTCGGCTGGGGATGCTTGAAGATCCTCCTTGAAAGTGGTAGGCAGACCCAATAAAACTGTCGGAAGGGGTAGTGTCCAAGGAACTTCTGGACAGCACTTAAGCGCGGCCTTTAGCGTCCGATGCATCCTCTCGACCATCCCATTGGCTTGCGGATGGTAGGGCGTAGTATGAATGTGCTTTGCACCAACAAGGTTTGTCAAATTTAACAACAGATCTGCTTCGAACTGTCTACCCTGATCTGTCGTGATATTAACTGGTGCGCCAAAAAAATTGATCCATCCTTCAATTAATGCTCGAGCGACTGTAGGAGCAGTAGTATCCATCACTGGTATTGCTTGTGGCCAACGCGTATAACGGTCAATTATTGTCAAGCAATTTGAAAATCCATTCGCTTCAGGCATCTTGACCAAATCCAAGTGGATGTGCTCGAACCGATTGTCCAGCGCGTCAAAATTACCGAGTTCTGCACGATTATGGCGATGAATCTTAGCACGCTGGCAAGGTATGCATTGCTTTGCCCAGCGAAGCACATCTTTGCGAAGCCGAGGCCGAAGGAATTTAATCTCTAATCGCCTGGCTGTAGCTCTACCGCTCTTCACGTCGGAGGGAAACTGGTAAGTAAGGCTTCATCAAATTATCGTGCTCCAAACATACAATCTGAAATTTATCAATTTCAATGCGACGAAATTTGATTCGGGCGATCTTAAGTAATTGAGGCAGCTGCGTGTCAGTGCTTTGCTCCTCGCTGATCAACCGGGCGTCCATGGCGACTGGCATGACGATGGCTTCTACATGCGAGAGGGCATCGGCAACAGTGTTGTCAAGTCCTGGCTGGTATTTAATAGTTGTATTAAACTGGGCAATAAAATTCAACTGTCTGGATTGTCTCGGTGAATATTTGTCAATTCCTTGCGATAATACGAAAGAGAGAGGCATGTGGTCCGAATATGTGGTAAATGTTCTACCCTCTAGGATGCGCTGAAAGTGTTTGATGGCCATTAATACCGCAAGCAGCTCACGATCTAATATCGAGTGCTTTTGCTCAGTAGGTGAGAGCTTTTTGGAAAAAAATGCGAGAGGGACCCACAAATCGCCAGCGCGTTTTTGGTTTAAAACTCCTCCAATGGCCATGCTGGACGCATCTGAATGGAGTGCTAAAGGCTCTGATGGCACTCAAAAAGATGTTGCGACTGCTCTCGCAATGCTATCCTTGGTACTCTGAAAGGCCTCGTCTGCTGCTGCTGTCCACACAAGCTTGCACTTTTTCTTAACATTCCCCGTCAACAAATCCGTCAGTGCAGCTTGGAGTTCTGACGCATGCGGAATGCATCGACGATAAAAATTCGCCATGCCCAAAAATCGACGAAGCTGGGACGAGTCGACAGGTTTTGCAAAGTCCACTATCCCTTTAGTTCTTGACACAGGTGGTTGAAATCCATTCTCAGACACGAGGTATCCGGCAAAAACTACTTGCGGTTGGCCCATCTGACACTTGCTCCAATGTACAAAAAAATTTGCCTGTCGGAGAGCTATAAATAATTTCTCAAGATGTTGTAGATGTTCTTCATGACTGCCCGAGAAAACTAAGTTGTCGTCTTGGTATGAGCGTATAAAATCAAAGTCGCGAAGTAAGTGGTTGATCATCCTTTGCAACGTCTGAGCGGAGTTTCGCAACCCCAAAGGCATGCCGACAAGTTCGTAAAGACCAAAGGGAGTTGTTACAGCCGATTTCTGAATGGCCTCATCTGCCATTGGGATTTGATGGAATGCACGGTGCAGAGCCACAACTGAAAATATTTTTCCTCTTACTTCTTGTAGTAAATCTTCAATAATTGGAAGAGGATGACGATCTGGTTGAGTCTGCATATTCAAAAGCCGATAATCCCCGGTTACACGCCAACCACCACCTGGTTTAGGTACCAAGTGAATTGGGCTGGCCCATTGGCTGGACGATGGACGGACAACACCCCTCTCCAGAAGGCTTCTGAATTCCCTCTTGGCTACCGCGAGACGTTCGCCTGCCAGACGACGGGGGCGTGCGAAAACCGGCCTCCCGTTGGTGATTATTTGGTGTCGTACTTGTATATCTGGCAGCGAGGCCAGTTCTCCAGGCTGAGCGGTCAATTTAGCGAACTTGGACACCAATTTTTCGTACTCTTGTCCAAAGAGGCCTGTAGGCAAAGTAATACCTAACGAAATAGAATGGACGTTGGGAGTTGGACCTAAAATACAGCATGCCGATAGCTTGGTAAGTCCATCGACTAGGCGACAACCACGCAAATCAATTATAAGTCCGTGTTGACTAATAGCATCCGCACCCAGAATAGCAACCGGGACATCCGCTATAATAAATTGCCATGAGAAGGGACGGCGTAATCCCAGGTTGAGAGTGAGACTCTGATGGCCGAAAGTCTTGATTGGGGTAGAGTTGGCTGCTTGAAGCACAAGAGCCCGTTTGGTGAGCTGTCGTCGAATAACATGTCTGGGTAGAATTGAGACTTCTGATCCGGAATCGACCAAAAATCTAATGTTGGAACTGCGGTCTGTAACGTATAAACGGCCCTCTTGCGAGAGACAAGCGACGGGCGCCACACGCGCCGCCAGCATATTTAGTTTACCTGCTGGTTGTTGTCCGCACTTGTCGCTGGAAACGAGCAAGGCTGATTGCAATGAAGTGCCATAGTACCAAACTTTTTATGGTACCAACAATGGCCTGACCGTTGGGAGGTACCTGGCGTAGAAGAGCGATATCGTGACACTAGGCTGCCTCGTGACTGAGCGCGACCACGACGCATACGATGTTCAGCTTGCGGTTGAATTGCTTCGCGAGTGATTGCGGTGAGCTGCGCGATAGCCATCCGTAAAGAACCCAACTCGTGCGCTACTTGATCCACGTGAAGAAGTGGTGATGAGCTGCACCCCTAGAGGGTGTTAACGCTCGCGAAGGATATATTGATGTGGCCATGATAGATGGTCCCATTTCATGAGCCTCGTCAGCGACGGCAGCAAGTTCGTCAAGTGTTTGCCCCTTGATCAAGAGCAGCATACGTCGGGTGTGCTGGGGAAGCAAGTCAATCCATTTTACCCTTAACACATCGTCACTAACACGTGTCCCAGTTAATGTACGCATATGACGCAGCAGTTGAGATGGACGCTTGTCGCCTAACTCCACTCCCGTAAGAAGCTTGTGCAATTGAGTTTCTGGCGAATCTGTGAGGCGAGCAAGAATAACCGTTTTAAGTGCACTATACTTATCTACTGCTGGTGGTGTACGAATGACATCATATGTCCGCAATGGTGTCATGATCCAGTGCCGCCACGACCAGATGGTATTTTGTCAAGTCACCAGTTACGTGGCTTACATGAAACTGCGATTCCACTTGGAAAAACCACAATTCCGGGCTTACTCTCCGCAAGGCTGGTAATTTACATTACCCAACTGCATTGACCATAGGTTATTGCACCGAGAACGAGAAAGTCGTCTGATCTCCAGAGGACGCTGGGGTATCTACGTCGTCTATCACCATTGTATATTATTATTAAACCCAAAACGCAGGTTTGATCGGAGTCACCAATATAGTATTATAAACTATTTTTTATTTCAATTATATATTATTTATACAGTGAGGTAACAATATTTAGATCAGTTCCTTTAAAAACAATTTTAGTGTTGAATGTCGTCCCGTCTTGAAGTTCTCTTGTTCACTCGCCTAACGCTCCAAACTAACTGGCCAGAAAACCGGTTCTCAAGAACAAAGAAAGATTTGTCTTGGAACCAGTTTCTGCTTGCGCCGATGGCATCGCCGGCCCGGCGAAAACGGAGTTGCCAGATCTAACGGAGCTGCCACAAATTCATTATTCAACTTTGCAACAACTGATCTTTTCAACATGGCATACACACACTAACTAGACTTTGATAGAGAAACTAAAAGAAAATTAAGAAGAGCAGTGCTGCCATATACATATATAAAGTTAAATGGGTCACAATTATATATATACAGAAATTACTAAAATTTAACAGTAATTCTGACAGCTGCTCAATGTATTGTTGTTGATCTCTAATAACAATACTTGTATTTTTATCTACATTTATCCTCATACCTAGATAGCGTCTTACGGGTCCTAGGTCTTTGAGCTTAAATTCTGGACTCAATACTTTTTTTGATTAATATTTTCTGTCATTATTTGAAAAAATTAGAAAATCATCGACATATAGTGCTACTACGATCTTAATTTTACCATTCATTTTTGTAAGCAAACATGGTTCATATTGACTATTTTTAAAATTCAATTTGCTTAAAACCTCTTCTACTCTTTCATACCACGCTAAGGAAGATCGCTTTTATCCATAAATTGCCTGTTTTAATTTTAAAACTTTTCACCAACTTTTGTTTACAAAACCTTCTGGCAATGACATGTTGTATTTTCTTTCAAAAAACCATTTACAAAAGAAAAGAAATGAAAATAAATGAGTAATGCTCATTCCTATCTTTACACTAAGGGCAAACAATAATCTTAGTGTGGAATTGCTGATGAAAGGGTATCCGTATATTCTCTACCTTGTTTTTGCGAAAAGCCTTTTGCCAGAAGGGGAGCCCTAAATCAAACATTATTTTCAATATCAAATTTTTTATTAAGTACCCATCTGCATTTGACTATTGTTACATTACCTTGGTTGTCGACAAGCTCCCACGCCTCGATGTCCTCAAATGATTGCAGTTCCTCAGCCATCGCATGTTTCCAATGCTCCCTCTCTGGTCCTTCAAGAGCCTCTGAGAATACAATCTCTTCAGATGCTGGAACAGTACTGGAAATACATATGTTGCTAACACGATACCGCTCAGGTTTCTTTCTCAGACGCTTGCCATATACTGCACACTTGTTCGGGCGCTGATGGTGACTGGACTGCATGTTCCTGGGCATCTTGTGTTGCAATTCCAGTTGAATCTGAAGTTAACTGGACTGCATGTTCCTGGACATATTGTGCTGCAATTTTAGTTAATGTTTCAGTGCCATCAACATACACTGAGGAATCTGAAGAGTGATCAAAAGGATCCTCAGTTTCTGCAAAATTTTGAGACAATTCCCCCACTGAATCGATGTTCTCTTCCATCAAATTATTTGCTGGTGTCTCTTCATTAGGGATCCAGATGGCTAATTCGTCATTGTTTTTCTTATCATCGGTATCATCCTCTATCACTATGACATCTCTGCTGATGATAACATTGTTCTTAGTTGGATTATAGACGGGATTGTAGAAATTGGTATATCAGCTTCCAGTTAGTAGAACGAGAAATAAACAATTACACAAATTGATTTAGTTTTGTTAAGAATTTATTTTAATGTTTCTTGATCAAATGTTCCTTTATGACTAAAAACTGAATTTCACAACGATATTACTCATCGATATATAAAAGGTGTTTACAGTGCCGCCATTATGGTACTAAAATCTTATGGTGCGTTTACAGCTGACCATGAATACAAAAATCCACAATGACGCTTGTTCGGTATCGAACATGGCCTTTTAACGTTAAATGAAATTGTGGTTTACATTATTGTCATATTCAACAGGGATAACCTTACACATCCTCACTAAATCCAATTAAAATGTGTTGTGCTGCTTTCTTGTCCCATTTAAGACGTTTCTGTTGAGGGATATGCACCATCACTTTGCTGCCAAACAAATGTAAATGACTTAGGTTTGGTTTTGATCCATACCAAAATTCATACGGAGTTTTGTTCAATCCTGACGCAATCGACCTGTTCTTTAGATATACAGCAGTATTGGCTGCCTTTGCCCAAAATTTTTTCTCTAAGTTTGCATCACATAATTAGCATTTAGCTTTCTCGACCACTGTACGGTTAGCTCTTTCACAAAGTCCATTTTGTTCTGGGTTATAATAATTTGAATTTTGATCTATTATACCAGCATGTTCTAGGTAACTCTGAAACTCCTTATTGCAGAATTCTAGTCCATTGTCTGTCCTCAAAATCTTAATTTTCTTACTTTGTTAATTTTCAACAATATATTTAAATTCTTTAAATCTGTTGAGAGCTTCATTTTTGTTCTTCAGAAAATATATAAGGATCATTCGACTGTAAACATCAATAAATAACAGGATATATCGAGCACCATTTAAGGACTTTGTTTCCATTGAGCCACAAATATCACTGTGAATTCTATGTAACGTTTCTTTACTTCGTTCACCTATATGAGAAAAGGATAATCTCATTTGTTTTCCCTCACAGCAAGTGATACATTGCGACTTGTTAATGTCAAAGGCAGGACCGCATTAAGTCATCCGGGGGACATAGGCGGAGATGTGGTGGAGGCCTTTTTAAGAGTGGAAAAAACGAGCATTATTTTCATTGTTACGGTACACGAAATGAAATCATTGTAAAATTGCTATATAAATTACTTGATACACAATTAAAATATTCAACTTTTATTCCAAAAAAATATTAAAGATTACTATATAAAAAAACTATGTATAGATTACATACAAAAATGAAAAAAGTTTCAAAAGTCTTTAGCAGTCTTAAAAAATAGTCATTAAAAATTTACTTTTCGTGCTTTTTTATTAGCAAAATTTTCAATAAACTCATCCAGATCAATGCTTCTCAAATTGTCATGCTCAGTGCTCAAAATAGTTAAATTAGACAACCGATCTTGCTTCATAGATGTTCTCAATCTATTTTTCAATAATTTCAATTTGGAAAAGGATCTTTCGCTAGTGCAATTTGTCGTTAATAGAGTGAGATAGATTTTCAACACTACTAAAACATTTGGAAAAATATCTTCGATATTTTTGTCTATAATTAATTTATGCATCCTAGCTTCATAACTTATGGATTCTTTTTCCTCATTTTCATTATTTTTAATAAATTGCTTTGCAAATTCTTTAAACTGTATTAACTCTCCTGCTGAGTCGTTATCTAAATCATTTTTGTAAAATTCTTGTAATTTTTGAGCATGTACTATAGTTTCGTCATTTTGAAGAGTATCTAAACTATGCAAAAAACCGAAGTAACCCTCTACAACTTCATAGGCTTTGACTCTCTGGGTGAACGTTGAGATAAGCTTATCGATCAATGGCAAATAGTTGTTAATTCGAAATTTTTCTGATGGGGTGAGTCTTAAATTCACATCATCTTCGCTATTAGCTCGATCGTTTGGTGAATTTAATCTCACGTTCCGTTTTCTTTTTCTTTTGCTTTCTTCAAAATAGTGTTCGCATTTAGAGAGTAATTTACCTTCCAATTGATAATGAGCAAAACTGTTACGCAATCCACTAATATACTTCTTCAAGGATCTCAATAAAGCAATCGAGCAATTCAGATTTGTTTTAGGACTCTGTAATTTAAGGCTGCATTTATTTATCCTTTGCAGAACATCATGCCAAAATACAAGGTATATTCCAACTTCGATCATTATACTCTGACATTTCACGTAAAATATTTCTTATTACTTGATAATTGTTCAGTAATCACTGAACAATTAAATAGATGAAAATCAAGTAGTTTTCGAATACTCAAGAAAATGATTTAGAGGGCCTTGAAATGTTTTCCTTAGCCATTAAATCATTTTCTTGAGTCAGTTAGTTTTCTTTAGTCGTGACGAATTTTCTTCAAATCTGAGTTTTAATTTAGTTTAAAAAAAAAAGCAGAAGTTTTTGAGTTAAGTTATTAATCTTAAAATATCTAATATTGAGTGTGATTTTTGATCGATTGTAAAATTAATCTTTAATTTAAACTAAAAAATGTAATCTTGTATAAATACATTGTACTTTTGTTTATCTCGTGATTTAATTTCAAATGTGGACGAAATCTCACTAATGAGTCAATTATAGTTATAAATTATAGTTTTTGTGTAATTAAAAATAATATGACAAATTATATGATTTTGTATAATAATATGCTTACGAACTAATTTTTTATAATAGATTTAACTTTTTGAAAAGATAACTGTGTAACTAATGATAATAAAAAATAATATTGATAAATGTGAATTAAAAAAAAAAAAAGGATAGATCATTAAAATTATTTCGTGTGTTTTCATTCCTCCTCACTATAGGCAGTTCATTGCTTATACTAGACTTTTGTTTCTTTTAAACAATAATCTTTAACTAAAGCGTTTATGCTGTCTGCACGTAATGACCATCTTGTAGTACTAATTTTTTTAGGAAAAATGACCCTTTCTTTTACTTATTGGAGTTCTGTTTTTAATCTTTCAGTAAGATAACTGAATCGATCCGTTGATGAAGTGAAAAAAACATAAATGCTTTCAACGAGATCAAAAAATTTACCACATTCTAATGTTTCGGACATCAGGGCAACTCCAATTAAATAAAGGGAATGTGCAAAGCACGGTGTCCATAGAGCTAATTCATTAGATTGTTTAATCAAAGCTTGTAGGCCATTAAATGCACCACTCATAACTGACGCGTTGTCGTAAGATTGTTTGCGACAATTTTTTATGCCGATATTATTTTTTTTTTTTAAAATGCCAAAATAGCATTACATAAATCTTCTGCTTAATGCCCTTTATTAGCCATAAAAGTCAAAAAACGTTCAACAGGTTCGTTTTTTTCGATATACCTGATTGTCAGATTTAGTTGATCTTGATGTCCTGTATCTGTTGTTGAATCAGCCGATATAGAGTAGTATCGAGCAAAGTGGACATTATTAATAATTTTCGAAAGCACTGTATTACCGAGCAAATCAATAATCTCTTCATAGATCGTATTTGATAAGTAAGAAATATTTCCCTTACCTTTGGAATAATAATTTTCAATGTGATTTTTTAAAAAATCATCATACTCAGCTACTAATTCTACCAATCCAAGAGAATGTCCATTGCTAGCTGAACCTAAAGTAGCGTTGTCTCCTCTGAAAGGTAAATTCCGCTCGGCTAAGTAAATAATGATTTTCAAAATCTTTTTTAAAAAGATTGTCCAGTAATTTTTATTTTCGTCGATCTGTTTTTTCAATAATAAATTGACTGCATTAATTGTTTCTGATCGTTCAGTGTATGCATAAACAACACGCGAATGAGATTCAGAGTTTTCATGTTCGGAAATTCTGGCGGATGCATTTTTCCAGTCACAGAATCCCTCATTTGCGAACTGGGATGACCCTTCTCCAAAAAGCTTACAATGGAAACAATAGAGTCTTCCTGTCAAGGGCGAGAAACATAACCATACACGCTTAATCTTATCACCGTTTTTGATTGTACGTTCAAACATCGAATTAGTGCACTGCCTCTCAAAACCAGAACCCCTCGCAGAATCTTTTTGAACAACGGAATATTTTTTCAGTGTATCACCATCAAAATTGTGCAATTTTACACTCTCATCTTTGTTTTTATCCAGTAATCGATGAATTTATCTATATTTTTTGGCCACTTTGAAATATCGTAGTCTTTAAAAATTTCTTCCGGAGATACATCTTGAATTATAGGAGGTTGAAATTGCAAAATATCAGCACCAGTATTACTATTGCTAACAATAACAGAATCAGATGTAGAATCAATTTTTGAAATTGACTCTGATTCTAGGTCTTTCGAGTTATCATTTGCAACACATTCAATCTTTATCTCACGATTACCAAAGGTTTCATTTGTTGTAGAATTATTAGAAAATAGTTTTGGATTTTCTTTTTTCAAATCATTATTTGAACTTGAACAAAAATCCGCCATTCGTTTTGTTCTAGACAAAAGTTCTTCTACTTTTTTGTTTTTAATTTTTTTTTCTTTTAGTTTATCTCCACCAGATTTCCAGGTTCGAGGACATTTGTGTCTATCAATATGTCGATTTAAAAAACTTTTTCCTTTGCTGCTCATTTTTTTTTGCGGCCAAGAAAAATTGTGATTATGAGTATCTACGTTAGAAAATGGTTAAAATAACTAATGTATGTAATTTACGTATACTCATTACTCACTAGTCCCTTATGCACTGAAAAACATGAGTTGAATGCAGTTAGCAAAATAATTTTATATGAACTTATTGAATATGAGCATGTATTACATCCACGACTTAACAACAACTGCGCGAAATGCAATCCAAAAACTAGATGCGATCGAGTGACCACACAAAAAACGGTGGACTCAACTCAATTCAACGTCCGGACATAATATGTTTCTTATCATGTCTAGACGTTGATCGAGTTGCACCCCAATCTTAAATAATGTCTAATACCGATAAAGTAGGTTTGCGAGTAAAATAATTTTATCGAGAGTTGTTTCACTTTCAAATTTTAAGCATAAATTTTTTAAAAATTATAATTTTTCAAAATTTATTTATTTTTTTTAATCTAATAAAAGTGCTGGTGGAGGCCTTTCTTTGGTGGAGGCCCATAGGCGGCGCCTCATCGCCTCTTATGTAAACGCGGCCCTGGTCAAAGCTGTTGTCATAGAATAGACCATCCACAACACCATTTTTCATTTTATTCATGTCTTGACTGTTTATATGTGCTAATCTTCTGTGCCATAATCTGCCATTAGCTTCTGAAGCAGCCAGCAAGCAACTCTGTGATTTTAACCTCAACTTATAAACACCTTCTGGTAAATCCGCAGCCGCAACTAAGACATTGTACTTGTTTCGAATATAACAGTTTTTCTCATCAAATATGACGTTATTCCCATTCTTAATTAGTTTGCTTACGGACAATAAGTTGGTTGTTAAACTAGGAACACATAGCACATTTTTCACTTTTATGTGGTAGCCTAATTCCGAAACAATATCTACGTCTCCTGAATTCACAACAGCCACTTTTGACGCATCCGCAACTACAATTTCTGGTAAATACAACTTTCTGTTTATATTTTTCATCCAATCGTTGTTCACAGTCATATGTGCACTTGCACCTGAGTCTACGTACCATTCATTCTTGTTAAACTTTCCAGTTAGGAAAACAACATTAAATACATATTTACTAGTATTCCTTTTTAATAATGGGCACTGATTTCGATAATGTCCATCCTCGTTGCACTTGTAACATGTGATTGTTTTCTTTGTTACATTATCTGTTACCGTTTTTTTATTTATCGTTGACTGACAGCCATGTTTCTTTTGCTTAAAGTTGTTAGAATAATATTTATTTCTTACTGCAAATGCTGTGCCACCGCTTTCGAAATCGCTGATATTTTCCATATCCAGTAATTTTGACTTTATGACATCTGCTGTTATCGGAATACCGGAGTGCCCTATCACCATTATCATTGGAGAATAACGGTCGGACAAACCTGCTAAAAGTAGTGACCCATTCATCCGTTATTTTAAATACCGTTCCATTTAACCTTTGAGCCGTTTGGATTATTTGTGTGATATAGTTGGCTATCGAGTCGCAATTTTCGAGTCCTATCGAAATCAAATGTCGAAGTAAAGTTATTTTTCTTGTGAAACCAGAGTCATCAAACATGTCCTTTAATTTAATCCATAATTCTGCAGAGCTGTTGGTGTCCTTGATGTGTACGTACAACGGTGGATTGATTGTCAATATTAATTTTTCCTTAGTTTTCTCATCATCTACTGACTTTACCTCGAAGTCTGCAGGAGGTTTGATGTACTTATTCATCCCTTCTAGCACCAACAAGTTTTCAGTTGCAAATCACCATTCTTCGTAGTTTTCCCTGCCTTGGAACTTTGGCACACTAGCAATATAGTTTGTAGTCATGTTTCCGCGAAAAACGTGCGCAATTTATCTATTTAGCACAATATATAACTGATAAATTGAAACAAGGAAAAAAAAGGCCCATGGCCGGTTAAAACACATGTTGTTCACAACAGACTGACTAGCTTCGAAGAACCGGAACAGTCTGAACTTTATTTCAGAATCATTCACTGAACTCAATTTGTACTAAATTAAAGATTTACATTCTTAAGGGATAGGTGTCGTTATTACATGTTTATTTTTGATACATATTTTGACAATAATTTCATACAGGTTCTTTTAAAATGTTTATTGGTGATTTTGGTAATGTTATTCCACTCTATTAGGGATTAATAGTCGCTGTGTTCCATTTACACTGGCAAAGTTCTTGGCTGGTGGCAATCTACCCTTGCTCATGTACGCGAGTAGATTGCCAGTGGAACTTACGCGTCAGTTTTCGGCAAGATGGATTTTGTTTATTAAGATTTTTATAGAAAAGTTTCAAGTCAGTTCAATAGACTCAATCGAAATTTTATCCCCTAAAAATAACTTTAACATAAAAAACTTCGAAAAAAAACTTGAAACTGAGAACATTTAGGTTAGGTTTTGCCATTTTACATTACCTAATACTGAAAAGTGCGTTCCATTTCCCAAGTACATGCAAATTGCGAGAATTTTTCGGTTAAATGGAACACAGCAAGTAACAAAAAGTCATTGGTTATAATTCTTCCGACTAATGCACGGTTTCACGAACGATGGATAGATAAATTTAACCCAAAATCTGTGGATAAACTCTGGATAACTCACTTTTGCGTTTCACGAAAGTCAAGACAGATAAACTGGGCATAAACTAGACAATAATTTTTCTCAATGGTTTTTACGAAATAAACAATTATCCTTGGGATAAAGTGACAGTTCAACGTAATTTTGAATTATAATATTATTTATCTGAAATAGTGTTTAGTTTTGCATTCATTTATATAATAGTAGGTATTCACTTATATAAAATAAATTAATTTTATATACATATGACATTGAGTAAGAAACCCTTTAACTAAATAATATGTCAACCGTCATTAATTATTCCGTGGATAACTCGTAATGCTCCGTGAAACGCTCGAAAAATTTATTCGCCGGATAAATGTTACCCATGGATAGATATCTTTAGTATAACTCATTCTTCGTGAGACCGGGCATAAAAAAAAAGTTATTTCGATTTCGATTTTGTGTCAAAATCCCATCCATCTGTCAATCATAATTTCAGCCGTTTTTAATTATGAAAATTATAATGTTCTTTTGACATAAATCAAGTTTGATTTGAATTTTTATGCCTTTAACAAGTGAGAATTAAATATTTTTTTCCACTTTCATCTTATTTGACTACAAGAGAAAGCAAAAATGCGTCGCATATTTCGAACGATCTTAAAATAACTTTTCGAAATTTATTTTGCCACTCCAGCGTGGAAATAGAAATAGATCCTATATTTAATCCACGCTGGGCCCAGATTGCACGAGCGGCACACATGGCAGAGTGCGTGGGTGCGAAGCGAGCGGAATATTTAAGCCAATCCAATCCACTACAAGCTGGCATTGGAAACGCGCCTTAAATTTCTGAAAGTATTTCGTGGAACGCTAATTATATATAATGTCATAGTAAACTTAATCGCTGAGTAGTGACTTTACGTATACTTCAGTTTTTGAGAAACCGCGGATTAGAATTTTATCACCAATAACTTGATAGAGTAACTTCAAATTAATGCCACTTTTTTGATGAAAGCGTAGAGTTTTTCTCGTTTTTCTCGCGATTTTGGGCTGGAGTCCATATCCTCACAACGAAATTGTCGTAAAAATCCTAAAAAAATCTCGCAAAATCTTAAGCCAACAGTATTTCCATTATTTGGAGGGAGACGTAAAATCCGGCGTAGTGATCATATATTAGGCTTAAAGGAAAGTTCTGTTATTTTTGAACACCTTCAGTTTAATGCATTATCAATTACCGGCTAAAACCGGTTTATGCAGTTAGAATAGAATATAAGTGATGATTTACGCACTTTTTGGCATATTTATTTCAATTTAGTCAAACTGTCTAAACTTAATAATGGCCGACGAAAAACTGCACTTGAGACACTGTTTGTTGTACGAGTTCCAAAAAGGGAATAACACGATGGAAGCAACAAGAAACTTGTGTGGCGTCTTTGGAGAGGACGCAGTGACAGATCGCACATGCCCAAGATGGTTTGCCAAATTTCGTTTGGGTGACTTTTCTTTGAAAGATGAACAAAGATCAGGAAGGCCATCAGACGTGAATGACAAAGTGCTTCGCACTATGATCAAATCCCATGGACAAACCCCACGCTAACTTCCGCAGAATTTGGCTCCACACTTGAAATTCATCAGACTACAGCTCTAGACCACATTAAAAGGCTTGGTTTCGTGTCCAAACTCTCTGTTTGGGTGCCCCACGAATTGAGTGAACAAAATTTAATGGAGAGAATTTCAATGTGTTCCACAAACCTCGCGCGTCATAAAAGGGAACCTTTTTGAACCGCTTAGTGACTGGAGATGAAAAGTGGATCGTTTATAAAAATGTCGTTAGCATTAGCATTCAACGTTTTTTTCTGTCTAGAAAAAGTTTTCAGCAATATCTTCCCAAAACTACAACATACAGGGTAGGACATTCCTTTCATTGATAAATTTAGAGGCAAGAGTACAGTTAGTTAGGTCTCGGAAGGCGCGCACTTAATCGACATGAAACCTGTACAAATATAATATATATTTGAAAATAAAAATTAAATACTTAAAGGAAAAATCCTCCATTTTGCCTCGATTTCGATATTTTTATGATATTACGTGAACGGGTTTTTTTGGGTTTTCATAAAGTTCACGCATCCTACCGCTACAAAGTATTGAACTAACAAATCAATACTCAAGAATAAACAATTAATATTATATGCAAAAACTCACAATTCTATCTAATTTTCGGTATTTTCGTATTTTAAATATAATTCGAATTAACCTTAAAATTTACTTAAATGGGGTAGTTGCTTTATGTTGGTGTCACGAACAATGTTGGCCATCTATGTGTGAAAACATAAACTTGAGTGTTCGAGACGTCATTCCAAATGTTCGGCTAAGTTCGTTTTTAAATTTTATATTTTAATTTTTATAATAAAATAAATGTGTATATTATTAAATGGAAAAGTTTCTAAATTTATACTTTCAACTGTAAGAAAATAAATAAATATATATTATGAGAACATTATTCAATTTGTATAGTTTTTGGAAATATTTATGCGAAGAAAACCCTTCAATTGTTTGGTGTTTCATATGGAGAAATTATTAACTTAAGGAGCAACTCCCTGGAAGGAATATTCCCGTAAAATATACTTTTACCCTCAGTTAATCTGGAAACAGAAATCAGTCGTTTTCGTTATGTAAAACATCATCGATGGTAGTAGCCATATAAGCACATAACTATAACAAAAAACGGTTTACTGGGTGGGCACCTCTTCTTTTTATATTTCATGTTAGAAGGTTTCGATTCTCCTACTGATTTGTCTTTTAAACGTACCTTGAGACGAAAATCTTTAAATCAACTACGTTGAAAACGAGATAGTATAAACACTTTCCGTATCACAAAAGTAACTCATTCGCTTATTTTTAGAGTGGAAACTAATTATCTACATATGCATGTGGAAATGATGCTGCTCTTATGAAACTTTACAAGGAAAATCTTCTATTTGTTGGATGTTACGATGGCTTCATTTAGGTTATAAACAAATCAACTGGTGCACAACTAGGAAGATTCCAAGAATCTTGGAAGGTTTCACCTTCAATATACATCGTAGCTGACAAAGTGAGTGACAGTAACGTTTTTAATATTAAAACATCATTTTTCTTTGCAATGAACATCATCTAGAGATTATCATGCAAGTCATGGATATACCAAAGTATATTTTAGCTTTTGTAAAGTAAATGTGTCCTTTGAATCAACTCCTTTAATAGGAATATTTTGTACGAAAACAGATTATAAACTGCATTTGATTTTTAAATTTATTTCAATCCAAGTCTAGTTTTGGATTGAGAAGATAGTATATATAAGATCATACATCAATTTTTAATAAGATATGATATAGAAGATAGAAACGACGAAAATGATAAGGAAGAAAAAGTTAGTTTGTACAAAGATTTGTTAAAAGGAAAATGTTATTAGTTTTAATTTTGCATTCGCAAATTTATTTTGATATACGAAACTATTCTACATAGTCCTCAACACAAAGACTAGCATTGGTAGCTCCGAACCCGAAAGCATTTTTCAGTGCTATTGGACGCACTCCTGCACTCCATTCTGCCTTACTTGTTACAAAATTCATATTCATTCCCTCGTCGAGCTTTTCTATATTTATTGATGGAGACAAAGACGTATGATACATGCCCTGGTGGTATTCCTGCAGAATTTATAGCACGTTGCAAAGCTAAACATGCACCTCGACCATCCTCGTTAGGTGCTGTTAAATGAGCAACATCACCAGAAAGGCCATGACCCAATATTTCTGCTAATATATTTGCTCCACGACGTTTAGCGTAATCCAACTCTTCCAGAACAAGATTAGCCGAACTTTCACCTGTAACAAAACCATCCCTTTTTATACCTTTTGTTCGCTCTTAATGATTTTTCTAGACATTCGTTGAAAGATGTACTCAATGCTCGCAGCCTACAAAATCCAGCAACAGACAATGGATCTATACAACTTTTTCCACCACCACAAGTCATCACATCCGCATCATTGTACTTGATAAATCTGTAGGCACCTCCAATTCCATGGGCTCCTGTAGCACAACCTGTATACTCCTGTATACTAATCTACCACATGCCATGTTCAGTAGCACTTTGGGAACAAAAAATGTACTTAATTTTTTATAACTTCTTTTAAAAGCCTGATATAAGGTATATACGTCTACTAAGTCTACCATTCCCATTGCGACACAAACCCCTAATCTTTCTTTAGTTTGTTCCTTCATAGCTAAGAGCTTTGCTGGCAGCCATAAGAGATTACATAATAGCAGCAGACATGCATTTCGTTTCACTTTTTAAATATTTTTCACCTAAATTGAGCACATTTCTATTAACTTGGGCAGCAATCTTTGAGGGAAGGCTCTGCTAGCTTTCTTTAGAAAATTTTTGTATGGCACACTAGCTGTTAACAAGATTTTCCCATAAATCTTGACATTGTTTCCTAGTGGGTTAACAGTCCCTAAGCTAGTCACTACTACTCGCCGGTATTATAAACTGTGTTGACATCGCAAGTGGCTTGATATAGGCTGTGGTCTTAAATGTAAAATGAAGCGTTTAATGTTCATTTCTAATCCGAATAGCACCTAAAATAGAATAAAGCTGAAATTAAAATTATATTATATATGATGTCTGGACTCGGACTGTGAACAGTTTCTGTTACCTACTCATGACAGCTGATTTTGCAGTTGAGCACTGAACTGTACATCTGAGAACATTCCTCACCCAATTATTTTTGAAACTTAAACGTATGGATTCCAATTGCTTCCGTCTTCAGGTAACAAATAAATTGTCTTTTGCCGGACAGATCAAAATACCATCGACCAATTGCTTGTATTTGCACAATGACATTAAGTTCCGACCAGCATTTGGAGCTCGTATAATAACTCGCTTTGACAAATGAACACCAGCTGCTAAGAATGATGTACAACATATCACACATAACGTTCCCAGCCTGTTAGCTATTTCGTAGGCTATTTCCAAAAGTTTTCTTTCATCTGTCATCCGCCATGCCCCGGAGAATGATTTTTTCCAAAACTGGACTCAAACTCCCACACACATCTTCGAGAGCTTTCACCAATGTATTCTTATACTTTCCCTTATGCTCTGTGTACAAATTTCGCAGATACGAGTCATTAGAAGTAACTTCCGACACAAGTCCAGCTAGATGATCTGGATCAGCCCTGGTCATTTCCGTACTGTACTAAAATTATAAAAAGAATGAAACAAAAACATGACACACATAATATGTGTAGAAATACTATATATATCCTGCCCATTTGAATTGATTTCTAAAATAACTTTTCCACACTTTAGATACTCTCTCAGCTCTACCAAACGGAAGCACCTAGAAAATATTTCTGGTAAGTTTCCCATGGTTGCACTCATCCCGACAAATTGAATTCCAGCTAGTGTCAGAAAAATAATGTTTAATATAATATATTTTAACTGCTAATAAGAAATTCCCTTGATATGCATGACATTAGTCAAAAAAGTTGTCAATGTAGCGCCACGACCGATATCACCTAACGAGTGCACTTCGTTGACAACTATTTAATCAATTTCTCTTCAGAGCTGTTTTTGGCTCTTTTACGCTATCACATACTATTATTGAAGCTCTTTCAATAGCAGCTATATATTAAGATTTGTTTGTTCTTCACCGTCTTTTCCCTGCTGTGCACTCTTCAACAAGGAAATTAAAATTCAAAGCAAAAAGCGCCATTGCACTAACCTGAAACAAAGATACTCAAACTATATGTAAATTACAATACTGACTGGTGCTGTTGTTATCTCTTCCTGGAAAATTGAAACAAAACGACATATTAATTCACATAGCATTAGTATTTCCGCCACTAGCGTTTTACCACCACTTGTTATTAGTGAATAAACTAAGTTTTCTCTATTTTCAATAGCTGGTAGCAGCTAACACCATTTTGTTGACAATCTAAAATTAACAATTTATTGACATAAGTTTTTACCAGATTAAACTTCATCTTACCGTACAAACTTCTTATGTTCTTAAGATCTTCAATCAGTTTTTCTTAACTTTCCGACAAGCCGTACAAACGTCCCTTCCTTTCAGTTCATTCCATCAAAGTGATTAAGGAGCGTAAAGACGATCATATTTTTCGTCATCTTATATTTCGTCCTGTTTCAAAAACGTGTGTGTACAGTTCTTTAATATGTTATAGATATGATGTATTTTTCTATGATCGTCTGTAGGCGCCTCTATACGACTCTCTTATAATTTGGAAAATTGCAATGAATGCAAAAATTTCTACTAAAATGTATTAACAGAAAAATTATCAATTCAAAAATCATAAAACGCAAACAATTGAAGGGTTTTCGACGTATAATTATTTCCAAATACAGTGGAACCTCTATAAGTCGAACCTCGTTAAGTCGAATTACTCCCTAACTCGAAAAAATGATCATTCCCTTCCTCTCAGGCCCAAAAACCTCCATTACTCGAATTATAAGACCTCCATTACTCGAAACCACCCGTGATTTCCTTTAAGGTATTCCAGTGCATTTTTTGCCTCTGTAACTCGAAGAAAATGTATTAGGACTCTGTATCTCGAAGAAATATGATTTGTTTTTTTTTTCGTTTGAACACCCCTATGTCTCAAAGTTTGTATAAAGAACCTCTGTAATTCGAAGAAGAAATAAGGCCAGTCGACTGTTCGAAGTTCGTATAAAAAAACCCTTTGCAATTCGAGGAAATGACCTTTTGACTCTGCACGTGTTTAATGGAATATGGTTTTAAGTGTTGCATACTTTGCTCATATGTATTGCAAGTCTCTTATCTTTACGGCTTTCTTTAGCTCTACGAACTGAAGTCACAATTTGTAGTAATGTGAACAGAATTTAGTTAACGTTTTGACTTCTACTGGCCGACACGAATTACGTTTCTGTTGCAGATAATTCAAATTAACGATTTTCTATAATGTGTGCTTTTAAACGAAAATTAAAGACTTTGAGTCTTTCTGAAAAGTTGGAAGTGATTGAAGCTGTAAAGAAGTGTAACAAGAAGAAAGACGTGGCTGAACAATTTGGCTTGCCGATGAGTACACTGTCTACGATAATAAAAAATGAGACCGAAATATTGAAAAAAATGGAAAGGGGTCAGAATTTATCCAGTAAAAGACAACGACCTGCAGAATTTCCTAATTTAGAAGAATGTGTATTGAAGTGGTTTAAGCAATGTCGGAACGAAAATATTTGTGTGAGTGGTCCACTACTGCAAGAAAAAGCCGAATTGTATGCCAAGTCCCTGGGACTAGATGGTTTCAGAGCCAGTAATGGGTGGCTGGAAAAATTCAAAAGGAGACATGATCTTGTTTTTAAGAAGGTATGTGGGGAAAGCGCTAGTGTTAACACCGTAATCTGCGATAAGTGGAAGAGTGAATTACAAGGTTTGTTGATGGGTTACGAGCCTGAAAACGTCTTCAATGCTGACGAGACCGCCCTTTTTTTTAAATGTCTTCCGGATAAGACTTTGACTTTTAGGAATGATAAATGCCATGGCGGAAAACATAGCAAGGAACGTTTAACTATTTTACTCGCTGCGAATATGTCCGGCACGGAGAGTCTTAAACCATTAGTCATTGGTAAGTCCAAAAAGCCTCGTTGTTTTTCGGGATGTAAGTCGCTACCACTAGACTACGAAGCAAATACAAAAGCATGGATGACTTCTGAAGTGTTCAAAAATTGGCTTGTAAAAATTAACAAGAACATGATGAAAGAAAAGAGAAAGATTCTACTGTTCGTCGACAATTGTACGGCACACAATGACATTCCGCCAATGAAAGCAGTAAAGATCCAATATCTTCCTGCCAACACAACATCAAAGTTGCAGCCAATGGATCAAGGTATCATCAAAAATTTTAAATCATTTTACCGCAAGGAAATAGTCAACAAAATGTTAGAAAATATGGAAGAGAACAAAACCTCATCTATCGACGTGTTACAAGCCATGAGAATGGCGGACAAGGCTTGGCGGAACGTTACTACGACCACGATAAGAAAGTGTTTTGAACACTGCGGTTTTCCATTAACATTGACTGAACCTGAAGTCGAAGACGTTCTTATTCAACCTCCTGCAGAATGGAGGACACTCGTGCCTGATGGAGATATTTCTTTTGAGGACTTCGTAGCCTGCGATGATGAAGTGATCACAGCTGGATCATTATCTGACTTCGACATAATAAATTCAGTTATCCAAAACACTGAGAGTGATGATGTGGAAAGCGTAGAAGACTCAACTAAAGTGCCATACACTCCGCCAGTTTCTATTCAAGAGGCAAGATCAGCGTTAAATACTTTGAGAAGCTTTGTAGAGCAATCCAACAACACAGAAGACTGCATATTTGCTGCTCTGTATACTGTAGATAATGCTATAGACAAAGAAGCTTTAAATAATGTCAAGCAAAAAAAAATTACAGATTATTATTAAATTTTTGTAGTGTTTTGAAATCGTCCACTTAATGTACATACATACTTTGAATTGATTTTAATTTAAACTGATTTCCATTTGATTATATTACATACATAAATCATTACATGTTACATATTTTCACATTACTTGGCCCAATAAATATGTACTAACGCCGGACTATTATTAGCTTGACCTGTGTTATTTTGATTCCTCTGGCCTAGAACCATAACCCTTGTTAGTCGAAAACGAAAATTTAAAAACCTCTCTATGTCAAAACCCTTCGTAAGTCGAAAACTCTATAACTGGAACTTATTTGAATCTCCCTTGAGTTTCGACTTACAGAGGTTCCACTGTATTATACAAATTGAATAATGTTCTCATAATATATATTTATTGATTTTCTTACAGTTGAAAGTATAAATTTAGAAACATTTCCATATAATAATATACACATTTATTTTATTCTAAACATTAGTATATAAAATTTAAAAACGAACGTAGCCGAACATATGGAATGACGTCTCGAACACTCAAGTTTATGTTTTCACACATAGATGGCCAACATCGTTCGTGTCACCAACATGACGCAACCACCCCATTTATGTCAATTTTGAGGTTAATTCGAAGTATATTTAAAATACGAAAATTAGATCGAATTATGAGTTTTTGCATATAATATTAATTGTTTATTCTTGAGTATTGATTTGTAATTTCTATACTTTGTTACAGTGGGATGCGTGAATTTTATGAAAACCCGAAAAAACACATTCACGTAAAATCATAAAAATATCGAAAACGAAGCAAAATCGGGGATTTTTCCTTGAAGTATTTAATTTTTATTTTTAAATATAGATTATATCTGTACAGGTATCATGTCGATTAAGTGCGCGCCTTCCGAGACCTAACTAACTGTACTCTTGCCAATATGGATTTTGCGAACTTTAATACATATTAAACTCTGTTTTAGAAAATTTTCGGGTTAGGCCGTTTTAGCGCTGAGCGCCTCATATATCGTTACACATATCGCGAATAGTCTTAAGCAAGCAGCATTTTCTTTCTTTCGAGGGAGGTGAAAGATCCAGTTTTGTGATCCCATTTACCGTCACTCACATTAATGGTCCGTAAGATTTTCAGCGCTTCCTCATAGTTACTTCTTCGTAGGTAATTAGCAAGGGTTTATGAAATTTCATAAGTTTACGGCGCATTTCTAATATTTGCTCATTGAATGTTGAAGGTTTGTAAACGAATTTGAGAGCATTTCTTGACACGTAACAGTTTACGGTAAAGATATTTCGCTTCATTTTCTTGATCGTGTAGTAAAATGTTGCGTCCTTTGAATTCAAATATATTGCGGCAGGCAGCGGGATTCGCTTCGATTGTCAACCCACACCAAACACCTGAGATTTTCTATACTGGCGTAAGTTTAATTTTCCTTAGGTCCAGAGTGCGTTTCAACCAACCTATTTTATATTGATAAGTATTTTTGGGTAGAGTACACTCTCGCGGATTTTTTATTAGTGATCTAACTAAATATGTTTTTCCTTTTTTTAAAAAAGTCACTGAAAATTTGCAGTCAACATGAGCTTTCTCGCAAATTTGGCTACCAGAAGCATAATCTTCTCAGTATAAGTAAAGTGACAAATTTTTACATTGTCGCCTTACGGAATAAAATTGCAAATTTAATGTTTTGGTACGAAAAAGCTTATTTTGCTGACCTTTATATGGAGATAATCACGGGGACAGTACACTTAAGGTCACTTTTTATTAGTAATTTTTTTCAAAAAAGAAACATATTTGGATATATTAGACTATCCTGTGCATTTTAAAGGGTGGACAATTTTTTGACCCCCACTACCCCCCGTATCATTCGTAAAAGGAAAAATTGTTTGATTTGTACTAGAACTTTGACAAATGTCAAATTTTTGTATGAGCGCCGGGGACGGTACACTTAACTCCATCTTCTATTTATCAATTTTTCCTGAAACAAATCACATATTTAGATATATTAGACGATTCTGAGCATTTTAAGATGAGGAAAATTTTTTGCCCTCCGACTACCCCCCGGTCCATTTGTAAAAGGCAAATTTGTCTGATTTGCACTAGAACTTTGACAAATGTCAAAATTTTGTATGAGCGCCTTGAGAAATAAAATTCAAAATTCAATGTTTTGGAACGGAAAACCCAATTTTTCCTCACCCTAAATTAAATATATTAACCATATCTACCTAAATATGTGATTTTTTTCAAGAAAAATTAATAAATAGGAGATGGAGTTAAGTGTACTATAGCCTGAGCGCCTCGCGGAATAAAAGCCGATTTTTAATATAAATACTCCATAAAATACATTCGCCCACCCCTTAAATGAAAGATAATGAGTATATCTTCCTAAATATGTGATTTTTTCCAGGAAAAAATTATAAACACGGAGTGACCGTAAGTGTACTATAGCCATAATCACATCTAAGTAAATATTTTTTTTAAGCTTACGAACAAACAGTGCGTTGAAGTGTACTCTCACCAAAATATCCACTTTTGATGTGAAGTATAAACTAAATATAAAAAATTTTATCAACTTTTCTCTCAAATATACAAAAATCAATTAATTGTTAGTTACTCACAATTATTTTATTAATAATATAACAAAATACCTATATTCCAAAAAATTCAAAATTAAATAAACAACTGTCAAATACTTGCATTTGACAGTTTTTCAAATGTTTGGTGTGTTCCGTACTCGAAAATCTTACTACTTTTTACTGCATTGGAGTGTTTTGCTTTTCCTTACGGAGAAAATTACTCTCACAAGCACTTCCTCTCCATACTGCTATTTGATGCTAAAGGTTGGTGCAGTGAAAAGTTGACAAACTGTCAAATGCATTAATTTGACATATGCCAGTTATTTATTTGTTTTTGAATTCGTCTGTATATAGATATTTTGTTGAATAATTAATAACTAATAAATGATTGATTTTTGCATGTTCGTGTGAACATTTTGTCAATTTTTCATGTTTAGTGTATACTCCGTATCAAAATTTTACATTTTTAATGCAAGTTACTGCATTTCTCTTCCCGTACTATGCATTTTCAGTTTTTCGCTCTTATTTAAAAGATTACGCTCTTGGTAGCAAATGCAGTGGGGGAATGACAAATTTTAACTAAAGCTACAAAAACACCGGCACATAAAAAAACATTTCCTCTTAACATTTCTCCAAAAACGCATAAAAACAACAAAACATATACATGGGTACAAAGGTACCTTTTACATATACGTAACGTGAGGTAATGACAGCCTTAACTACATATTTTCAACGTAATATATTTTTGTACAAACTCACCTACACTTGAGAACAGATCGCCCTGTTGGAACATTTGAGAGTTGCTGTGTTCCATTTAACCGAAAATTTCGTACCCAAATACTTGCGAGTACTTTGGAAATGGAACGCACTTTTTGGTACAAATAGGGTAAAATATCAAAACCTAATCTTAAGTTTCTCAGTATCAAATATTTTTTTTCCGATTTGATTTATGTTAAATTGTTTTTAAAGGATAAATTTTCGATTGAGTTGACTTCAAACTTTTCTATAAAAATTTCAATAAACCTAAAATATCAAAATAAACAATCCATGTAGCGGAAAAGTGACGAGTAACTACCACTGGAAATCTACTCGCGTACATGAGCAAGGGTAGATTGCCACCAGCCAAGTAGTTTGCCAGTGTAAATGGAACACAGTAAGTGTTGGCAGCTTCTAAAAACTATAGGTCAATTCTGTTTTACACGATTTTGATTTAACACAAATGAAGAAAAAAATTTAATTCTCTTTTTACAAGACCCATTTGGATTTAACACGATTTACCCAGTCTTTTCTGAAGAGGTAAGCATGACGAACGTTTGGAAAACCGCCATAGACGCAATATATTGTTTTACACGTGTTCTTCAGGAACGTGTCTTTTGTGTAAAATTGGAATTGGGTGTATTCGCAATATATAATCAATAAGAATATTGTTTTATTTGAGATAAAGATGCTATAAGTAAATGTTATTGGACTAAGGACAAGGTGAGGGAATAACATTTACGGTAACAAAGTGACCATATCTATTTTTTCTCTAGCGGTAATACGCTTTCTTTTCAAACAAAACTAGTATAGACTGCGTGCATTGAAATAAAAACAATACAAATATAGTTAATGCATGTAACTCAGCACCAATGAGTCGGGAATCAAATTTCGAAATTTGATGAGAAATACCCATTTAAATATATATAATATACAAACAGTATGTTTTCTCCCCATGCCGCCAAGAGGGGATATTGGGCAAGGATAGGTTAACTTTCTCGTAACCAAGGTTTATCTACAATGTTAGAAATCAAATTCAAATTAAAGCTTAAGGATGCAATAATACAGTTCCTTAACTTCAATAAATAAAAATTACCAAAACTGTAAAATGTAAATTGTCAAAAATTTCACAATATTTTCGTCTAATTTTGCCGTGCCTTACTCGAATCCAAAGCCAGATTTCAAAACCTAAGAAATCAAAATATTCCCGAAATCATGCTTTATTTGTACATTTTAATTAGCTATGTTGCGAAATGTGCATTAGGGTGGGTCAAAACATTTTTTTTAAATTATGATTTGTAATAGTGCGGAAAACGTGACCTGATTATAGTCTAGAACACTAGTGTTTATAAATTTTTACGCATTAAATTACCCGCGCATTCCGCTTGAAATTTCAAAAAATTGAGTAGATAGTAGATTTAGTGAGATGATTACATATATATCCTCGCCCATTTACACCGCCAGTGAGGAGATTTAGTTTGACACTTCCACATTTTTCTTGTGAAATTGTAGTGTTTTGTTTCGAATCTATTACAAAACATTCTTGGACTAGATTCCGTGCTTTCGCTTGCCTCTTGTGATTTTTTTTTTAGTTAAAACTAGTATAAATTTTGAAAATCGAAAACCGCGCCACATAATCAAACAACGCGCACAACAACGAATTGAACTCATTTCGGAAACGTCGAAAGAGTACTAAATTGTGCTAAAAGACGGAAAACTGCACAAATGATCACCACCAGATGGTGCCACTGAGGCGATTTAGTGCGGATTTGGAATTAATCTACTGGCGAGAAGATATGGTGAATCGTGTAAGTATAAGCAAGATGTAGGGCCAAATCTTCTCAAGTCACTTGAGTCTAGTAGATTAAGTTCGGTGTAAACGCCGCATTAGATAATAAAAGATAAAATCACAAATGATGATTAAGAAGTTCAGCGGAATGAGGGAGAGAAGTGATGCAAAATCTCAATCACTCGTGTTGTTGAGACTAGGGACATTGTATCGTAGTTCCTTCTGTGGGGTGGTCTGGTGAATCCAACATTATCACTATTAGTTTAGACGTTGCAATGAGTTCCGTCTGTGGGGTGGTCAAAGTTCTGTAACTCCAGGACATTGTCCTTGGAATTGATTGATTGACACATTGACATTGGAATTGATAAGGCACGGGTCACACTACGAGGCTGATATCGATGACCACACCACTAGAAAATGTTTGAGGGTTGTAACGAAAAACCTTGATAAGTTCAGTTCATCGTTATTGATCAAAAAGTAAAGAAGTTAATTTTTCGCATTTCGTGTACCGATTTCGTTATTTTGAGCAGCAAATATTTATTTGTTGTGTGACGTTCTCCAGCATGGAAATTTCGAACAATACCCTTAAGGCCACAAATTGCTCTATTTTTGGTGCTTCAGAAGAAATGAGTGGAAATGAACTACCCACTTACAAACAAATGATAAAATATTACAATCTGATCAGACATCGTCATAAACTTGAATACAATTCGTAAAATGAGCCGTGTTAAAGAGATTTCCGGAATTGTATAAAAAAAAAATTGAAAATTTGTGGGAAAGAACTACAATTCCTATAGTATCACATAACCGTGTGGTGAAATTAATTGAAACTTACTACGGAAAGTGCAAGAACATAATTAAATCTTCAGAAGAGAAAATGCAACAATTCTACGAAAGCTCGGAGAAACTTTTTAATATAAGTTCATGTAAGTGTAAGAATTTTGAATCGTACAGTTGTCCTAAGGATCTAAACGAGCTTTCTTAATCAATCAGAGAACAAACAGAAAAATGATTATGGGAACTGTTGATTTATTAACTACAAAGAGCAGGAGGAAGCTCAGTGAGAGTAAAATTCAGCTTGAAAACTACATATTACGATTCTAAAGCAATTTGTGAACCAGGTCCTCACGAAAATCCTGCTGCTACAATAACGACTGAAAGTAGCGAACAAGAACAATATTTGCCTCAAAGTTCATCAACACCAAAGGAACCAAAAAAGCATAAAATACAATCCTTAAGGAATCTGTCAAGTGTTTGTGACCGGTACGTGGTATCCAATAGAGCAGCTGCTGCAAACGCTTTTGCAGTTTTGCAAGATACCGGAAGTCATGCAGATGTAATTGATAAGTCGAGATTACGACGGGCTACACAAAGTTACGACAAGAGACCCTAGCTCAAGGTCAACTTGAGAGTATTCCTGACTTGTATTTTGATGGACGAAAGGATAAGACACTGAAAATTGTTATGAAAGGGCGAAAAATGTCGTTTAACAACAATTGAAGAACACGTTTCAATCATAAAAGAAGCAGGATCACTTTGACAATTTATGAAACAGTCAACGTCAGCAGAATATATCTCTACAGGATACTCTTGACACAGGTTGTGACGGAACAGTAACAAACACAGGTAAGCACGTCGGAGTGATACGGCTATAGGAAAAGCGTTTACGTACCCCTCTTCAATGGATTGTTTACCTTTTGCATATGAATGAACTGCCCTTATTTGACAAATATTTTCAAAACTTGATGGCACCACAACAGGACCTTCTACTTACTCAGGTTCTATCGGAAAGTTACTGGACGACTGCGAAAAGCGCACTGTTGTGATGTTTGAAAAGATGGAAGGTATGTTACCAGACGTTTCAAAAGATAAAGACATCAGTTCTGATCAACACTATCTTTATGATATCACATCTGGTGTTATAAATGCTGAGTGCCCAACTGATTTGTCCAATCGCTCTCCAGGAAAAATGTCACATCCCAGGCGGCTTACAAAGGCCAATAGGATCTTGCGGTTATATGTTTGAACTGACCAACCAACGAACGAACTGAAACAACTTGCTACGTTTGTAGTTAACCCTCTGTATCAGAGTGTAGACTGTAGGCAACATACCATTCAAACGCCTCTTAAATTATTGGAATTGATTTTTAAACGAAATCACACACTGTAACAGTATACAGTATCCACTATTAACTATGTAAATAATTCAAACAAAAGCGATATATGTTTTTAAAAATTGAGATTCTTTTGTCTGCTGCCGATATTGATGAAAAACTGCATTTTACTATTGTTTGAAAACTATCAAAAATTGTTCTGTTTGTGTGCGACTATTTAAAAAGAACTATGTATAACTTCCATCTTTCGTAATAAGTTCTGTTCTCCATGTTATCGTAATATGTTTGTACTGGTTTTGCCAACGGACTTCAATATTGCCTAAGCGCAACACTCCCTATTTTTGAAAATTTTTCTACAAGTAATTAAAAAAATTACAAATCCAAAAATACGTGTATTTTATTTTCTTGTTATCATCTCCAATCCAAAAAATTAAATAAATCCCATTTCATGAGTGATAGAGGGTTAAGGTTTATGCTCCCGTCTGGTTCGAAATTAAAGTAAGTCCGTCATGCAAAAATGGGACAAGTTCTGGCAATTTGTTTCTTATTCTAGATATCTTCCACAAGAATTGGGGAGTGTCGTTGATCTTGTAGTGAAGCGAAATGCCTATTTTGCACACCCCGAGAACTTACTTTTGTCCATGCTACCTGACGGACTGAAACAAGTGAAAGAACTCGCCGCTAGGTGTATTTTCATGGCAAGAGCCGCATCTAATTCAAGTCAGCTTCGGGTTTTCGAAGTGCCAAAGATCAATTTGATTGCTTCGTCATACATCGACTTGATAGACTGACAGCAAAATTATTCACAGCCACCTATATTGAGCAATGTTTCTGATGAAACTTTTTCATTCTCTAGTCACTAGAGTCTAGTGCAATCATGTGGTGATGATGAAGTCCCTATTCTCCGACTATGGCATATCCAAGCTGTCGAGAAAGCTGTCAAGACAGTTACAGAGGCTCCCTTACAGCTTTGTCACAAAAACGCAAGAGAAGCTTTGATAAATAAGAAAATTCAAATGTCTAGATTTTAGAGTAAGAAAGGTTTTAATGTTATTTTAATGATTTTTTTTTGATTTTCTCTGAACACTTGTTGAACTGTCTTACTGAATTATAATTTCTTGTTCTAAACCTGTGTGTCTTTCAATGAAGAAATTTGCTTTCTTTTTAAGCCACGAAAAATAGTAGCCCAAATAATTCACAAAAAAATTTGAAAATTTCGAAATCATATGCTAATCGAAATCATTTGATTTCGAATGGAATTTCGAGGCGATCATCGCGTCAATGGCGCCACATTCTGGGTATGCCATAATGTAGATATACATACATTAAGAATGAGTAGTAAAAAAAAATTAACTAAAGCTACTACCTTCATTTCGCTGCGCGATTTACCTTCCAAAAACAGGAATCGAATCACCGACCGATATTGTTCTTTCTCCATTTTTATAAAATTCGCTAATACGTTCGCTTACACACGCCGTCAAAACAAAACTACGAGTCCGATTCGGCTGAAATTTTGACAGTAGCCGTCTACGAAAATGTACTACATGATAGTAGATGTCTCTTGCGACAGTGGCGCCATCGGGCTGTGAGGCTAAGTACTTGTCGGACCACCCTCGTCGTTTTTCGCCATTTTCATCATAGAAGAATCCTAAGGTTCGAACACCGAAGATGTATTGACGGGTAAAAAACATCGATTGGGACATCGATGTGTGAAAACATCGTCTTAGAAATATCGATGTTAAAAAAAGTCGATGTTTGGCGAAAACATCGTCATCGATGTCGCATCCCTAATTTCCATGTTCAAGTGCCAGTATTGCCACTGCTAGTCGACCCGACACCTACGGGTTACCTAAGTTTTATAAATTGTACGTTGAGTGAATATTAAATTGGATGATGATATTTTAATGATAACGGTTGTTTTAATTAATATTTATGTTAAATATATTCGTTTCAACATTCTAAAATAAAATACTTTGGGGGCGTCGATTAATTACGTGAGACGATTTTATCGATTTTTCAACCACCCTCCCCCTTGGTGAGATGTCGTGAGATTTGGCTCGACCTCCTTCCCCCCGCACAACCTTACGTGAGATTTTACAAAATGCGAATTTTAAGCGCAACGTTATTCTGTGTCTCATTCCGTTAGAAAAAAAGTGTCTCATTCCAAAAAAGAAAAAAAGTGTCGGACACGCATAAGCTCAGGGTTTCGTAGAATGCTGTTATGGTATTGAGTTAAAGTTAAAAGTTTTTTGGTGACTCAAAACTTCAATAGTTCCACTACATTAAGCTTTTCAGATTTCTCCGCCCCGTCGTTCAAAACCCCTGTGGTCACACTTTTAACGATTTTAGAAGCGTATATCTCACGAACTGTTAGCGCAAATGAAAAAAGTTGATAATAAAATCTTTTTTGCCATTCGGCTACGGAACCCAAAAAACATGACTTGTTAATTATTTTCATTTAAGGTTAGTTAAAGACTGTTTCTTGAGGAGAAAAAATTTTTAAGCTTAAGGTTTTATGAGAAATTACATGCTTTCGTATTCTACAATATTTCCTACTATCAATTTATCTGTCGGCATTGCCGTGATCCTGTCGTTCTCTTTGTGAAAACTGCCTTGAACTGGGCTATCATTTCAGTTCTATTTACATTTATGCGTATACTAGTTTAACCCTAACAAGAACACATTTTTTAGCAAAATATGTACCTTAATTGTACTTAACAATTCTAAGTTTACAGGAGTACCTACTTGTTTTTGTCTTCGGACTATGGAATAGTTACTGCTAAGGATGTGTTAAATTTTACATAAATGAAAAGATCGTAATCAAACCCCTGAAAAGATCGGAACCAAAAACCTAAATACAATGACGAACTGATTAATGCAATCAGTTTCATTCAAACTTATACATTTTTCATCAAGTGTTCAAATTAATTAATAAATTCAGTAATGAAAAGCTGATTCAGCTCTAGTGGTATAATGTGATTTTTCCTCGGAAATCATATTATCCTCGCGTAGAGTTTCGCATGTCCAGGTGTGCTAATCCAATTTATCATTTCATTTCAGTGACAGTTTCAGAAGACTCGTAAAACGTTTTGCACATTTTGTTAAAATTTATCGTTCCCATGTACTTAGATTATTTAAAAATTTAATGAAAATACGTTCATCGTTTCGTTTATTTACGCTTACCCATTTTGTTCGACGCATAACTGCCAACTCTAGAATGGCAATTCCTCAAAAACAAACCTTTGGATATTGGCATTTCATTGAAATGACTCCGATTAGCACACAGTCTTAATAAACATTTTAAATTTGTTTTATTGAGAAAAAATTGGGCATTAATGATAATAAAACGGAAAAAACTGGACGAAAATTATTTCCCTGGTCAAGTGCAAGTATTGCCAGTGCCGGTCGACGCGTGTCATTGGCCGAAATTTTAGGGTTTTCACGTTGAATGATTATTAATTTTGAAGAAAAATTTTTGCATTGATTCCATATTTCAATTACCCATATTGTAGGTAATGATGTTGATACTGGTTTATCATCAAACTATTATCTGTGATTCTAGTACATATATGTAGAGATGTGCTCTTTCGAGTTGTATTGTATTTATTTCCAGAAATCCTTTCTGGAAAACGAATTATTTCCAGAAAAACGTAAATCCTGCAGAGGTGTTCGTAGACACATGTGCGCAGTTCTTGATTTCTTAAGATTATGCTTATAATCTAAATTGAAACTACATACTTAAAAAATTTAAACTAATTAAATTAAGAAGTTTACTGGTCTGAAAGTAAAAAGTGAGGGTGCCCGATTATTTTATCGAGCCACTGTATATGGTACATTGCTCGTCAATCGTTGAAATTAACCAATAAATTAAGTAAGAAAAATTCAAAACTTTAAACTAAATGTTTATTACACTGTTTAAAGGGTTTATGTGTTATCGTTATTCAGTATCAAATATACATCTTTAGTGTAGTGTCTTTAGTGCGTTCAACTTAGAGACTGACTTTACAATATAATATAGTATTAGGTATAAAGTATGTTGCTGCGTCGATATTGCAGGTCGCCACATCTTCGTTCTTTCAGCTATAAGTATGATCTCTATAATAATAATAAACTTTATCTATATCTACTAGGTTTGATTATTTTGGTTCTATCCCTTAATTCTCTTTTTCGGTTTTTCTCCCTATCTTTCCCCTCAATCTGGCTAGATTTTTGGTTTTCTTCTTGCTGGTTGTTATTAGTAACTGTTGTTTCTTCTGAATGTTTTGAGCTATCAGCAGTTGCTTTATCTTCTGAGAGAGTTAGTCTCACATTAATATATTTTGTGTTTCTTCTTATAACTTGCCCATCTTCTGGTTGGACCAAATAAGATCTTGGCGTTTCATGACTGCCTATGATTGTTGCTGGCTGCCATGTCCCCTCTCCATATATATAAATATCATCTGAGGTATTGTATGATGTTTCTTTGTCTCTGGCTGCTGTTTTATCATAGTCTTTCTTTTTCTTCATTTGGTTTTGTTCTAATAAATCCCTGATGTTTGTTTGTATTTCCGGTTTTAATTTTTCTCTTGAAATTGGTAATAGAGTTCTTGTTTTGCTGCTCAATAGTATTTGTGATGGAGACACCTTTAAACCTGCTACTGGAGAATTTCTATAATGTAGTAATGCTTTTTGTACTTCTTCAGTTGTTGTACCAGACTTTTTTAGAATTGTTTTCGCTATTCCAACTCCTTTTTCTGCTAGTCCATTAGATTGAGAATGTTTTGGACTGGTCGTTGTTACATGTAAGTTGTCTTTCATTTTCCAATAAGGTTTTCCATCTGCTGTTAATTTTTTAATGTGAATTGGCCACTCTGTTCTGCAGTATTCTATCACTCTTTTTAATGTGCTGTCTTTCTCTGTTTCACTTTTCAATTCTTCTTTCTTTTCTTCTGATATCGCCATTTGGTTTCCTATGCTATTTACTATCCAATTTTAATTCTTTTTCTTCAGTTTCATTTTTGAGTCTCTTGACAATGTATCTGCTATATACATGTATTTGCCTTTAACGTATTTGACCTCCAGTCTATATTTTGATGTTTTCAATCGTAAGGTTTGTAATCTGACTGATGGTATGTTTGAGAGTGGTTTTTTAAATATTGAGACAAGCGGTTCGTGGTCAGTTTGTACATTTACATCTCTTCCATATATGAATTTGTGAAATTTCTTTGTTGAATATGCTATAGTTAGCATTTCTTTCTCAATCTTGTCATATCTTTGTTCTGTTTCTGTTAGGCATCTTGATGCAAAAAAACTGGCCTTTTCTCTTGAAGTAGACAACACCCAATGCCATCTTTTGAGGCATCTGCCTGAATAGTTATTTCCTTCTTTTCATTGAACCCTTGTAATATTGGTGCTGTTGTTAATGATTTCTTTGATTGATCAAAATCTTTTTTTAGGTACTGTCTCAAGTTTGAGGTTTGGTTAGGTAAGTTAGGTATATAATCTTGCATGTAGTTCACCATACCTAAAAACCGTTTGCCGTTTTTGGTGGTTGTAATGCTAGAATTGACTTAATTCTTCCTTCATCTATTTTCCTTCCTTCTTTGGAAAATACATAACCTAAAGCTTTTACACTTTTCTGCTTATATTGTACTTTCGCTTTTTTAAATTTTACATTCAGCTGTTTTGCTCTTCCCATGAATGCTTTTATGTTTCTATCGTGTTCTTCTTCAGTTTTGGCTATTATTACGTAATCATCTATATAAATATTTAAACCATTTAAACCTTTAAATATTTTCTCATTTTCTTCTTGAAATATATCTGATGCCGTATTGATTCCATATGGCAACTTTCTAAATTTGTAGCATCCAAATGGAGATAAGAATGTGCAAGCTTCACTCGATTCATCATCTAGCTCTATATGTCAAAATCCTTTTTTGAAATCCAAAACAGTAAAGCATGTATTCTACATTTTCCAGCTTGGCAGCTATTTCATCTATTTATGGTATTTCATAAAAACTTCTGCTAATATTTTGATTTAGCTCCTGTGGGTCTATACAAAGTCTTAAAAACCCAACATCTTTTTCCCTTATTACTAGGTTGCTTACTCATGATTTTGGATATTTTACTTGCTCAATAATCCCTTCTCTTTCTAATTGATTTAATTGGTTCTGTAATTTTTCTCTCATCTGTACGGCTACTCTTCTAGGAGGATATGCTGTTGGTTTTGCTTCTTTATTAATGGTTAATTTGATTTTATCAGGGAATCTTCCTATTCCTGTAAAACATTCTTTGTATTTTTTGATAAAATGTTCTGTTTTTTCATTTATCTTTTAAGTCTGCTGGATATTGTTGACCCTTTTGACGATTCCTAGCTGTTCACAAGACTCGAACCCTATGATTGGGATCTTGTCCATTTCAGTAATTACAAATTACAAATTGTGATCGCCGCTTGCAGGGCATGGCAGTTAACTTCACCGAAGATCTTTATTTCAAACCCTCCATATGCCGTTATTTTCTTTTTGTATTCTTTTATTTTACTACCACGTTTAATTTTATCATATATTCTCTTTGGTAATACATTGACATCAGCACCTGTATCAACCCTAAATTTGATCGTTTTGTCTCCTATTATAATTTGTTCAATCGAAGTGCTCTTTTCGTTTTTGTTATTCTCTTTATCCATTGAATTTACCGTTAACGTGTTAATAATAAAATTTTCTTCACTTGAATTGTCCTCTTCTTCTTATAAGTCACTTGCGGATTCTATATTATCGACTCTACTGCTGTTGGTATTACAGGCAGCTGCAAAGTGACCTACTTTAGGCATTTTTTACCATAAGCTGGACATTGTCTCGGTAGATGTGTGCCGTTGCTCCAATTGCATCTTCCACACTGGAATTCTTTATATCCACCCTCCGTTGGTTTTGTGTCTTTTTTTGATTCATTTTTATTTTTCTCACTCATTGAATACTGCGCACGCTCATTTCTATCTTCGTATTTGAATGTTTTCTCTTTCTTTGACTGTATTGCATCAACCGATGAAGTTATTTTGGTCTGCTCTTATATTTGCTTCGACTCTTCTTTGCTTGCTTCATTAGTTTTTATGTTTTTTATTAGTTCTTCCAGTGTGAGCTTGTTTATTTTCAGAATGGTTTGTTGAAGTTTGGTATCCTTCATCGTTCTTACTATGTTGTCACGTATCATACTGTCCTCCAATGAGTCATAGCCACATGTTTTAACAAGTTTTATCAACTCTTTTACATAACTTTCAATGGATTCATCGTCTTTCCTCGTCCTATTTGCAAATATGAATCTTTCAAAAGTTTCGTTTATTTCTTTCTTCCAATTATTTTCAAAAGCCCGTAAAATTTTATCTGGATCCTCTAAATCCTTTTCTTTTAAATTAAAAGTGTCCAGTTGTTTTATAGCCTCTGGACCAACTCAGTTTTGTAATATTGCTGCTTGAACTTTCTTACATTATTCAGTCTTCCATGATGCTAGCATGAATGTTTTATATTGTCTTTTGGATTTTCTCCAATTTTCTTCTACATTTCTAACGAGTAAGGGGTAGGCTTGTTTGAATTGTCCATTTTTGAGTTTCGTTTTTTATTATCACCAAGATTCTTATTTTCCTCACTTTCTGATTTTACTTTCCCACTATCACTTAGATTTTCTTCTTCTAAAATTTTTATCATAAGGGCGTTATACAAAATATTTAAATTATCTGTTCGTTTTTTAAACGCATTAAAAAGTTAAAGTCTTTAGTAAGTTTTTTCTTACCAGTTGTGGATTCAGAAAAACCACAAGCATTTGTTGAAATCGTTGTAATGGAGCAGATTGCTTCATGGAGCTGTTTTTGAAGTCCATTATCATCATTTGTGTTTGCATTGCCTTCAGTAGATAGCAGTACATCATCATCATCATCACCATTGTCAGTATCGTTATTATTATTGAGATCTGCTGGATAAATTCTTTGCATAATATTTTCTGCTAAATCTTTAGCGGAACTTTTGGATGCATAGGTAAAATGTTCTGTTGATCGCGGTATAGTTCCAGTTTCAAGATATATAAGTAATGTGGTTAACACTTTATCTCTTCTTTGGTCCATTCTTTTTTTTATTTCGATAAGTAATATATTACTTAAATCATTATCAATTCCCGTAAAAGAATTAAATAAAAATTTATAAACGCCTTCAGCTGTTACGAGTGTTACATTATCTTTACTGAGCTTTTGAACTGCTACTTCAAGTGGTGTCAATACATTAAGCAAGTTGTTTAAGACTAATACATCACTCTCAGGCATAGTTGGCATACCTAATTCAACTAGTGTATGATTAATGCAATCCTTGAGTCGTAAAAATCGTCTAATCATAGAAGCCATTGAATTCCACCTTGTTTTAACATCAATTAGCAGGCGGAGTTTTTTATTTTCTTGCTTCAAAACATATTCTTGCAATTTGTTATTTTTAGCTGGAGACTTTCGAAACATTTTGACTATTTTTCGTACTTTGTTAACAACAATATAAAGTTTTGTATTCAAGTCCACTAAACAATCTTCTTCTGTAATTTGTAAATTCAAATTGGTATTTTCAATTGGAAAATCACTATAATCAACTGACTTGGTGTCATCATTTTCATCATTAAATGAGCTATAACTATATTCACTATCACTGTCAATTGATTCGGGAGATAAATTATCGTCATTTTCTAAACATTCTCCACTATAAGTTTGTTCTGAATGTTTTTTTTTATACAGCGAATCAACTATTGCTAAATGTAACGCGTGGTTATGACATAGTTGAGAAATAGCAGATATATTATTGCCATATTTCACCATAACCGCTGCGCCATCATGAGTTGATGCAACAATATCTACGTCCATATCAATGTTGAAATCTTTGAGTTTCTGTTTTATATATATTTCAGTGTTTCTAGCATCAGCCTTTTCTTTAATTTCTACCAAACCTAAGTCAAAATTTTCAAATGATTTTGTACTACTATGATATGCACGTAAACTGACATTTATATATCTAATAGCACTATTGTCGGTCCATTCATCTACAGTTATTGAAAATTTTCCATTTTCCTTTTTGTATAGTTAAATTTTCACTATCATTTCCTTTTTCATTTGATTATAAAACTCATAAATGTATTTCCATATTGTAGCTTCACTTGCTGGCATCTTGAATTTGTTATATTCAAGATAACCTTTAACTGCTTCTGATTTTCTTATTGCATGAACAGACATTCCATCTTTAGCAGCACATCGCGATAATATTGCACCAAGAGATTTTGTATTTGTTGGTTTAATAAAATCTAAAATTGTGTTATTATCGCTTTTAGACTTTTTCGGCAGGACTTCTTCCACATTTGGTGTTACAATTGAGAGGCCGTGTATTTTCAAATGGTTGATTAAAGGAGTGGTGGTTGATCCTTTGCAACATAGAATTCTCTAACATTTGAGGCATACAGCTTCCTTATTATTTTCGTGTTTTTTAAAGTAGTTCCAAACATCTGACTTTTTTTTACGATACATTATGTGGGCTATAACAAAATAACATCGGTATTTATTTGAATTTCTAATTAAATACTTTCTAATTACCTTTATGAGCTAAGCTTCTTCAAAAAAAAAATAAAAGATGATCCATCAAAATTCAAAATAAACGATATTAATTTTAAACGAAATGTCAATTAATAATGAAATGACAAGCGAAGATCCGTGCTGCCAATTCTTTTTCTTTAAAACAGCTGATAGAAGCTAGATAATAAATCAAATAGGGTGCGTTTTTTCGCTCATTTTTATCGAGCAAAATTTGAAAAGAAAACCAATAAAAATATTCGAATATTCGAGGATAGTATTCGAAAAACGAATACTATGAAATTTACTAAAATATTCGGATATTCGAATATTCGAATATCCGAACTTGAATGCACTAGCTGGCACCCACGCCAGCTGAAAATGAAAAATGGGTGTGACCTAAGTTTAAAAAGGTGGGTGTTTTTGCTTTGCAAGCAAATTTATTTTCGTTTTTCTGAATTAAAATCAATAGAAATTTAAAAAAAAATTTATTACATCTATCACAAATAAAATATAAGTTGAAATACCTGCAAATTAGAATTTTAATTTTATGACGTCATGAAACGAAATTTGTGTCTGAACTGGTGGTTTGTGGCTAACATTATGGTTTTAGTTCACCATTAACTCGTTGGTACGCTGATGTCGCTGCTGCGCCCCTATATGTATACGAGTTTTCGATAAGATGTCATATCCTGTTCTCTATGATCTAAGGAAAACCCCATATCGTAACCACATGTCAGATGACATTGCTTTTTCTGGTAGCACAATAACTAACATGCAAATTCAGTAAACTAAGAATTTCAAGAATGTAATGAGTTTTTGGTGTAGAAGTTTTCTTCAAATATGGTATATGAAGCCAAATTTTTCAGTATGTTTTTCATTTTTACGATTTGAATGCTTCGTCCTTAACATTTGCAATGTCTAGGCGTGCTATTTTTGAAACTTTATGTGAAATTTATTTTAGTTTCAACCACATGTGTCTCGTAGGTTGGATAATTGAAACAATTTATTCTGAAAATAATTGTAATACTTCAGTAAACCTTATACAAAATTTAAAAAATTTTAGAAGTTTTCTGAACAACTGATTCAAGGTGACTGGTGATTTTAGAGTTCAGAATGCGAGTAAACTTAAATTTCTTAAGGCTAGGGAAAGATTCACCAGATGTTGTAATGCGTATAGTTCATTATTTTAAAATTGTAAAACAATAGTTTCATTTTATTTGAAAACGACAAGACAATGGTTCTAAAACTACCAGGATACAAATTTTTTAAATTTAAAACAACCGATTCCAAGATTTATTACAAAATTAGATTTTAAGAGGTCTTTTATCTTACAATTTTCGGAAAGAAATTATTTCCAAGAAGTTTTTTTAACAGAAAGAAAAGAGATATCATTTTGAGATTCATATGTATAATTAATTGAACAAAGACTAGTTTGGAACGTTGTATGTTGTTTCGATGATCCAGTTGCGTGAAATCATTGAATTAACACCTAAGGAGTGGCCCTGCCGCTCACCTACAGTGTCCGTGAGTGACGCATATGCCCTGAACCCTTTCCCTCCTGAGCAAACCAAGCATCTGAAGAATTGGTACAGCGTGTCTTAATTTTCCACTTATTGGCTACACTGTGGTGTGAGTAGCTGTTGTTTCATAGGATTGGTAAGAGTTTTTGATTTTTCTTAGTGTTGCGGTGGTACAGAGGTCATTCATATAGGCTTCGTTAGTGTAGTGGTATTTCTGTACCACCATTCACGATTTCTGTTGGCCTAGCCCTCAAGTAACAAATACTTTGAATGGCTTTCTGTACCACTTGTAAATACACTGTAGAGTGTCTTGGTTCGACTGTCATTTTTGCACGGCGCGTAAATTGTCGATTTGGAAATTGAATTTCAATTTAGTGTAGCAGTGAAATTTGCTTAAGAAATTTTTGAGTTTATTGTAAAATAGTGAATAATTGTTATGGTAAAACAAGTTCCATATTAAGAAATATGAGATTTTTCGCAAATATTTACATTTGCAGCGACCATGTTTGTTATTGTTTACTCGAGGAACAAACACATGTAAGCGCACAAATACTACTAAATGAAATTAGCATATTTTGCTTCGGCGTTTCTGTTTATTTTCCCTTCCTTATTTAGTTATTAATTCAATGCGTGAAATCATGTCCGCCATCATTTCTGGATGTTTTTTCTTGTAAAGAAATTGAATGTAATATCCAAAAAACCTCACAAAAAAATGTGACAAAAATATTTTTGTGTTCTCAAAGAATGCATTTCAAAATGATAAATTTTTTCTTTCTATGAAATCACACACTTGAAATCCATATTTTGCATTATGTAATTCGGAAATGCATTTATTTTGTTTATTGAAAAAAATTTTACTCCAATGCGTACCAAAAGTACACTTTTGCTCCATGTTTTCGAGTAGAAAAGTTGTACATTTCTGCCTCGTAAACCCGGGAAAAAATCGTACATTTCTACACCGGAGTGGAGGGGGGGGGGGGGGGTTGAACAATAATTTCTGCATCTAACATTAATTACGGCTTATGTAGAGTTATTGCTTTCTAGTTGGCTGTGTTCTACGTTCGGAAATAAACTTCATTTGGAAATAGATCAAAGCTTAATTGAAATCCGCATTATGGATCTAGTTGTTTTTCTTTGACTCATGCCCGGTTTCACGAAGAATAAGTTATCCAATAGATATGTATCCATGGATAACATTTGTCCAGCGATTCACGAAACATTACGATTTATTATCCACAGAGTTAGGGTTAAATTCATCTATCCATCGTTCGTGAAACCGGCCATCAAAGTGGTATAACTATTGGGTTTACGTCCGTTTTCGGTTCATTCTCCTTGGGATTCTGCAAACAACTGAAATTACTTGTAAACTTCTAGGCAAGGAAAATATCCCGGATGTTCTTAAGAATATCTCTCATTATTAAATAAAGTTCATAAGTGCTATCATTCAGCGTAAACAAATCACGTTAAAATCAATATTTTTTGTGTCTCAGGTCAGTCCAAACTCAAGTTTAAAGGTGCGTTTCCAATGCCAGTTTGGAATGTGTAACGTGAAAACGAGAACATATGCTTGTTGTGCGCTCAGTGGTCAGTGCAAGGTGGGTTTATTGTTTATCATCGACAGCAGTAATTAGTATAAGTATACGCTCTCGTGACAGAATGGTGTGTGGTGTGTTGAAACTGACCCTGGCGCTCGTTCCCAATAGCAGAGTAGATTGTTTTCGGATTACGAAACGGTGGACATTAGAATATATATAATAAATGCAATTTTAAAATGATTAGTTATGATTATAGAAATATTGGGGTCTATTCTCGCCGGTCATAGCAGATTCTGCTATTTTGACAATCTGCTATTTCCCATAGCATTGTTGTTGCCTTTCGTAACTTAACGAAAGTGACTTAAATTGCTATTCTGGGTGAAAAATAGCAGAAAAATCTGCTATAATTCTGTTAAAAATCTGCTATCATAGCAGCCTCAATTTAGCTGCCTTTATGATAAAGTTTTCTGCTATCCCATATAGAAAATTATATAAATTCATACCTAAATGATAAAATTTAATGTATTTTGTTAAATTTGCAGATTTTAAGAAATTTTCCTTAAATATGTTGCCATGTTTCAAGACATTTACTATTTTGTTTCAGAACATTTACTATTTTTGCAGACGAAAAACAGAAAAAATCATAATTACTCCACTTATATTTCATTAAATAGATGAAAAATTGGAATATGTGAACAAAATTTGTTTATTTTGCCTTCTTTATGTTTACAATTCATTCATTTTCAATATTTCATCATTTGCTGGGTCTATTCTAATTCTTGCGAAAGAAATATGGATAAATTTGTTAAAAATACTATATATTTCTCAAAAATAAATATTGGTATTTGAAAATAAATAACTTTGGAAGAAAAATCATATCATATTATGGACATAGTGTTCGTCACGAAGTGGATGCAGACGGATTCCGGTTCAGAGATAGTCTCTGGAGTAGAATTAATTTTCATCTAGAAATAATCTCTGAATCAGAATCCGTCTGCATCCACTTCGTGACGAACACTATGTCCATAATATGATATGATTTTTCTTCCAAAGTTATTTATTTTCAAATACCCATAACTATTTTTGAGAAATATATAGTATTAGTATAGTATTTTTAACAAATTTATCCATATACTATGTAGTATCAAATAGTCGCTTCATTTTCTTCTGGTTCTGGTTTGAGTTGGTCATTTTGTGGAATATCATGATATAGCTCGACTCGGTTTATGTGTCTTCCATTCCAAAAACATAATCAGATCACTTTGTGTTTGTTGTAGTCCTTATGCGGTCGTCTTTTCCAAAATCCAAAGAGCCCCCTCCGTTTTGGTGATTACGAATTGACCAAATCTTTCACTCAATGCAACCAAATTAAATATCTTTGTGCTTATATTGGAGCCTTTGCTATCAAATTGATTGAATTCCTTGAGTTGATGCTCTAGATATTCTTAAAATTCCTTAAAAATAATTAATCCTTAAATATTTTGTTGCACAAACAAACTTATTTGGGTATTTTACCAAAATCCAAACCAGAAAACTGTTGTATTTCATTAAATATTTATCAATAGTGTCTCTTAATTTATGAATTTAAAACAAATTTTTTACCTATTAACACATTTTTCACGTCAAAAAGGCATTTAAACTTATATTTTATTACATTTTAAGTTTTTGTTTACACATTCAACCGTCAAAGATAGCAGATTTGGCTAAAAGTAATTTGCGAAATTCAGTTCGTAGCAGATTCGAAAATAGTTGGTAGCCAGAATACCAACTTATCGAAACTCTGCTACGAGCCAAATCTGCTATCGCCCGTAGCAGAAAAATCTGCTATTTAGCAAATTTCGCCAGAATAGACCCCATTATTTTACTTTACTACGAACTAATGGCAAAAAAAAATCTGTTGTCAACAAGTCGTATGAGTATATCAAAAGTCATTTAGATTTCGACTTAATTATGAAAATTTTAAAATTCCTTCCACATAAATTCAGGATACTTGAATTATTATAATTGAAATTAATGTATTAGAAGTGAATAATTTTTTCCAATTTTTTCGAAAAGATTATTGCCTCTCCAGAGGGGAAGTAGAAATTCATTCTATTTTCACGTCAGCGTAAGTCAGATTTGCCTTGTTTTCAGGAGAGACGAAAATCTGCATTACATATTACATGTGTTGTGTTACTATTTTTTTGAATCAGCTTGGATTACATTTCCTCCAGAGTGAACCCATTCGATTATACAAAACATAAAACTGCCAATTTTTGACTAGCGCAGTGTTGTTAGCTAAGCGACGATATGTCATATATGTAATTATTTTAAATTTACATAAAAAACTTTATTTTTTAATTTGTAAATGTAGTTACAAAATTACTACATTTACTCCTCTCTTCAGAGGGAATCTTAAGACTAACTTGAAACTAAAACTGAAAATTGATATATTCGTTAAATTGCTGAATTGTGGGAAAATATTATTTTGGTATCAATTTCGCAAGTAATTGTTAAGGAATGGATTTTTGATTTCATGGGCAGGAAATGGCATGTAGAATGTTCATTAGAGTTCGAGTTCAATCGTAGACAATTGAATTGAAAAGTATTCAGTTTAGTTTGAATACTTTTCAATTATTTTGTTAAAACTTGCGTTTGATACATGTCCCTACTTTGTCTTTCGATTCTCCTGAATCCTGTTCTTTATTTTTACATTAACGTTTCTTTTACAATATATCTTATAAGAATTACATATAAATATAATTACTATCATTACAATAATTGAACTTAGGCTATGATTTACAATTTAATGATATTTTAATAAGTATAGTTCTTCTAAAATCTTTACGTTATTTAATATAATATTTTCAAATTTTAGTTTTTTATTTTCAATTGTATGTATCATCTTAGGAATGACAAATTTTTGGGTAAAAACGTTGAGTTTTGTGCTGAATTGTTTGTTATTGATTTTAATGGTACAGTTCCTGAAATTTACGAAGTTCTAGAACTCTTTCATCACAAGTACTTTTGAGTTTTCCATTTTCACTATTGTTAATAATTATCATATTATTTTCAAATAAAAGAAAATCACCCTTTTCAGTATCAACCAACTTGCAGTTTTTCAGGCATATGTAGTTTCTATTCGGGGGGTTCCTGAAGGGTTTTTTGATAATAGGTGAAAGTTTGACCATTTTAATGTATTATATATTCGTTATTAGAATCGACTTGTTTTTTCTTTGAATTCACGATTGGAACTAGAATGTTTTTATTTGCTATCATATTATGTGTTGGAACTTTTATGACGAAAACTATCGATTCATCAACATGTTTCGCAATAGCCAATCGAATCTGGGATTATTTATTAAAATCAATATTATAGTAATTGATTTCCTCATCAGTCAAGATACTTGGACGTAAAAGTCCAAGCCTTGCAGAGGCAATGTGTACTGTCAAGGGCGTAGCCAGGATTCTGTTAAGGGGGGGCAGGCTTCGAAGAAACAAGAATATATATTAGTGACTGAGTTTATTTTACAAAAATAGTAGTCGACTAAGTTCTTCACAAAACCGATTCAATACCTCAGATTCAATGGCATTCTTATTTACTTGTACCACGGTTCGGTGTACACTGAGCATACAAAGGCCGTTCAAACGGTTTTCAGTCATCGTAGACTTCAGCCACGTTTTATCACGACGCAGTGTAGAAAAGGACCTCTCTATGTTACTTGTAGTGCAAGGTTGTGCCAAGGAAACAAGCATTGCTTTTTTTGTTGCGGGAAAGAAAATATTCGCCTCCCTTAACACTTCAGTAAAATCTCGTTTTCCGAGATCTTCTGTGGTCATAACCTTGTTCAGCTTGTCCTGCAACTTTAGTGCAACTTAGTTCGGCTTCCTGATTAAAATTAAGTAAATCGTAGTATTCGCAGAAACGTTGTGCTTTTTCTTTGAAATCAACTAACGACATATTCAACATTGTGCTGGGATGTAGCAACATTAATCCGAATGCAGAAAGGTTTTGATCACCAAAAAGTATGTTCCAGTGCCGATATTAGGAAATCTGAATAAGGAATGACAATCGATCGCCTACAAAAATTCCTTTATTGGTCGGAAGTATTTGAAGGCTCACTCCGTACGATCGGCGACAAGGACACACCCCCGATCTATGCCATAAACCATCGGCATCACGACAAATAACCCTTGAAACAGTGTGTCTTTGATGTCGCCGAACACAATAAATTCACTGTAGCACAATACAATGTACAACTTCACAAAGTACGGTTTTATGAAATTGGCCTGTCGATTTGATCAAGTTTCATTTTTGTTTATTAAAGTAGGTATTACGGTTCATTAGCATTCCTGAAAATAAGATGCATCTTCTAGGGGGGGGCAGCTGCCCCACCCTGCCCGTACCTCGCTACGCCCCTGTGTACTGTAAATGTTCTATTTGTTTTTCGATATGATCTATTTTGAACATTTGTTCCAAGAAGTTATTTTCTGACAGGATTTTTGTTTGTGTGAAGTTCAGGTTGTTTAATTTATTACGTATATATTTTCTGTCCGATTCGATCATGTTTCTTATTGAGAGGGGTGTGGTTTTAATTGAAGAATGAAATGATTTATTGTAAAATTCTAGAGCCTTAAGAATTTGTGAACTGATTGGCTGCTTGTCTTCCAAATCCAAAACTCTGATTCTTTCTGTAAGAGTAATATTTAGCCGTTTTACATCTGCATTACCGGTATAGTTATTAGGCTTTGTGACACGGTAGTCGATATTTTCTTGTTTGCAGAAATCCCTAATATGCTTTGAATCGAATTCATTGTCGAAAATGAGTTTCTTCATTTTACCTCTAATGGCTATCATTTGTTTAATTTTTTCTAGGTTAGTGATATGAATTTTATTCTCTAAATATAGACTAATAGCATGTTAAGAGAACCTATCTATTAAATTTAAAAAATTATGTTTACTGTTTGTAAAGATGTCTATGTGAACTATTTCATTAGTTGTTTCAGGAGCCTCCGTGATTTCAAATTTTTCCCTTAATGGGATTTTTATCATACTTCGCTCCTGTACAAATATTGCTGTTGTTCAATATCCTATGAATAAAGAATTTTAATTTTGGGTGATAAATCTTTAACGTTAGTCCTTCATATGAAGTAAAAATGCCAGAATGTCCCGTTTCTTCTGACAGGATCTCTTAATTCATTTTCACTTTCGATGTCTCTTGCAAAGTGACTGCACTTAGCAAATTTAATAACATCTCGATTTGGGAATAACTCTGTTAGCTTTTCTTGATGTTTATTATAGTCCTTGTCGCCCAATTCAGTGTAAATATCCCTTTTGTATAGGTATACCTTCTAAATATATCTGTGGCTTACATTTTTATAATGAAATATGTAGAATCAATCACTATCACTTTTTATTATAAACAAAAACACCTTATTAGTTCTACACGAGATATTTCTATTTTATTTAAAAATTATATTAAAACAAAATTGAAAGAAACTCCTGAATGCATTTCGACTAGACCCTGCTAGCCCTCATCAGCTACGACTGAATTATTTGTATAACTCAAAGACGTATACCTAGTTTTTTCCATACGTATACCTAGTTGATGTTGCCTCTGTTGAGGTCAACGTTGCTACTAAGTTTGTGGATGTACACGCATTCGTATGCGTCCAATCTCGGTTCATCGACTTGTTTCAATAATTTGATGTTATCGAAGGGGTCGGAAGTGTGTTGTTCTTCTAATACGTGCGCTGCAAAGGCAGATTTATATGCTTGCTTTTGTTGTATACACTTAATATGTTCTTTAGCTCGAATACCGATTGATCTCTTCGTTTGTCCGATGTAAATACGTTCACATACACTACACTGAATGCTATAGATATCCGATTTTTTCATTTCTTTTTTGTCTTTAGTGTTGCCAAGTATGGTACAAAGTTTGTTGTTGTTTTTATAAACGATTTTCATGTTATTTTCTTTAAGCACTTGTTTTAATTTTGCGCAATTTGTAGCACATAAGACATCGAAACCCTTATTTTTTCCCGATTATCGGAATATGAATTAGCAGAAAGTGTTGATAAACTATGCCTTTTTATTTTCCTTGAATGTTCTTTAACTAAACGATCTACCATTGACGACGGGTAACCGCTTCGATAAGCCACATCTAAGATGTATTCATGTTCTTTTTTGAAATTTTAAATTGAAAGTAATAATCTACATAAGCGAAACACCATTGAATTGAACGCAGCTTGCTTGTAAGACATTGGACACGAGGGGTCACTCGTTATCACTCTCTTAGTGCTTGTAGGTTTGTGGAAAATTGGGAATTCTACCGATTGGTCAAATTTTTTGATCACTTGAACATCCAAAAACGCAAGTTTTTTATTTACTTCTAACTCATATGTGGATTCTATTATCTCAAATTGCGAGTTTAGAATGTCCAAACATTCGTCGATTTTGTGTTTATGGATAATCGCAAAAACGTCATCCACGTATCTAAGCCATACTCTGGGTAATAAATTCAAAGATTCTAGTTTATTTTCAAGTTCAGCCATGAGATATTCACTCATTAGGAGGGATAACGGGTTCCCCATATTCGTACCTTTTTCAACTTTGTAAAAAGCGTCCCGAAATTTGACAAATTTCTGTTTCATACAGGTCTTTGCAATCGAAAAATACACTTCTTTTTTGTCATGAGGGACCTTAACATTCTTCAAATGTTTTTCGAATTCATTCAACGCGAACTTCACATCTATGCTAGGGAAGAGAGAAACCACATCGAATGAGATCATAATTATTAAAATTGTTGGTGTCGGAAATGTTTTCGTTACTATCTAATTAGTTGATTTAATTTCTTTTGGCATTGATACGGCTAAGAAAATCAGCTACCTTGCTTTCTTTACCCTTTATGTAGTCGATTTTCATGTCATATTCACCCAACTGAACCAACCACCTTTGTAAACGAGGGTTGATGTCTTTTCCTGTATGTTTTGCATGCAACCACTTGATTGGTTGATGATTGGTTTGTAAATCGAACTCTGTTCCAAAAATGTGTTACCAAAAATCGCACTCTGTTCCAAATCGAAGGTATTTTGTACCCCATACTATCACCAACAATTCTTTTTCCATAGCATGATATTTTTTTCATGGTCGTTCAAAGTTCGAGATGCATAGCAAATGGGATCCCCTTCTTGAGTACGAACGGCTCGAATTGCCAATAATTTAAACCGTTTGTTGAAATTTTGATACCGTAAAATTGGATAACTGGTTATTAATTCCTTCAACTTTTCAAAAACTGCAATATAAGTGGGATCATTTAAATTGATCTTCATACCTTGTTTGAGATATTTTACTACAGAGTTTGCTATTTTTGCACAGTCTTTAACAAACTTTCCGTAATAACCAGTAAGCCTAAGAAACATTTAATTTGTTTTGCAGTAGTAGGCAACTGAAGCTCCTGAATTAACTAATTTTATCTGGGTTTGGTTGAATCCCTTGTGGAGTTAATATATTGCCAAAGAACTCAGTTTCCTTGCTCAAGAAATTACATTTGTCGTTCTGGATTTTAAGTCTCGCCGATCTTAATTTGTGAAATATTTTACGTAAGCTTTCTAAATGTTCTTTCAAGGAAGTACTGAAAACTAATATATCGTCAAGATATACAACGCACAATTTATCAAAAAATTCCCTAAGAACTGCATTCATCAGTCTTTGAAAGGTTGATGGTGACATTCTTTAAACTGAAAGGCAATCGCAAATACTCATAGTAAACGAAAGGGGTTGAAAATGCCGTCTTTTTCCTATCAGATACTTTCATTGGAATCTGGTGAAATCCTTTGACCAGGTCTAATGTTGTGAAATATTTCTCTGTCCCATGTTTACTAAAGATACTAGCTGTGCCCCGCGGTTTCACTCGCGTTAAGTTTAATTATTCGTATATCCCTGTTTTATAAACCTACCTTAAAAAACAAACAGTTGGTGAAGACCGAGTTACGGAACTAACCACTGTTCCACATTATTTTCCATGGAGGAAGAAATACCCTCTTCGTGAGAAGTGGGCTCATTGGTCTTTGTCGAGTCTGTTGTTTGATAAAATACAAAAGGAATATTACAAAAATACAATAAAAGATTTTTTAGTGGGGATAATGGGCGAGTTTAATATTGACATTGTAGTCAATTTATCTAAACTCAGAGTGAGAGTTTAAACTTATATAGTGGGGAATACACCTCGCCTCGACACGAATAGTCGGCTAAATAACTACTTCAAAGATACTATCTTAAATTTGATAGCTACGTTTAAACAAATAAGAAGGATCGTGTTCACTTTTATATTTTATATATTTAAATTTAAAGAACGTCATCATATAAGATATTTTTTGTACTTTCGCCTTGTGTTGACACTTGTGTTGATTTTCTCCACAACTTACTCTAGATAAGGAAACATATAGTTGACCGTGGGGGAAACAGTCTAGTGTTAGGTCCACTCCCACATGATTCAAGGTTTGACCCTGTGTTTTATTGAAATTGAATTCTTTTAAAGCTGAACGGTAAATCAGTAGGAATCATTGGAGTCCGAGGTAACAGTACTGTTTGTCCAACTGCTGGACCAGTCAAAACTATCGCAATAATCACATTATTTCTAAGAAATTTAACTTACAGTCTGGTTCCGTTGCAAAAATTCGGTGGTCTAATATTTCTTAATGAATGGGACTACCAGGTTTAGTTAGTAGTTTTAGGGAATGCAGAGGAAGGCCACACGGATTTAACGAATTGGGAAATTCTTGCAGCTAAATGTATCACGTCTTCTTGGTTCATTACAATATCAATGGACAGATAATTCACGAAATCGTTTGGTACTTTGCTTACTATTCGTTCATTGATTGCATCGACACTACTATTTCTAGCAGCTAAAATGGCTCTCTGACACATCCACTGATGATCCCTTTGTTCAATATGAATCACATCCGGGTTGACTTTAGAGATCAAATCTTCAATGTCGTGGATAATTTTTGCCTAATTCCTTATCAATTCTAATTGTCCATCACCGATTGAAAGAAGTGATTTTGAGAAATGTGTGCTTTCTCCACCTAAATGAGCTCTATTGTTTGTGTTCAGTTTCAGGCGTTCAATGGATTTTCAAAGGGGAGAAGATTTTAAGGGCTTCACAATGTCGGCTCTAGCCCCTTAACTATTACAAGCAACGTTTGCCTAAAATCGCTTGAAAACATAAAAGTAATACCACCCCTAGGTTTATTCGAGTTTCTTATATCTCTGAGACTTTTATCCAATGCCTCTACATGAGCTTTGTGTATCAAAGATCACTCATCCCATATTATTAAGCTAACGTCTTGCAAAACTTTTCCCAACGGACCATTTTTACCAATTGAGCACACACTATCTCCTCGTAAAGACACTGAAAGAGGCACTTTAAAAGTGGAATGCGCCGTTCTTCTGCCTGCTAATAGAGTTTCTGCAATTCCTAATGAAGCAACGGTTAAGACTGGTTTTCTTTGAGATCTAACTTTCGCCAAAATCAAGTTTGTTACAAACGTCTTGCCCGTTCCACCTGAAGCGTTTAAAAAAACCGAAAGCACCAGTCAAGGTCCACACCGTACATTTTCCGTGAAAACTTCGGGATAAAATTACAGTAAGTGTTTCTTATTAATTTGTACTTAAATCAATGTCTCTTATACAATGATTACATAGAGTGGTACGGTGACAAAAAAGATAAATCACAAGTTTATTTTTTGCGCCTTCTTTCTTTTTTTCTTTGATGCTGCCGTAGCTCTGACTTTTAAATTCGTTTTGATGCAAGCTTTCTCTGATTTGCGTTTTATTCAATTCGGCGCATACATACATACTAGGCTGAAAAGTTCGTAGGCTGACACATAGATGGCGCGACTATAATTTAGTACATATGATTTTTATTTAGTACTAACCTTCAAACGATGCGTGTATAAATTTGACATTTGTCAGACACTTGGTTCGTGAGATACAGCATTTTTAGTGAAACAACTTTTGTGTTTGTTAAAAGAATGGATAAAAAAAAGAATTCCGGGTGTTGATAAAGCATTGTTTCTTAATGAAAAAAAATACAGTCGAAGCCAAAGCTTGGCTTGACAAACATTATTTGAACTGTTCACCAGGTAAATCAACCATTGAGAAGTGGTTTGCCAAATTTAAACGGGGCGAAATGAGCACCGAAGATGATGCACGCAGCGGACGTCCGAAAGAGGCTGTTACGGACGAAAACGTGAAACAAGTCCACCAAATTATATTGAATGACCGTAAAGTGAAGTTGGCCGAGATAGCTGAAACTCTAAGGATTTCAAAGGAACGTGTTGGCCATATCGCGCATAAATATTTGGACATGCGAAAGCTTTGTGCAAAATGGGTGCCGCGCGTTCTCACAATCGATCAAAAGTAACAGCGTGTTGATGATTCAGAGGCATGTTTAGCGATATTATAATAAAAACGAATTTTTCCGTCGATATGTGACAATGGATGAAACATGGCTTCACCACTACACTCCAGAGTCCAAACGACAATCATCTTAGTGGACTGCACGACAAGAACCGAATCCAAAGCGTGCAAAGACGCAACGGTCGGCTGGCAAGGTTATGGCATCAATATTCTGGGATGCGCATGGCATAATATTTGTCGATTACCTTAAAATGGGCCAGACCATCAACAGCGATTATTGCGTATCGTTACTGGAGCGTTTGAAGGATGAAATCACGAAAAAACGGCCCCATTTGAAGAAGAAAAATGTGCTGTTTCATCAAGACAATGCACCTTGTCACAAGTCGATGAAAACGATGGCAAAATTAGTTGAATTAGGCTTCGAATTGCTTCCCCATCCACCGTATTCTCCGGATCTGTCCCCCAGTGACTATTTTCTATTCGCAGACATCAAAAGAATGCTCGCTGGAAAGAAATTCGACACTGATGAAGAGGTGATCACTGAAACCGAGTCCTATTTTGAGGCTAAAGACAAAACATATTATAAAAATGGTATTGCAAAATTGTTTGACCGCTATAATCGCTGTATCGCCCTCGAAGGAATTTATATTGAATAATAAAATCGAATTTAAAAAAAAAAAGTGTTTTACTGTGTTAGCCTACAAACTTTTCAGCCCACTTGTTATGTACGACTCATATGTGACGATGTCTTTAATTTTTTTTCAATTTTCAATTTCATACCGATTTTTATTTATATTTTGGCGAATATTTTTATTATTTCACTTTAGGTCCTGGTAGTTCTTCTCAAACTCCTTACAATGACACCTGAAGGAACGTCGTACCTGATTTCTAACGCTACACTGATTTATAATTTTACACAACCCTTATTAACAACAATCAAGCGTACCTACGATGCACCAGCACGATGACGTCACGCGCAAAACAAAAGCTGCACGATAAACACGAACAGGCATGCTCTATCCATTGTGCCTTCAACCGTTGTTATCGCATTATTAGCCTCGTAACTATTAGTGATTGAAGTCTGTAAGTTTGACTGGCTATCAGTGTACTTAACGAGCGAAAAGACGTTTTTACGTCAAAAAAATTACAACAAGATTTTCGTACTAATTTGTACTTTAATTTTCAAACTATTGGAGAATAGTACGGTAACAGAATAGATAAATCATAAGTTCATTGTTTTGCGCCGTTTTTTTATTTCTCCGATGCCGCTTTAGCTCTCACACTTGCTTGGCACTATAAGTTTGATGCGGGTTTTCTCCGATTTGAGTTTTTTACAATTCGGTGCATATTTACGACTCATATGAGACGATATCTTCCATTTTTTCCCATTTTCCAATTAATACTGATTTTTGCTTATACATATTTCGGAGAATATTTTTATTGTTCAACTTTAGGTCCAGGTAGCTCTTTTCGTCTTAGCTAAACGCCTTCTCACGCTTCACTCATATATAACTTTACGCAACGCTAAAAATAAAAATCGCACGTAGGCGCTTACACTAGCCCGATGACGTCACTGACAAAACGAACGCCGCACAATAAATACGTACAAATATGCTCCGTCCACTGGGACCTTAACCGTTGTTATCGCTTTATAGTCTCGTATTTACTAGCGATTGGAAAATGACGGTGTTTTATAACGCAAGAATGGTAGACTGGCTATCAAGGTTCATACTCAACGAGAAGAAAAACGTTTTCGGGTCAAAAAATATTTTGTCTTCGCTAAAGTTCACACTATTTAAAACTGAGTTATATGCAAAAAGCTGGTAATTGAGTAATTTTGGTTCATTTTGAAAAATGTTGAGTTTGTCTTAATCAAATGGTCTTCGCAAGGCTTGTTCTACGAGATCCCTTATATTCAAATTATTCCCCTTTGCTGCTGCCGGTCCAAACCCAGCAAGAGGTTTGTCGCACATCTCGTGAATTTTATCTTTAATAATTATTAGACCTTCGTTGTACACTTCGTCAGCATATTGTAAAGTTATGTCATCATTTTCATTTCTAATTTTATTCAATATGTCCTCAAATAAATCATCACGAAACTCATTCCACAGCACCATCGGTCCAGATGCGTGGCAAAATCTTAATATAATGGTAAATCATTCTCTCAGTTTTGCTGCTGTCTCTGAAACAACAGCATCTGACAGTGTTTTTCCCACTGTTCATCTCCTTCTAATAGACAACCAAATCGTGGCAAAAAATTTTCTACAAATGCTTGAGCGACCGATTTTGCTGAAATATCATTTAATGGGTATACTTCCGGCCATCTTGAAAAACGATCTATAATTGTAAGGATATATTGTTTGCCTTCTGATGGTGGTAAGGGCCTACCAAGTCCATGTTAATGTGTTCAAACCTACAACCTGCTACCGTAGAACGGGGCGACATTGGCCCTTTGAGGGTGACTTTGGCCCAATGCGTAAAAACTATTTAAAATGTTATATTTTCTTATCTATTGAAAATATTTAACAAATACATTGATGAATTTATTCTTTGTCCATTTTACTATGCACATGCATACGATAATCTGTTCAAAGATAAAAACAAAGGACTCACGCACAAAAGAATTTGATCACTTCTTAGCGAGCCTTTGAAGTGAAAGTACCAAATTTACGAATTCTTAACATTTTTTTAGAAGACCTCACCACAACGCACCCTCCAAAAAGAACTTAATGTTGACTGCCAATTTGATCAGGATGGCCTGTATTTGACATTCAGAGATGTTACATTGGCCGCATATACTGAATGTTGCTAAATTATATGAAAATTCTTTCAAGGGACAAAGTCACCCCAACCCCTAGGTGACTTTGGCCCAAGCTAAAAAAGTTATCTATCAGCTTCAATCCTACAAATATCACATATATTTTAAGGTAATTATTTTGACGGGCTTTTATAAGTTATACATACATATTTACAAAGAATCAATTCGAACGAGAGAATCCATAGTTCTGACAGACACTGACAACAAACATTTTTTTGGGCCAAACTAACCCCGTCTTACGGTACCAAATTTTGAAATAGTGTGTCTCGAAATATTTGCTTTTTGACACGAAATGCAACATTTGGCCCAAGTGTTACAATCTTTATTCATATTAGGCTAAAAAATTAAAAGTGATGAGTTTCCTCGTAGATCTGATCCCAGGGTGTGCTAAGTTATGGACGAATTCGAATATTTTTGTGCGGAGACGCTCTGATATATATGGTTTATTAACATCAGTTGATATTTCGAAAAAGATTTCTCCTTCTGGGAATATAAATTTCCTTAATTCGAAATTGTTTTCAATGCCGTCTGTTCTTAAAAGTTCCCTTATTTCATCATCTACTTTTTGTTGTTTTGATAAAATTTCAAAGTTAATTTGTGGAGTATGTAACTTTGAAATTGCCATTTCCGATGGGCGAGATTATAAATCTGCTACAATGTTGTTTTTGCCTTTTTTAAATCTAATGTCATTGGTAAATTGAGCGATGTAGCCTAAGTGGTTTGTTTGTCTTGGACTACGTTCAGTCTTTGATGACAAGGAAGTTGTCAAAGGTTTATGATCAGTAAATACCGTAAAATTTCTACCTTCAATAAAAAGTCGAAAATGTTTAATTGAAGAATAAATTGCAAGTAATTCAAGATCAAATGTTGAATATGTTTTTTCGGTATCTGATAGTTTCCTTGAGAAAAACGCTAAAGGTTCCCAATGAGATCCATTTTTTTGTTCTTATGCTGCGGCTATGTACGATCAAGAGGCATCAGTACAAATGCAGAATATACCATCAGGCTTAGGATGATGAAGCATCGTTGCATTAGCTAATTGGTTTTTTACTTCTGAGTAAGTTGTTTTGCAGATTTCTGGCCATATAAATTCCTTATTTTTTAAATTTTTATGCTTATGTAATTTTGATTGGTCATATATTGGAATAAGAAGATTGGCAAATTTAGGAATAAACCAATGATAATAATTTACCATTCCTAAAAATTTTTCAATCTTCTTAATTGAAATTGGTTGATCCAATTCTAAAATTGCTTTGACTCTCTCTTGTGAAGGAATAACTCCTTTTTCAAAAATTTGATATTCTAGGAAAGTTGATTCAGGTACTCCTAAAAGACACTTTGAAATGTTTATGGGAATACTAAATTCTGCTAATCGTTTAAATAATAATCTAAGATGATCTTTGTGTTCGTTTTCGGTTCTACTAAATGCATAGTCATATCATGGATGTGTGGAATCGGGTACCTATCTGGGACAGTTATGGCATTTAATATTCTATAGTCTCCAGATGGTCGCCAATCATTACCTTGTTTAGGAACCATGTGTAAAGGAGAAGATGCTGATGAAGAGGAGGGCCCGCAAATACCAAGTTCCATCATATGTTCAAATTCCATTTTAGCTGCTTTATACCGTTTTTGGTCTAATCTTCGAGGGTTATTAACTGGGAGAGGTCCACTTGTTATAATATGGTGTCTTACGTTGTGTTTTATTGGTGCTTTGTAATTAGGTGCAGCAGTTATTGTAGGAAATTTTTGCTGAAATAGCTTGAAAAGATAAGTTAGTGAGACCATCTATTAAACGACGATTTTTCAAATCTACAGTTAAATCGTGTTTTATTAGGACATCTCCTATAATTGGTCTATCTACCGAAGCAAGAGTGAATGGATGCTTAAACGATCTCCGTGATCCCAAATTAATTATTATTAATTAATTTGTTATTGTTATTACCATTAATTTTGAACCAAAGGTAGATATTTCAGTGCCATTAGCTGCTGATAGATAGATAAAGAAAGAGATAGTTCATTATTTTTAAAATGCAAAATATTTGTTAGGTAAAACAGAAAGATCTGTGCCAGTATCAACAAGAAAGGTAAAACCTATTAATGGATCAGTGATAAATAATCGGCTAGACTTGTTTCGTCCTGCACTACCTTCTGTAGTGCAGGAACAAGTTAGTTGTTTTGATCACTTTCTTTTTCATTTTTAAAAAATTTACATGGTTTGTTGCATTTGTATGCATTATTACCGAATTTCTTATGGTACCAACATAAGTTATCGGCGGTATCTGTGTCCTGACTTCTTTCTCGCGGTTTTGATCTGTTTCTATTGTTAAAACTATTTATGTAATTATTATATCTATAGTAAGGTTGCAAATTATTTCTTTGATATGTATTTCCATTTGAAATTTGCATGCTAGAAATATCTTTAATAATTTCCTTTAGATTATTTGTTTCTTCTTTCATTTTGGGAATTTCATTCATATTATCTAAATTATTATTGTTTTGGTTATTATTATTTACATTATTTTTGTTATTTAATTCTGTTATTTGATTAAGTGATTTTTTTTCATTTTCCCAAAGACTATCAGCTATATCTAATTGTTATGTCATGGGAAGGTATTGATTTGAAATATGAAACCGACTAATAGATTTAGATCGACGATCCAAAAATAACTGTCTAATTGTTTTGGTACCTAATTCATTAGCAGTTCCTGTGATGTGTATCATATACCTATAATATTCGAATGGTTTTCTATCTCCAATGACTGAATGGTATAAAAGATTTGTAATTCTTTCTTCTTCAGTAGGATTTAAACGTTCCATTAATTTCTTCTTGGAAGTGGTGTAAATTGGATTCTCATTTGGCGGATTTTGTATGCTACCTTTTATTTTCTGTATTTTTTCTGGAGAAAGTGCTGTCAACAAAAGTGTATATTTTCTGTTTTCCGATCGAATGTTAAATGCTTTAAATTGTGCTTCAGCGACGATGAACCATAGTTCAGGGGAATTTATCCAAAATGACGGAATTTTAATGTTTCCTGAATTTATTTCAAGGTTCATCGCATTGGTATCCATTTGAGGAAAAGAATCTGTTGTCATTAGTTGTTGCGGAAAAGAGTTAGTTGTATTCGTATTGACTACAGTGGAAATAACATCTGTATTTGTTTCCATATTCTTATGTGTTTAATGAATTATAGTAGAAGTATAGTAATGCCAAATTTTTGGGTTTAAGATAATAATATAAATTCTTATAAATTACTACTTATCTTGATTCTTGATGAATGTTTTTGTTTCTTCGTAAATTTTGTTGATAGATGATTGATCTTCTTTTTATTGTTGAAAGATCTTGATGTTATTCTTTTGTTATTTCTTCATCAGTTTTCTTGAGATATTATTGATCTTCTTGACAAAAACTATTATTGACAAAAAACTCTTGCTAAATTCTGTTGATTGTTGGCTATTTTTTTAAATCCTCAGTCATTGATTTAAAGTTGGTTTTCTTCGATTTTTAATTTAAAATTTAAACTAACTTTTGATTTGTATTATTTTAAACTTTTTAAATAAAATAATTTTCATATTGTAGTAAATTGCACAGTGTACCACGGTCCTACACAGTGTATTGCGGTTCTAATAGTGTACTTATATGTATGCCACTGCGGTTCTAACAGTGTAATTATATGTATACCACTGCGGTTCTAACAGTGTACTTATATGTGTACCAGTTTGACCATTCTGGCTGTTAGAAAGACCAATCTGCCGATCGTATGATCGGCGTCACTTGGTCTTTGGTCTAGTAGTTTTTAGATTTTATTACAACCTGCTGAAGAGTTAAGACGTATGTCAAGTCAATAAAATAGTATTAACAAATTAGTTTGTTTAAATTAAAGACACTAAAATATATTTTTAAGAATTAATTTTCCTTCAATATTAAGTAAATGTCACCTCTTTCATTATTTTTAACTCAGTAATTTACTTTTATATAATTTTAAATTGTTTATTTTATATATTTTATTATTATTATGCATATAATTTATTTATTTATATAATATTTGTGCCATAAAGTTTTTATTTATTTATTGTAATATTTTTATTTATTTATAATATTTTATTGTCTTCTCACTCAAATCAACTTCGTTTCTTTCAACATTTCACATTACATCAATTCTTTTCAAATCAAATTCATTTTTTTAATAATTTCACATCACATCATATTTGTTCAAACCTTTTTAATTATTTATTGATTATATTTTATTCGATTTCTATTATTTGTTTTATTAATTATAACTATTATAAATTTATCAATTTATTATTACTAATTTATTATTTTAATAATTTCTGGAAAAGTTTTACACATGTAAATTGCTGTCATGTTATTTTATTTGAATTATATTCACTACAATATATAAAGTCACAACACAATATATAATATTATTTATTATTTGAATTACATGCAAAAATGTGTTTAAATTCACAAAATTTTAATAATTTCAATTTGCAACTATTAGTTTTTCACTTATTATTTTTATTTTATATGTTTTAGTATTTCTTTTGCTTTTACAGTTAATTATTTAGTTTTTAACTAATTTGGAGATTCGAGTTAGAAGCGCGTTGAGTGTTTTTCACAAATTATTTTCTTCATTCAAATTGAATTTGATTTTTAAGTGAATTTTTAACTCGAACTTGAACGGTGAAACGTTGTGTTGAAAAACGTTAACGGAAAACGTATTTGTGAAACGGTTTCGCCGTTAACGGAACAAATGAACAGTTACTATCGGACAGTGTCAAATTAAATTAAACAAAATTAAAGAAAATAAAAATTAACTAGGACACAAGTTAAGAAATCGTAATTAGATTTGGCCCGAATGGGCCTAAATCGGACACCGAAAAAGGACGCACCACCACCCACTCCTAATAAACCTGTGATTCGACCAAGTGTATTGGAACATGCTCTAACATCGGCACGTATGGAAACGGGGGATCTCCTGGGAGTCCCGGAAAAAATCATGCTCGCTACCATAGAAGGGCCAAAATCATCCAGAATGAATAACCTACCAACGTTGGGACAAAATCGCCCTGTAAACGAACCCCTCGAAACAAAACCAAATACTGGTTCTGTGTTGACCCAATACGGCATGGACAGGTACATTACTGTGACCGCCAAACGCAAACGAAGCCCAACCTCCTCTGCCTCGTCAGCAAAAAGGCCTCAAGAAACCTCCACCAGCAATAGGTTTGCCCTGCTGGAGATGAAAACATTACTGCTGAGCGACAAACCGATTCGACAACTAAAACCAGCGAACCTAAGCCACCACCTATTTACATTCGCGGAGTCGAATCTAAAAGATTGATAAGCGATATCCTATTGTTTGCCGACAATAAATCTTTCCACGTTGCAAACCTGCGGCTGATCCTCTCTAAACTCTTTGAGAAAGTGACCCTGAAGATAATTCTACCCCAAATTAAGGAGCACGTACCGCAGCACCAATTTGGTTTCCAGGCCGAACATAGTTCAGTTGAGCTAGTTCACCGGGTAACAGCGCACATTCGCGAAGCCTTTGAAAGACGGAACTATTGCTCCGCCGCATTCTTAGACGTTGCCCAGGCATTCGATAAGGTGTGGCACGACGGTCTATTACTCAAAATCCAACAAAGAACGCCACAACTGCATCAACTCATCAAATCTAGATGGACCTAGATGGTCGATCCTTCAGAGTACGCTACAAAAATGCAGTCTCATCAAAGCGACCCATCAACGCGGGTGTGCCACAAGGAAGTGTATTTGGACCAATCCTTTACCTGATATTTACAGCCGACATTTCAACATCCACAAATGTCCTAACGTCAACATTTGCTGACGATACGGCAGTGATCTGCACACATAAAAATCCACGTGTAGCAACAGCTGATCTCCAAGCACACCTACACACCTTAGAGGAGTGGTTTAAAATGTGGCGCATCAAAATTAACGAACCGAAAAGCGTCCACGTAACATTCAACCTGAATAAGAAAACATGCCCTCAAGTTCATTTAAACGGCGTCACAATTCCACAGAAGGACGATGTAAAATACCTAGGATTTCACCTCGACCGACGATTATCGTGGGCTAAGCACATCCAGTCAACGAGAGACCAAATGAAAATTATGAGTAGAACCATGTACTGGCTTATCGGCAAACACTCCAAATTATAACTTGAGTATAAAATCCAGTTGTACAAATCACTAATTAAACCCATTTGGAGTTACGGTTGGAGTTAAATTCAGCGTCAGCAATCCATGATACTTAGGAAGATCGTAGGAGCTCCCTGGTACATACGGAACGATAACATCCACAGAGATGTGAATGTTAACAGAGTTAAAGAGGAACTGGAACTTATAAGAAATCGCTACAGAAGGAGGATTGAACAGCATCCTAATCCAGTCGCGAGAGACCTGAAAAACGTAAGATCAACGTCCCGACTGGTGAGGAAAACATTGACATTATAAACTTGGTCTAAAATTTGCAAACCGTGTGTGTACCTGCCCCCGCAGTACATAAAAAAGTTATTTAGTTTTAAGAATTGAATCCTTATTGTTATTTTCTCTTATAGAGAAAGATTCAATAAAAAAAAAAAAAAAAAAAAAAAAAACTTATTTGGAGATGTTTCTCCAGTCGGGATCACCAAGTATGTTGGGTCTTATTCCCAAACATTTTTAAATCACAAAAACACAATATTTTTATAATAATTTTAAAACACTACTATTTACGTTAATAACAAGCTTCAACTGATATACAATTAATTGATTTCCTTAACATTAACAATGATAGCCTACTATACATAAATATTTGGCATGCTGAGCCCTGACACAAGTAAGTTTTTATACAGTGTTTACCTGTGTATATAGTGCATAGTATCCCATATGCATAGTGTATTTATTATTAAGGGAGAATTCCCTTTATTAAGGGAACCGGGAATGAGGAGAGCAAGTGCACCATAGATTTTGAATTAAATGATAAATAAATCCTCATGTGTAAATTATTTTTATATTAAAATTTTAATGTCTTACAACCGTTGTTTACATCAATATACTTACTTCCAACGATTAACTTAGCTTTGAAAGGGACAATGATATTCTAACCCATAATAGCGTCATATTTATTGCTTTTTGAGTCAAATGTCCTCCCAGTAATTGTGGCTTGGAATTTTAATTCCTTGGGCATTTGTGGAACTGTCTTGTGAGTAATATTTGAACCATTAATTGTTGAATAATAAACTGGTTGACCTAGTGTTACTGAAAGGTTTTTATTCTACATTGTGAGACTATTTGTTGAATGGAAAATTAATTTTAGTAATCACGGAGAACCCGGGGGCTGACCAGAAGGTCCTGATCTCAATAATTATAAAACAAAAGAAGAGTATTTAATATTTAGACTATTTGTAGGGATGTAAGTATTGGTTCGGACTCTTAGGAATTACGAAGATCTAATTAAAAGAGCTTATAGCCGTGTTCTTTTGGTCATCGCTATCGAGGACAAAACTAGAGTAGCAAAAGAACGCACCGGACTTGTTCTCGATAGATTACAAACTTTTACTAACTTCACTTTATATTTACATGAACTTTTTTCGATTTTTTTCCATTTTGTGAGCCATTGGTTGCATAAATACCTCACATATTACTTGAATTTAAATTTTCAGATGAAATTAACTGAAAGTTTTGAAGAAAATGTGATTTTTTGGAATTTATAGGAAAATTTAGGTTCGCGTCAAGGAAAATAAACCATGCCGCCATCTGGATATTTCTAGCTCGCCCATTCTGGATATACTGTTCAGAACTAGCGATCTAGTTCCAGTAATTGTTCAGAACTGGACTTGTTCTGAAGAATGTATGGGATTTGACAGTTCAGTTCTATTAGAGTGACTAAAAGAACACAGCTTATGTAGTTTCTTGTTCTACCTCTTATTAGGAACAAGGTCAACCAATTTAGTCAGTGATTGCTATGGCAATCTTATATATGCCCAATATGACGCCCGGTTGGTTGTCTGTATTATCGACTATTGCAGCTTTGGCCAGGTTACAGCTGATGTCAATCTCGACCTGGGCCTTGAAAGATTCAGAATATGTCTCGTTTTGCCTAACAAACAGGTTAATGATCTTGGCATTTCCTTTACCGATGGTAGAGTTAGGGAATTCCTCTTGACTTGGAATTTCGGACGTATTCCCTTCTTAAGGAATGTGGTAGTTCACATATTGTAAGAAAGAATCATTGCTGGGAGCTCCAAGGCTTTTCCCCAGTTTCAATGACTTTTCCTTGCTTCGGTGTTCACGTCATTAGTCTTGTTTCGGGTCATAATTATTGGGTCTACGATTTGTGGTTTCAGATTATGGATTTAAAATTTTGATTGATATTGGACTTAGATTTCTGATTTTGACTGAGATTTGGATTCGGATAGAATAAGGATTTGATTCGATTTGGGTTAGATTAGATTTTTATTATTGATTTTGACTTATATTTAGAATTCTAATTTTTGAATAAGTTTTTATGGGCGTAAACAGATTTACGATTTAGATTTAGAAAGTTTTAGAATTTTGATTCGTTTTAGACTTAAATTTTAGAGTTTTTTTCTTTAATTTGGTTTTGTTTTACAATGGTTTAGATTCGGTTTGGGTTTAGATTAGAACTTGATTTCGATTTAAAATTTTTCTCTTGATTTTGAAATACGATCAGTTGCTGGATTTCGATTTTGATTTTGAACAAATGTTGGATTTCTGAAATTTAGAGCTTAAGCTTCGATTAGGTTTGGAATTTTAAATTTGGGTTTCGATTTTATATTCGATTATATGGATATCGATTATATTCCTGCATAAACTTGTTAATTATTGTTAACGTTTGGGTGCTTCCGATCGCGTCTGTTTTGTTTTTTGATTGAAGGGAAAAACATTTAAAATTATATCTCATTGGGCAGTTTTGCCACGTCTTTAAGAACCTTTTTAGACGTTAGTGTCATTCACGACTAATATCATGTTTTAGGGTTTTTATTGGTTTGAAGAAGTTATGGTTTGTTTATGGTTGGACAAATATTGTAATATAAATTATTTTATATTTTTATAATGGTATAGGATAGAGAAAGTTGTGGAAAATTGTAAATATAGCTATTAATTTCTGGCAATTTTTGTAACCAAGTAAAAAAAATAAAATTCTAAATGCTTAAGAACAGTATTTCAATTCAGCTTACTTAGTTTTAGCAGGGTTAATTTAGCTTTAAGAGTTTTAAGAGAAATATTATTTTGTATTCACATGTTTCTTCAAGATTGCATTATTGTATTTACATGTTTCTCAATTATTAAATTAGATCATCTTTTAAAAAAAAAAATTCAACCACCAAAAGCCACCAAAATTTTTGTTACGAATTATTTATCTTTCAATTTTGTAACATGGGACCGAGGAATGCTTGTAGCTTACTTCACTCGACCTCTTTGAGTGCGATAAATTTCCAAAATCCTGTTCACATGTCCTTGGGGCTTTTCCCCTTTTTTCTTCTGCATGTTACACTTGAGGAACAGAAAAAAACTCGAAATTTACGTATAACGATTTTTATTTTGATCGTTTTGAAATTTATGTTACAAGGCTTATCGCCAATATTTTAAATTTATTTCCATCGTTTAGTGTTCGAGATCTTGGTTTTATGATTCTGATAAGAATAATTTTGATACTAAAATATTTTCTACCACTATTTCATACTTATTTCGTTTGTTTTTTTTTTTGCACAATTTTTCAATTATGAAAAATTGAAAATTCAATTTAAAGGTACATATATATTTCATATAAAGGCTCTTGGTTCCCAATCGCTAAATTTACTTAACTTCATATTCTATTCGGAAGATTTTTAATTTGAAAAAATAAATCTCTAAATTGCTGCAACTTCTTATTTTTAATATTTAGATTCTTAGTTTTTTAAACTTGTTTCGACTTCGTATTTTTTTTTCTCATATTTTACTTTATTATTCTTAGTTTACAATCACATAAATTATTTCGACTTCGTAATTTCATGCTCTTATTTTATTTCATGATTCTTTGTTTTCAGTCACTTGAATTATCTCCACTTCGAATTATATTCTAAAAAGTTTTTAATTTGCTTCAGACGTCACATTTCATTTTAAGATTTTTAATATATTTCGACTTCGTCTTTTATTCTCATATTTTTCTTTACGATTCTTAGCGTTTGATCATTGGCTTTACATATTAAAACTTGGATTTGCTTCAGAAATTTCTGACGATTTTTATTTTGATAACAAAAAAGCTAAATTATTATTTGAATAAAAGTTTGATTTACAATTAAAGCTAAATAATTTTCCCACAGAATTCAATTCCTAAGTATATATTTTATTTAAAGGTTCACAATCACTCAATTTAATTCACTTCATATTTTTATAATTATTAGTTTTCAATCACTTGATTTACTTCAACTTCGTATTTCATTTTAAAAAAAATTGTGATTTGCTTCAAAAATTTCTAATTTATTTCAAACTTCATGTTATATTTTTTTGAGTTCTAGTTTTACATTTTGTTATTCCACCGGACAGCACGTCGTCCATTCGTCAAAACCGACTGCCGGCGTCGGCTGCCAACTCGGCAAAACAACTATTTCTGTTTTGCTGTTGTTATTGAGGTTTGAAATTATTATTTTTATAAAAGAATTGTGGTTGTTATGATTATTAGATGAACTTTTGTTAGGCATATTCTTATTATGGCTATGTGGATTCACAGGAATTTGTTTAGTTGCTTTTTTTATCATCGGATTTTCAAATTTATATTTATTATAATTATTTTTGCTCATTCGACTACGGAAATCAACTGCATCTTTATCGAACTTATTGTAAATTTCAATAACTGTTGCCTTTTCAGGGATAGTACCCCGCAAAAAGTCATTTATTTTACTGCTGAGGATATCTACAAGGTACCTATCGTTATTGCAATGCATATTCAATTAATGAATAGCATGATTCTGAGTTCGAGGTTGTTTTGGCATAGTTGACATGTCCTTTCTACAGAGCTGGTAATCTCCTGCACCGTATATTCGTCACGACCGTTCAACTTACGAAGTTTGTGGACATAATTTAAAAATTGCTCCGTAGATAGAGAAAAACTTTGTTGTATTACTGGATGTCGGTGTTCTGTTTGCTATTGCTGCTGTTGCTGCTGAGACAATTACATCCCTTTTATCCTTCTTTGCAGTGCAACAATCCGAGCTTCCTGTTGTTCAATTACATTTCTTAAACGATCGTTTTCCTTCGCGAACCGATTATTGTCAATAACAACATTTCTTTGGTTTATCATACTCTGTCAACTGTCTCTCACTTATCTCTTCCTCTTTATTTTAAAACCGCAATTTTAGGTTGTATTATTTGATTTCAAATCACCCTTAAAATCAACAGTTTTATATATTATTCTTTAACTAACTGTATCCGCCGGCTTTGCTGGGCATTACGTGATACTGTATATGTTTTGTATACAGTATGGTGTGTTTGTTGATACTTTATATGTCTTGTGTTTTTCTTTAGTTATAAATTTTTGATTCTTGGCAGTTATCTCTTGATTGTAGTGTTAAAGTTTGTAGTTCATATCGTTAATTTCAATTTCAATACCATAGATGGCAGCACATTGTAAATCAATTGTAACATACTTCATTTCATACTAAATAAATTACATCTAATCACAACAGGTTATGGGTCTGCACGTGGATTAATTCGAGCTGCTTAAATTTAATTATAAAATAGTGAATTAGTTGAGTTACTAAGTTTTCTTTGGTCGTCTTTGAAATAGCCAACAATGGACTTGAAAAGACACATCAAACCGTTGATAGGTGCAGTAGATTGGCCAATGTAGAAGCGAAAGGTACGTGATATTCTTGATTATCATGAAGGCGCTCTGGATGTAATCGACAAGAAATTGGAAAAACCTGAGGAACCTAGTGTTTCGGCAATAGCGGAAGATAAGTTACTGTACAAAGAGAATAGTGACTTATATCGAAAAGCCAACAGCTACGCGAAATCGATGGTAACGAGTTCGGTCACTGATGCCGTATATGAAAAAATAATGGACAAAGATACTGCATATGATGCTTGGGAAGCGTTAAAAGATCAGTTTGAGGCATCATCGAAAGATCATCTCTTTGGGTTATATAACGAGTTCTTCGCGTTTTCTTGGTCGCATGCAGATGACGTTTCGACGCACATTGTGAAGCTGAGAAGTTTGTGGACTGAATTGAATAATGGTCTTCTAGCTAAAAAGGAAAATAAGTTACCAGATTTGCTTTTAGTTTGCAAAACATTATTTATCTTACCAGCAGCATTCGAGACATTCAGGTCTAGTTGGAAGATTCTAAAAAAGGACACGGAGAAAAGTTTTAATGAGTTAACAGTGCAGTTATGTTTATTCAAAAGAAACATGAAAAAGTCTGTCGATAGTGAAAAGTTTACTCAAGAGGCTTTAATAGCAAATTCAGCTAAAGAAAAACAGACACATAGCAATAAACCAAACAAACGAGGATCTGTTTGTAATTACTGTGGCGGAAAGGGTCAGTGGGTCAAAGATTGTCGCAAATGGATAGCAAAAGGACGACCACCCAAAAATAAGTGTCAAATAAATTCGATGCACAAAGTAATGCACTTGATGTTGCAATAACTCTTTGCACTTTTGTGAATCCAAACCATTTTGCACAAGAGGATAATTCAATAAGCTGGTGGATCCATAATGGAGCTTTATAGCTTTTAAAGAGTTTCGAAGTCAGCGCACAATCAGAGCGGCAGGTCAGGAAAAGCTCAAAGCACTTGGTCAAGGGACTTTAAAGATTTTGTCTAAAGCTAACGAAAAAAATATGATTTTAATCTTGCAAGACGTATGGAACGTTCCTGACATCTAAAAATTTTCTTTCAATTCTAGCCGCACAAGATTTGAACAGAGACAGTAAATTTGAATCTTCATCTACAAAGTGTTATCTAAGAGTTAATGGCAAAATTGTACTGAGCGGAACACGGAAGGTTAGTGGCACATTGTTTCATGCAAACATAAAACCAATTGCTGCCGAGCGAGATGCAAATATAAACCTTGCAGCATCAGAATTCTTTGTTGCAACTCTACTATGAAAGACACGTTAGAGCTTTACTTGCTAGAGAACTAGGTATCAACGTCACCTTAAGCAGTGATTTTTGTGAGCCGTGCATCTATAGCAAGGCACACCGTTTGCCTTTTGGTACTAGACAGCAAGCTATTGAACCAGATATCAGCTGATTTAGTCGCACCTTTTCACGAGTCTTTTACCAAGAACGGATTCTTCATCGAGTTCAGAGACAATTATACGAAATTCCGCTATGGTTTCGTGCTCAATCAGAAGTCACAAGTAAAAGAAGCATTTCTACAAATGTTTGTTGATGGGAAACGGCAAGGCCATGTAATTAAAGAGTTACTAAGCGAAGGAGTGGTGAATTTGACAATGAAAATATTAGATCCATCCTCAAAGAACATGGCATAACGCACAGGTTAACCGCACCATATACACCCGAACAAAATGGATGCAGTGAGCGTGACAATCGCACTGTCATAGAAATGGCACGAACCTTTAACTATTCAAATCCAGACATGAACTATCCTGCAGCTATCTGGGCAGAGTTTGTAAATACCGCAGTGTACATTCTAAACAGAACTGGAACATCACCCGTAGATGATAAGAGTCTCACGAACTTTGGATGCGAAAGAAGGCTAGGATAAAGCACTTTCGTACGATAAGCTCTACTTGTTTCGTTCATGTTCCATCTGAAAGACGTAAGAAAATGGACAGAAAAGCCATAAAGGGCTACTTAGTGGGATATGATTGTGATGAAAGGTATAGAATTTATATTAAAGAAAGCGGGAAAATAATCATATCTAGAGATGTATTGTTTCAAGAAAAGCCTGGAAGGTGTCTAAAAAGAGTCAGCTTACAGCTGGAAACCTCTGTTTCAAACGAGAAAGGTACTAACATGCCAATTAAGTCAGATGATAGTGAATCAGATGAAAATTTAGAAGATGTTGAAGGCAGTGGCAAAACCGATATTTCAGAAAAAGAAGAGGATAATCTACCTCAATCACAGGCAAGAAGTTTGCGAGATCATTGAATCTTGAAAACTCCAAAGTATCTTAATGATTATGTCATGGTCTTTGAAAATATAATCAATCCCTCAACCGATCCAGAATTTTTGTGAAGTAGCAATTAACAGTGAAGCTAAAGTTGAATGCAAAAAGGCCATGGATACAGAAATGCGCTCTTTAAAGGAAAATCAGACTTGGACATTAACTAATAAACCACATGGAGCAAGAATACTGCCATGTAAGTGGGTCTATCGTCTTAAGACAAATCCAGATGGGTCGATCGATAAATACAAAGCACGTGTGGTCGTAAAAGGATGTGCTCAACGGCAAGGTGAAGACTACAATCAAACATTTAGTCCAGTCCCAAGAATGGCAACGATCCGATCTATCATAAGTAAAGCCGCAAGTGAGGATATGTTTCTCATGCAATTTGATGTGTCAACAGCTTTTCTCTATGAAATCAATTTTCTCTAGAAGAAATCATATACATTCAGCAACTAGAAGAGTATGATGATGGCACTGATCGGGTGTCAGTCAGTTAAGAAAAAGCTTGTACGGTCTTAAGCAAGCACCAAGATGCTGGTACAGTCGCTTTGGAAAATTTCTCTTATTACTAGGTTTTACGCTAAGCGAAGAAGATCCACGTCTTTACATAAGGATCGTGCATGGAAAACGCTTAATATAGGTCTTATACGTTGATGATGGAATGATTGCAGCTAATGATCGAAAGGAATTAGAAATATTTCTAAATAATTTGAAATCGGAATTCAAGATTATTTCGAAACCGGCTGATTTCTTTTTGGGACAACAAATCGAGCAGGCAGATAAGTTCATTCGAGTTAGCCAGAATGCACATTCTAAGAAGATTTTAGAACGGTTTAACTTTAACGAATGCAGACCAGTTACAACACCAATGTTAAAAGGAACCGAAATATCAAAGTTAGGGAAAGTTGACGAAAAGGTGCAGAACTTTCCATACAGGCAGGCAGTTGGAGCTCTAATGTATCTAATGCTTGGTACGAGGCCTGATCTGACTTTTAGTGTTGGTTTTGCGCTAAAGGTCATTGGAAAATTCTTCGAAAGAAGATGTTACACGAGATTTAAGATTTTATGCGATAAAATGGGACTCTCATAAATGATTTATTTTTCTTTGTATTAGTTGTAAAAGATTAAGACAATTTTGTTCAATTCCATTAACAAGGGAAAGTGTTAAAGTTTGTAGTTCATGTTGTTAATTTCAATTTCAATACCATAGATGGCAGCACATTGTAAATCAATTGTAACATACTTCATTTCATAGTAAATAAATTGCGTCTAGTCACAACATGTAACATAAGCTCAAAAACTTTCAAAAATATTTGGCTATTTCAAAAATGTTTTTATTAACGTTTGGTTACAAATTTTCGTCGTAACGCAGATAGTTAATTGAAGGTATCAAAATTGCTCAATTAGGGAATGAGAAAACCTAAGCCACGTTATCAAGAATAAATGAGCGGAATTGTTTTCAACATAGATAGCTTAATTGAAGTGATAGCCAGGACGGATATGTTTGAGCGATACGTATAATAGTGATATATGAAGAATTATATAACGCATATCAAGTTCTTCTCTAGTTATAACAAACGCCACTTCATAAAGGTGCATTTTAGCGTCTGGCAAGCTCTCCAGTTAGTGTTTTGAATATTTAAAACAATTATAACTGATCTACACCATGTTGTTGCAAAAAAAAAAATGCAAACTACATAGGGTAAGTGCACTAGTTACCGGACACGTACTAGTTACCGGACACTTTGATCTTTATGATAAAAATAACAGTTATCTCAACGAGATCCTGGAATGTAATTAGGACATTCGGTAATTACATCCTTTTTGCTTACCTAGAAAGGATCAAATGAACAGGATACGTTCTTTTAACGATAAAATGAATTGTTTTTGTCAATCACTCTACGTCTATTCTAAGCTTATTGAAGTTTATTTTTTACTTTTTAGTTTGGAGTTGTATTAATGCGTGTTTTTCAGTTTTTTTAAGCTATTGTTTATTATTTATTACTAAATTTCAATTCCACTAAGTATTTTCATGGATAAATTTCAATTCCACTTAGTATTTTCAATAAATACATCAAGTGTCCGGAAACTAGTGCAAAATGACTTTTTTTACATAACCATAATTATGACGATAAGTATAATTAATAAGTGAAAATTTTTATTACTGATCAAAAGAAAACAAAAAAATGAATCAAAAAATTGACATTGTATATGAAAATTTTCATTATTGTAAATACTATAGTTGTTTAAATCCAACGAAATCGTAAAGTGTCCGGAAACTAGTACATTTACCCTATACTAAAATGTTTGGTGCCTGGAATCGCATTCCATCAACTGCAACTTGCACATAATCGTCACCCATGGGTTTCTAAAAATTTAGGTTCAACCAGGAAAGAGTGATCCTATGTGAGAATATATTTTTCAGCACGTTCCTAGTGCTTAACTTCTAAGTTTTCATGCACCGCAATGTTCACACATTTTTTCCATTGTGCTGACGTTTACAAATGGATGCATACTTTTCGTCGTAATTGATGTTGTAATGAAATGTCACTTCTGTTTTAAGTTTTGCTGCTCGTTGTTCTTCTGACTCTCATGCACGTGGTCGAGGAATTCGAGAATGACATACCATATGATAGACATATAGATTGATACACGTTGAAAAGGCATGCGCGCAGAAAACAAACACTATTAGTCAAACTTTTAAACTTTATACAATTACTCTTGTTTTTATCATGCTGTGTTGTAATGATTCATTTAAAATTAATAATGTTAACTTGATGAACGAATATTTGAAAATTATCAACAAATGGTTTAAAATTTTGAATGAGTATTGTAAACTTATAAACGAACATTGTTACGCTTATCAAAGGAAAATTTTAATTTTCTAAACCTCTCTCTGATTCAATCCATCTTATAGGACAACGTTAAACCAATGTCCCATGAGAATCCAATAATTCTTCGAGGAAATCTCTATGATCATCCCATGACTGGCTCGTTTCTGCGACCACGTATGTAACTCTAATTGCTGTCGTGAGAAGGCATTACAGTTATTATTGAATTTCTAGGATTATTGGATTTCTAGGATTTGGGGATAAGATCCTAAAGTCACAGAATATTAAAACCCGGAGAAGAAAGGAAATAGAAAAATCCTATAGAAAAAAGGAAAGAAATATATGTGCTAGAATTAATAATCTATATTAATTTGAATAAAGGTTCTGTTCATTAAACAATAATACACAACTCGCTTTCGAAAATTCATTACAAAATCCATAATTTTAAAATTTCAGCTTTTTGTATAAAACCCATACAAATGTGTCCAAAGAAATGAATCATACTCAACATGTATTCGTATTAATATTCGTTGCTCGGTATTCGATTCTCTTCCATGCAAAAGTATCGAATTAAAGAAACGAACCATACCGATACGGATCATTCGATGTCATTTATTCCTATAGGGGAAAACAGATGGGAAAAGTATGATTTTAAAATCACAGTCGGAGCCGTGGTTGTTATTCAACAATCACAGTGATAAATCATAAACGTCATGAACGTTGCTTTTTCCTTTCATTCAAGACTTGATTCCGGTCTCGGGTTCCAATGTAATAAAAATACATCAAAGACACACGAATTAAAATTCTCCGTAGTTCACTTATTAGTCCCAACCGCACTAATAAAATAATAATAAAATCAAAAATCATTTGAAAATTCATCCAATTCAATTAGTCATTGCGTCAAAAATTGTTCTAAATATATTTAAAATCTATTTAAAGAGTAAGCGAAGAGAGGAAATTTAGTTTTTTAGGAAAGAATTTGAAGAAGACCATAATTAATTATGAAAATCCAGTCCGTTTTTAAAACGGAGGTTTTTCAAGTAATTTCCCACTAGTTAACAGCGTTATATTTCAGTCTGAAATAATCACAGCGATCACAGGAATCATAGCGATCACAGAAAACACAGCGATCACAGAAATCGCCGTGAGTCACAATCACGACGATATGTCTGAAAAAAGAAACAAAGAGAAACGACGAATGAAATATACGCGAGAGATCGTTCGAACCTCACGACGTACTTATCGGCGAGTTGCCGAATATAATGCGGTTGATCGCAGTGACATAAATTAAGAGAGATCGTGCGATTAAAGTACCGAATCGCTCTCTCCAATACGGCTCACGCTTAAGAGATAGATAGATAGTTGCTTTATTTTTAGCTTTCACAGCTAGTTATGTCAATTTTAACAATTTTGTCATCATTTTCATTTTAACATAAGAAAAAGAAAAACTTAACTTATATCCACAGCAATTATTGCAAGTGCGTCCCTAGTTGTACCATATGTTTCATCACAAATTGTTATTTAAGTGAGTCAATAATTTTCTTTTGAAAACATCTAAGCTCTGTGCAGGTCTCAATTCTTCTGGAAGATCGTTAAACAATTTAAAACCATTATATACTAAGCTTTTCTGAGCACCAAATGTGCGTTTAAACGGCGGAGCAATATGATTGCTTTGGTTACTTCTCTCACATACATAACTAATTTTATCACACAATTCTTTGTTAACAAAACCATTTTTCATTTTAAAAACTAACAATAAAACATTTCTCATAATTCTTTTACTTACAATTAAAAAGTTAAGCTTTTCAGTCATTTCTCTCACTGGCGTATAAATATCACAGTGCAGAATTCTTCTCATTGCTTTGTTTTGCAATTTCTGCAACCTATCAATTTCCTCTAAATTAGAATATAAAAAAATTGTTGAAGAATATTCCATATGAGGAGCTATGATGGTTTTATAAATCAGGCTTCTTGTATCAGGGCCAACATAATTGCCGACTCTGTTCAACAAGCCTAATTTTGCCCCAAAAATACATTCTACATAAGCAACATGTTTCTTAAATGTAAGAAATTCATCTAAGAGTGTGAGAGTGAGAGTGACCGGTAACGATATGTACCCAACAGAAACGATTCAATATTTTAATTGCCCGATCTCTCTTAATTTATTTACCTTAAGACTAAGCACCAAAGTAGAATTTCTTTTGCAATGAAAACCGTCAAAACTTTCAAACGTGAATATTTCAAAAAGGTTTCAACCGATACTCTCCTTCCAGCCAGTATTCTTTGTTCCAAATTTTAATAAAATCGACTATGTAGATTCCGAGTTTTGCCGCGACAAACATTCTGAAAGAGATATTTTCTTATATATATAAGATTTCACAATGTCTTAAAAACTCACTCAATAGTTCTATATATATAATATTATATTCTATATTATTACTTAATTTCAGTTTTTTTTTTTTCAAAAACTCACTTTAAACCAACTCGTTCTTGAAATCAACAGTTCTATACTCAATTTCGCAGTTTTTTCTTCTAACAAAAATTACACTTAAACTTCGCAGTCTTATACTTATTCTTGAATTTTACATATCTCAATGCAACAAATGTATTTTTATTTAGCGTGCACTTTTGTTTTCTTTTAAACCTTTTTCTGCACTCGATTTTAGGTTTCGAACTTTGTAATTGGTTTTCTTATTTTCAAAAAATAAAAAAAAAATTTCATCAATATGTGTAACTTTTTCTTTTTTTTTGTTCGAAAGAAGTAAATTCCACTGATAGGAAATTTAAACAAAATCCACCGTTTACTTTGAATGTAATAAAGTTGGTTTTCCATAAATGTATCTGTAATGAAACCGGTTAAAATTTGTTTCAAAGCACCAAAAAAGTGAAAACGTATCTTCACAGTCACGGAAAAAGATTTGGTATTTGAAATCCTCTCGTTGGAGACATTTAGCTAAATTTCCTATGTTATGCTTTCTGTCACTCTTTTTATTACGTTTGCATTTCGTTTGTCAGAATATTCGCGTTCCTTTCGCGGCTCTGCTCATGACCGTAACGCCACCCGACGACCTCTCCGAAACTTCTGACCAGGAAATGGCAGAAGATCCCAGCACCACTATTGAAAAGCTAATTCGCGAAAATGCGAAGCTCCTGGAGAAGATTTCGCAGCTTACTGAGCAAGCTTATAAGTATTTCCCAGATTAACAAAACCTCCCAAAAATCCTCAAAAAAGCTGAAAAAAGAAAAAACCGGCAAAAACACCAAACGCCCACGCCCAACCACCCCCAGCACATCCGAGCCCGAATTCCTAAGCTTTGACTCCACCGATACCTCCCAGAACAACTCCCCAGCACCGATGGCAACGCAAACCACAACACCCGAGCCATCAAAATCCCCATCCCTATCAAATCCCAGCAATCAACCCCAACAACCAGCCAACGACCGAAAACCCCGCCAACTCCCGATTGCCCTAAGGGAAGCCAAAAAATGGACCGAAATCAAACGCCTGATATCAGACCACTCCATTAAAATAACACAAGCCAAACGAGTTCACCTTGGAATCCAAATCCTTCCCGAAAACCCCTTCGACCACAGGGCTATCATTCAACTGTTCAAAGAACGGAAATACCAATACCACACCTACCTCCACCAGGAGGAAAAAGGTCTCAATATAATCATCCGAGGTCTCGAGGACCTATCCCCGAAACACGTAGAAGAGGACCTAATAAGCCAAGGCTTCTCCCCCAAAGAGTGCTACTTCCTAAGAACCAGAACCAACCAAGGGCGCCTCATCAAAATCATCTTACCAAGAACAGAGACAAACATTTACAATGTTAAAAACGATCTGCAGTCTAGTTGTAAAAATAGAATCGCAGAACCCCAAAAAGACCCCCAGACAATGTCACAATTGCCAACAATTCGGTCACGCAGCCAACTGCTGCGCAGCGAAACTCAAATGTGTGAAATGTGACGGTGAACACCACTTCCTGAATTGCCCGAAGCCCGCCACAGAGAAAGCAACCTGCACAAACTGCGGAGGCAACCACACCGCCAACTACGGAGGCTGCCCCAAAAACCCAAAAAATCTATCATACCTGTCCTATTACCGTGCCGCCCAAACAGCCACCCCCCAATCCTCTCCCAAACCACAACAACAGCCACAACCATCCCCCCTTACAAAACCACCTACACACAACACACCAACCACAACCCCTCCCCCAACAATCCAACTCCTACCAATAATGGCCCATATTGAAAAATTCTGTACAAACTTGCAGGTGCACATAAGCGCGCTGCTAAAAGAAATGGCAGACGCTATTAACACAGAGATGCAAAATCCCAAACTCTAAAGCAACATGCCCCACAGTCCCACCCCACACCTCCAAATGACCGACCCACCCCATATCTCCATACTTACCTGGAATGCCAATTCCGTGGTTTCGAAGAAGGATGAACTAGCCCAATTTTTATATGATAACCAGATAGACATCGTGCTGATCCAAGAAACCTTCTTGAAACCCGGAATCAGCTTCCGAATCCCAAACTACCAAATGTACCGCAACGACAGGCTGGTAGGAAGAGGAGGAGGAACAGCATTCCTGGTAAAATGAGACATCCCTCACGATCCCATTAACAACTCAAATCTCCAAGGAGTTGAAGCCACTTCCATAAAAATAAACTCCTCCCCCTTCAACCTTATAGTGACATCCGTCTACAAACCTCCAAAGGCTCAAAAACTTGAAGAGGACCTAAGCGAACTCTTCAATCACTCCCACCCGACATTCCTGGCAGGCGACCTCAACTCCTACCACCGTGCCTGGGGTGCCCCCTCTACTAACGCTTCGGGTAAAAAACTATACAGCTTCACGACAAATCAGAATATCCAGATGCATATCCCTAACGAGCCAACATACTATGGCCTGGTCCATAATAAAGTGCTCGACCTAGGGCTTAGCAAAGGCATTCACTGCGACATCCATATAAGAGTACTAGACGAACTCGGCTCGGACCACAAACCAGTCATCTTCCTACTGATGCACCTACACATTAGCACCCCGCCCCAAAAAAAAAAAAGGTCCCTGTCTGAAGAAACCCCAAACCAAAGAACACTCGAAACAGACAGCGACATTGATGATGTTGTCAAGTGCCTCACAGAGAAAATAACGACAGCAAAATCGCAGCACACACAATCGCTTCCGGAAGGAAGATACAACCCTTACGATCTTCCAAGAGAAGTAAAAGGCTCATTCGCCTGAGAATCAGAAAAAGAAAAAGAGCTAGGGGAACGAATGACCCCACACTGCGCAGAGAGGCTAATCGAATGACAAACGAGATCCGAGCCCGCATATCCCAATTTAAAAATGAAAGATTGGGCAACTTCCTTGAGAACCTCGAAACAGGCCACAAAAGCTTCTTCAGTCTAATGATACCCAACCTACAAGGTCAAAATGGCAGCCCCATCTGTGACAGCCACGGAAAAGCAGAAGCTTTCGCAGACGCACTGGAACTGCAATTCCGCGAAAACTCATCAGATGAGGAAAACGACTCAACCCCTATAAACGCACAGTCCCAACAACTCCAATCCTTAACCATCCCCCCCGAGGACCTCGACAGATACGACACGAACAAAGAAGAGGTACGTGATATAATCAAAAACCTCACCGCCCGCAAAGCCCCCGGATATGACCACATCACAAACAATTGTTTGAAACATATGCCGGACAACATTCTGCAAGAAATTGCTACAATAATCAACGCAGTGTTCCACCTGCGAAGATTCCCCCAATCCTGGAAACTGTCAACCATCATTGTCTTCCCAAAAAAGGGCCAAGACCTCACCCCCCCACAAAACTGGAGACCCATCAGCCTACTACCCAGCATTGCCAAAATTGCAGAACGCATTATTCTTTCCCGTCTAAAAGGAGAGGCAGAGGACAGGCAAATCATTCCGCCCGAACAATTTGGATTTCAGGCACACCTCTCCACTGAACTACAACTGGCCAGGGTTGTACAATACATTATCACAGGGATGAACAAAAGGCAAGCCACCGGCTTAGTTATGTTCGACATAGCCAAGGCCTTCGACAAAGTCTGGCATGCAGGACTTATTGTTAAACTGCAGCAATACCAAATCCCTCTCCAACTGACGCAAATCATAGGATCCTACCTCCAAAACAGGAAGTTTCAAGTCAAAATCAACAATCACCTCTCAACGCAGAGACTGATTCAGGCTGGAGTCCCCCAAGGATCACCACTATCGCCCCTGCTATACACCTTGTATACGGCAGATATCCCAAAACTATCACGTACCCAAATATCCCTGTACGCAGACGATACGTGCATCTTTCTATCCTCCAAATCAGCACGATACATTACCAGCTATGTATCTGCAAAAACACATAGACAAACTAAGGGAATACTTTGACTAGTGGAAAATCAAAGTAAACCCGGACAAACCACAAGCAATCCTTGTCTCAAGGAAACGGAACATGCACCCAAGAAACCTCAAAATCTCCGACCAACCCGTCCCATGGAAAACCAAAGCCAAATACCTCGGCCTAACCATAGACAACAAGCTGACCTGGCGGCAACACGTACAGGAAAAACGGCTTGCATGTAATATTGGGAGAGGTCGTTCAAATAAAAGTCATTAGCTGTGTTCTTTTAGTCACTCTAATAGAACTGAACTGTCAAATCCCATACATTCTTCAGAACAAGTCCAGTTCTGAACAATTACTGGAACTAGATCGCTAGTTCTGAACAGCATATCCAGAATGGGCGAGCTAGAAATATCCAGATGGCGGCATGGTTTATTTTCCTTGACGCGAACCTAAATTTTCCTAAAAATTCCAAAAAATCACATTTTCTTCAAAACTTTCAGTTAATTTCATCTGAAAATTTAAATTCAAGTAATATGTGAGGAATTTATACAAGCAAGGGCTAACAAAATGAAAAAAAATCGAAAAAAGTTCATGTAAATATAAAGTGAAGTTGGTAAAAGTTTGTAATCTATCAAGAACAAGTCCGGTGCGTTCTTTTGCTACTCTAGTTTTGTACTCGATAGCGATGACCAAAAGAACACGGCTATTTATAATTTAATTATTGAATGTATATATTCAATTATTCTTTTTCCTTTAGACACAACTAGAACTGCAACTTAAACCCAGAAAATTATCTGAAAGACTGAAAGTATAAAATATCTTACTCAACTATTTATTTCAAATCTTATCAACCAAAATCCAAATTAGTCCCTAAATTCCTAACTAATGTTTGCACAGCTGCTCCCGCAACTGAGAAACCACTATCCTTTCTAAAGGTTTAAAATAAACATAAAACAGAAAAATAACATGCATCGAATATGTGTATTTACTTAGGACTAAACATGCAATTCTGAAAAGGAAGAAAAATTTCATTTGTATTTATTTTGTTTTGAACACTTTTATTTTTGAAAATCTCAACATGTAACAAAATCCTTCACTCCCTTTACCCGATTATCAAATCGAAAAAACTAACACACAAAAATAAACTTCTCATATACAAGCAAGTCATCAGACCCTGCTTACTATATGCCAGCACTGTCCTTAGCACAGCTGTTAATCCACCCTGGAGCTTCTGCAACGACAACAAAATATCTCCTTACGGAAAATATTTGCCATTCCCTGGTATATCCGAAACTCCGATATCCACAAAGAACTGGACATAGAATCCGTCAAACAATATATCAGGGATCGAGCACTAAAGCTCTTCGAAAAAGTAGAAAACTCCACAAACACGACGTTAACAGAACAACTACTAACCAACTCACAATCCACAGAAACATACCCAAACATTAGACAAAACACAAACATTACACTGATTTAACAAAACACTGAACGAATGAGTGGGTGTCAACGGCACCTACCCTGAAAAAGAAGCCAGAGTGCCACCGGCACTAGCTTCGAAACATCAGAGTTCACAGAGGGGTCATGAGCAGATCAACTTTTATTCATGGAACAACAAAAATTTCTGTGGTATCCTGCACACGTTTGAAAATGTGAACAGAAGCACTGCTTACAGAGAAAAATTTGAGCATGACTGTATTTCTGTTTTCATATTTGGTAGAACTGACGATTTAACCATGTAAAATCTGTCAACTTAATTTAATGTCAATTGTCATATGAAAATATGTAATGTTCACCTGCATTAAATCTGATCTTGGCGTCATATTCAATAGTTCCTTAATAAATCACGGTTAAAAATTATTAAATTGAAATAATTGAAATTGTAAACGACAATTGTCAAAATATCACCAGGTTAGCCAACCTTGAAAAATTAAATTTTTTGCGTTCCATTCGTCATGAGCAATGTGAAAGGAACGCGACTAATGTTTCTATTCAACGTCCATATCCCTTAACATTTTAATTTAAAATGAACGTTCATTTGGATTTTTTGGTTTAGATATTCGTTAACAATGAGTGGCATAAAAGTGCGAGTGGGAATACGTTCCAAACAATTGATCCTTCTACTGAGAAAGTGATTGCTGAAGTTCAACAAGGAAATTTTCAAGATGTAAATGCAGCTGTTGTAGCAGCAAGAAATGCTTTCAGGCAAAACTGAACACCAGTAACTGGTGAAGTATAATATTATACAAAATAATACCGTTTTAGGCTAGGCTCGTCTTGGCGGCGTTTGGATGCATCCGAGCGTGGTGTTTTACTCAATCGTCTAGCTGATTTGATGGAACGTGATCGGACATATATAGCTGTGGGTATAATACTCTTATAAATAATACTTCAATGTGTAATGGCTCGTTCATTGTTAGAGTTTGGAAACTTTAAATAGTGGTAAACCTTTCTCTATGTCTTATAACGTGGATCTACCCATGTCGATTAAAAATTTGCGCTATTTCGCTGGTTGGGCTGACAAAAATGAAGGTAAAACTGTACCAATAGACGGAAACTTTTTCGCTTATACACGACATGAGCCTGTTGGCGTTTGCGCGCAGATTATACCGTGGAATTTTCCCGTTTTAATGATGGCCTGGAAGTTGGGACCTGCTATAGCGACTGGAAATACTATTATTTTGAAACCAGCAGAACAAACACCGTTAACAGCTTTGTACATTGCACAACTTTCCAGAGAGGCTGGATTTCCTGAAGGCGTGATAAACGTAGTTCCAGGATGTGGTAAAACTGGGGAAGTCTTAGCTCACCACATGAATGTTGATAAAGTTGCTTTTACTGGTTCAACCGAAGTTGGTAAACTAATTCAAAAATCTTCAGCTGAAAGCAATTTGAAAAGAGTAACATTAGAGTTGGGTGGTAAGAGTCCAATCATTGTATTGGCTGATGCTGACATGAGCTACGCTGTCGAAGCATCCCATTTTGGACTTTTTTTCAATATGGGTCAATGTTGCTGCGCGGGGTCGAGAACTTATGTCGACGACAAAATCTACGACGAATTTGTGGAGAGAAGCGCGGACCGAGCGAAAAACCGAATCGTAGGAAATCCGTTTGACCTAAACACAGAGCAAGGACCACAAATAGACCAAAAACAATTGGAAAAAATTCTTTTCTACATTGAATCTGGAAAAGGAGAAGGTGCAAAGCTTGTGGCCGGCGGCAACCGATACCAAAATATGCCAGGTTATTTTGTTGAGCCAACTGTGTTTGCAGAAGTTAAAGATACTATGAAGATAGCCAGAGAAGAGATATTTGGACCGGTTCAACAGATCATACGTTTTAAATCACTTGATGAAGTCATTGAACGCGCTAATGCAAGTGATTATGGTTTAGCTGCAGCTGTGTTTACAAAAGATATTGACAAGGCAAATTACATTGTGCAGGGTGTTCGCGCAGGGACTGTATGGGTCAATGCGTATAATGTTTTAGCTGCTCAGGTGCCATTTGGAGGTTATAAAATGTCTGGCCATGGACGGGAAAATGGAGAATATGCTTTGAGGAATTACTCAGAAGTGAAAAGTGTTATTGTAAAAATATCACAGAAAAACTCATGAGGCTATTGATCAAATTCTGATATTTTGAGAGAAATATAGTTTGGTATATTGATATAAAAATAAAGTATATGTAAATCTGAAGAATGTTCTCTTTCTAATAACTTATTTATATTTTATGTAATATGTATATACTTGTGGACCCGATTATTTATTCCTAAGTATTGAAGTATGAAAACAACCGTGCTACAGTTCTGCTAGTGGACTAGTTTTTCCCATCAATTTGAATGCATGTGCAGGATAGATAGTTACACTGCAGATTTCAAAAGCTGTTTTACCGTGTTTTAACATTAGTTGTTTTGAGATTTGACAATTTAACAATTCATTATAATTGTTTTCCCAAACTTTAATGCAGTTGGCAGCACTTTCAGTTTCAGTTCTTCAGTTTATTCTTTTCTCTCTCTCACTTCCCGATTTTTACTTTTCTTTCACTTTTTGCAATTGGTTGCAATCGTCGAGCACGCTATTTTTGCTGATTCAATAAACCTCGGAATTCTTGCTAAATTAAGAATTTATTTACTTATTTGTTTATTTATTTAACTTATTAGAAGTTAATACAAAGGTAGAGAAATCAAGATGGAGAGAAAAAGAAAAAAAACGAAATTTAAGCAACATAAAGCATAGGGAAAAAGAAGTTATATTACAACTTAAACTAAAATTCAAGCATCTAAATTATGAGGCAATATAAAAAGAAATTTAAGCAACATAAAGCAAAGGAAAAAAAAGATATATTACAATTTAAATTAAAATTCAAATATGTATCTAAATTATGAAGCAATCTAACAAGATGGTGTCAGGTCGGGTCGGGGTAGGTAGCTCCGAAAAGGCTGCGAATCTATGACACGCGATCGGCCAAGTAGCGGAAGATACATCGTGCATAGGTGTTATCACATGCGGCTTGAAGTAGGGGGACGGTCCGATTATACAACCTTAGCTTTCGTGTAATGGGCTCCATCCTCCCATAGTCGGTGTGGTGGTAGCCGATAATGAAAAATTCGCAGGCTCTGAGGGATCTACCATGGGAACGCTGAACAAACTGGCTGCGGATGTCCGGGGCTATAATATGTCTGTTTTATCCCAGGGCGTTACATGGGAAGGGAACAGGGAGTGCTTTCCCGAGGGGAGAAGTTCTCCTGCACCTAGATTTCCTCCCCTTTTTCTTTTAGGGGGTTTCAAACACAAAGGTAAAAGATGTTCAGCTTTTAATCAATTAATTCATTCATTTAATTTATTTAGTTGATTTCTTTTTAGGGTTCCGTAGCCAAAAGGCAAAAAACGGAACTCTTATGGATTCGTCATGTCTGTCTGTCCGTCCGTGTGTCACAGCCACTTTTGTCCGAAACTATAAAAACTATACTGTTGAAACTTGGAAAGTAGATGTATTCTGCGAACCGCATTAAGATTTTCACACAAAAGTAGAAAAAAACAATAAATTTTGGGGGTTCTCCATACTTAGAACTGAAACTCAAAAGTTTTTTTTCATCAAACCCATACGGTATCTATGGATAGGCCTCCAAAAAGGATATTGAGGTTTCTAATATCATTTTTTTCTAAACTGAATATGTAGTTTGCGCGAGAGACACTTCCAAAGTGGTAAAATGTGTGTAAGCAATAGGTGGCTAAATAAAATTTAGTCTTCAAAAATCCGTCTTAGGGATGAAGAGAATTGAAATAACGCGTTAGTGAAGTTATTAAAATGACAGTCGAAGAATAGAAGTGGGTTGGAAATTGGCAGTAACGTCATGCTAAGGACGATAAGGTACGTGAAACTATGTGCAGGTTGATCGGAGCAAAGAGAATAAAACAACAAGGGGGGGAGAAAACAAAGGGGTTTTGAGAGAGCAGTTTAACGTTATACCTTGGACGAATGAATGGGGCGACGGATCAAAGATCAAAGAGAAAAAGAGGGAAAAAAGAAAAGAAAAAAAAGAGGGACACAAAAAGGGGATCTCGATAATGCAGTTTAACGTCATGCCTGGGGAAATGAAAGATATTGGACGGCGTAAGACCTGACGGGAGACAAACAGGGTCCTAAGGGTCCCTAACGCATCAAGAGAAGGAAATTGCTTAGTTGACTTCAAACAATGACGACGGCTACAATATACAGTATACCAACTGTGCAATTTTTCAAAAAAAGAGAGAGTAATTAGGCTTCTAGCTCGTACGACAAAAAGGGAAACACACTACAAAAAAAAAATTTGGGGAGAGCTGTTTATTGTCGTGCATGGGACGATTGAAGCGTTGATTTGCGTTTTAATTTTCAAGGAAGAGAAAAGAGAACGAAGGAGAAGGGGGGGGGGGTGAGTGGTCGTTAGGAGATAATACGATTAATACGATCAAGTAATTCCTCATCTAGATGCAATTTCTACGGTTCCACCACGTATTATTAAAGGGTCCTAACCGACAGGGCAGGACATGGTTGAGGCAGTTTAATGGCTTGTTGGGGTCGACGAAAAGGTCCTCACTAAAGGGGGAAACCTTGAAAGGAGATGGTGGAGGTGGTATATGGTACGAACGTGCTACAAACTTCGAAAGGATTTCAAAAATAGGATTCTACTGCGCAGGGAGGAGTTAGAGTACAGCCTTGCTAAATTGGGGAAAGCGAGAGGGAGAAAAAGAAAACGACAAAAAAAAAAAGGAATTGAGAGAGCAGTTTAACGTCATGCCTGGGACGATGTGTTGTTTGGTGGATCCTCGGGCGGAGGTGGTATATGGAAGAATGAAGGTCTAGGGTTAGGAGAGGGAGGTATGTGGCTTCCGTGCTCTGCCACGTTTCGTGGTTCACGTAGGGTTCGTTGGCGCCCTTTTCTACATAATTGCACGACTCCAACTATGAGGATGAGAGAAAAAACTACGTATAACATAGTATAGTGGTGAATGTGGTGGTTGTTTAAATTCAGTACAGTATAGTGGTGAATGAGGGGTACCAGTTCGTCTTCTCTTTGTTGTGAGATTTTAGTTGCCAGTTCGTCCAGTTCGTCTTCGAGTTTTCGTGGAGATGCTTCAATATAAGGGGCTTCAGAGGTAGAAAAAGTAGTGGTTTTAGGATCTGGTCGCCAAGAGTGCTGTGACGTTTAGATGACGTACAATAGGGGGGAAACTAGGACTTCGCTTCTCGTTTTGGCCATGTATGATGAAGCTACTGGTCCTCAGATAGCAAGTGGGTTCAATATGAAGTAATGCTGTTTGTTTTAATTCCACGGACTGAACTGAGTTATTACACACAGCGTCGGCGATATGGAGTGCCTTGGTGGCGTAGATCCAATTGTTAGAGCGAGAGAGAGAAATCCAGTAAGAGGTAGCCTTGCGTCAGCCTCGTTGATGTATGAGGCAATGGAGACAGCTGTTGTCGGAGTAGAAGCTATATTCAACTCCTGTCCCATTACGCCAATGATCTCGCCGCCCTCACGCCAGCTCACTTGTTGATTGGTGAGCTAATAACCGCTCTTGTCGATTCTCAGGCTCAATCAAACAAGGCCAACTTATTGACTCGGTGGAAGATCGTCACGTACGTCAAGAACGAGATCTGGAAACGGTGGTCGACCGAATACTTAAATCAACTTCAGCTCCGATTTAAATTGAAACATACGACCCAAAACGTTACACTCGGTACAATGGTGTTTATGAAGGAGCACAATCTTCCCCCGTAAAAGTGGCCTTTGGGACGCGTTACCAATGTCGTTAAGGGCGAAGACGGACTCGTCCGAGTTTACGACGTAAAAACAAACAATATTTTTATACTGAGACCTTTGCGAAATGGAACCAACTTTGGAGCAACCGAAAAAGAGAACAATGCATCAACGTTACCGTGCTGCTGGTTTGCCTCATCCTCTCTCCAGCCACGGCATCTCGGGCGAAGACAATTCCCTTCACGACAAACCTAGATGTCTACTTCGAAAACTCAGGTAGAGCAAACATCATTACCAGTGAATGGAACATGATAACATATTATGACATGCAGTCATTTTGGAGGGAGTTTGAACAACTACGAACGTTTAGTGTGCTTTTTCGCAATCTATCGTCTACCATGCCCAATTCAGAATCTCATAATTATATAGCCAAGCAAATTAACTGTGTCGCGGATGAACTTGGCTAAACCAACCAGCTATTAAGGAGTCCTCCATTAGGTCGAGCAAAACGAAGACTTCTCAACGTCGTTGGCAACGCAGCAAACTTCATGTTTGGTGTTCTCGATTCCATAAAGGACAACGAAGGACATTTAGCAAACCTGCTACGTAATCAAACCTCCATTCTAGATGCCACCATCAACGTTATGAAAAGAAACCATCAGGCCATCGACGTAGAGTTCTAGAGAGTTGAGTGTCATTTGAATGATCTGTCCTCACAGATAAACGCAATACATAATGATGCGCAACAAGAAGCTCGATCCAGATCCTTCATCCTACTGTCATTACAAGCTACACTGCTCGCCACTAACTTTCAACGGACGCAAGGTCGTATATTAGACGCCTTAGTCAATGTACATCGAGGAAGAGTCGGCATACATCTTTTATCTCCAGAACAGCTAAGGACCGTTCTAAGCACCATTCGGGCTAGTCTATCCTCAAGCTTACGATTGCCCCTCAATCGGGACGACATACTCCATTTCTACAATTTGATCACACTTGAAGGAAGAATGACGGACAAACATTTCACCTTTAAACTCAGAGTTCCTTTAATCTCGGTCGACGAATTCGATCTCTTTCGAATTGTTCCAGTTCCAGTCCACCTGAACGATAGCTTCGTGGCCATTAGACCATCGTTTCCCTATATGATTGTTAACTAACATCGGGACCACTATTATCTTCAAACTGAAAATCAGCTCCGAGTCTGCACTGCGATGAGTGGAAGGTATTTATGTAGCCCACATCAGCCGTTATACAAGATTGGATCATCCGTCTCTGCCTGTGAAATCAGCCTGCTAAATCAGTTAACTCCACACCCTGATTGCCATGTCCACACCTGAGTTGATGAGAGTAGACGCACACTCTAGTTGGACTAGACTTCACACACCAAACCAGTGGATCTTCTCCTTGCCAGACAAAACCACAATCATCATTGTCTGTGGAGATGACATGTCACAGCTGACTCGCCAACAGACGGATATCTTAATGATTGTTAGCAATCGCGTCAGTAAGCAGCCCCTCCACAGTGCGGCGCGCTTCCTACGTTCCGGCATTTAACTTGACTGACATCATTGATCCGCTCACCATGACATCAGTATTGCGTTATCAACGCCACTTCGCCCCACATATCCAGGAATTAGAAACAGTCAGGTGCAAGCTTTCAGAAATGGACGGCCAAATCCCAGCCTTATTACACAGACACTCTAACCATCATCAAACTTTGGCCTATGGAACCCTGTCCGTCGTAATCATAACCATCATTGGGGTTAGCCTATGGAACCCTGTCCGTCGTAATCCTAACCATCATTGGGGTAATCTGGATGGAAATGTAGGTACTTACTTTTTATTTTATTTTTTTTAATGTAATATAAATTATCTCTTAATTAATTTATAATTTAAAATATATAACTTAACTAATTATATAACACTTTGATATCTCTAAGTCTAGGTGAAACTAAGTATGTAATTAATATTTTAATTTAGATTTAAGTAACCTAATTTTGTGATGTTTTGAATAATTTTTATTATTAGAGTTAGTTGATTAGTTGAGCTCGTAAGGAGAAGAGTTCCTTTAAAAATAATTAAATAGTCAATAAAATATTATATGATTATGTGATTGTGATTATTACTTTAAATAATTTAAAATCAAAATCATAAATTAAAATAATAAATAGTTATTGTTATTTACTGTGTTAATGAGCAGCGATAACTATATTGGTGACCCCAACTGGAAAAACATCTCCAAACTAAGTACAAAACAAAATAAAATATGAAAATAATACAAAAATTTAGTGAATTTAAAAACATTTGTGAATATATTGTAATGAAAATGAACTTAAGCTATTAAAATGATAAATTCATAATAATAAATTGATAGATTGATAATAGTTATAATTAATAAAATAATTTAATAAATAAAATAAATTATAATGAATAAAATCAAAATTTAAAAAATAAATACGATGTGATGTGAAATGATAAAAGAAATGAATTTGATTTTAAAAAAAGTGATGTAATGTTAAATGTTGAAAGAAATGAATTTTGAAAACAAGAAAATTTGAAAATAAATAATAATAAATAATATTGAAATTTTGAAAATAAATGAAAATGAATTTTTCGTGAGTTTTTGTGAAAATATTGCGCAATTTTTAATAAAACAAACAATTTAATTTGGAATAAAACATCTGTGGCATCCATTGTGTATTAAATGAAATTAAATAAAACTAATTAAAATAAATAACTATTTTTCCACTTCAAGTGCGTTTAAATGGAAAATGGAAAACAAACATTTAAATATGAAAAACTTATGTTATATATTATGGCTTAAAACATAAAATTTATAAATTTTGAGAGATGACTCTTCAGTGAATATTAACAAGAAGAAAATTTATTTTATTTAAATGTAATATCCCTGGAGCATTCGAACTAAAACAGACGTTTTAACATAAAACAACTTTAAGACGTACACATTAAGAACATAGAACATAGAACACATCAAGACGTCCTGAAGACAATTTAAGAAGAAAAAATCAGGGAAAGAAATTAAGAAGCTCTATGTCTATCTACCTCTATGTAAGGTAAGTCCCTACAATCCTTCTTTGGTAAAACAAAACATTGAATACAGAATATACAAAGCTAGGATTTTTCATCTGTTTTCTCAATCTCTTATTAAGTTATCATTTAAAATTCATTATGAATGACATTTGAATTTAAATGAGAATAGTAATGCCTCAGGGGATGGAGGTGTTTTGCGGTCGACTTGTAATGTTGAATCACAGATAAGTAGTGCTACGATACATAAACTGCCTGTTTTCTGGTCATTCATGCCTGAAGCATGGTTTTTACAGGCGGAAAACATTTTTCAGATAAACAGGATGAGTAGCGACTAAAGTAATTTCAACACGTTGTTGCAATGTTACCACAAGATGTCATTGGATGTGTTGTGGATCTAATAAGAAACCCCCCTCTCGAGAACAATTATGAGAAATTAAAAGACGCTCTCATCTCTAGACTCACAATTAGTGAGGAAAAACGATTAGAACAATTATCTGTTAATTCTAATCTTCTCAAAAAACTTTGGTTGAGAAAATTACCTGAAGCAGTTAAAATTGCTGTTACTGCTTCAAGTAGAGATGATATTAGGGAGCTTATGAGGATTGCGGATGATGTTTGGGAAGTTGTTCAACCTCGCAAAATTAATGTTGTTAATACTTCTCAGACAACCAACATATTTCAGATAGAAATAGCTAATGCCATTGCTTCTCTTTCACTTGAAGTAAATAATATAAAGAAGAAGGTTTACTGTTTGCGCGTAAATTTTCGAACTTTTTATGATGACCCTTGTAGACGATTTCGTAACCGCTCGAATTCTAGGACGAAGTGTTCAACACCAAATAGAGATTCAGATAGTATGTGCTGGTATCATACAAATTTCGGTGATAAAGCTACTAAATGTTTACTTCCCTGTAATTATAAAGAAAAATCAAAAGATTTAAACAATTAAGAACTAGCATCAAAGCGACGGATGCTAGTTACCTGCTGACACGTCGCCTTATTGTTGCAGATCCATTGGCAAAATTTCGTTTTCTTATCGATACTGGAGCAGATATTTCTGTTTTACCTCGCCGTTTTTTTCCAGACTGCAAGATTCCATCAGCAATACACCTTACGGCATCTAATGGAACCGCTATTTAAGTTTTCGGCAATAAGTTACTAACTGTTTCTCTTAATTTACGTAGAGATTTTCCTTTTCTTTTTACAATTGCTGCAGTAGATAAACCTATTATTGGGGCAGATTTTCTTGAGAAATTTGGGATACTTGTAGATCTTCGTAATAAACGACTTATTGATACGAAAACGCGGTTAAAGGTTTCTGGGAAATGCTCTTCAGCTATTACTCCTTCAACAAAAAGTTCCTTGCTGACTTGCTGGTTTACACATTAAGGTTGACAAATGCGTATTTGGAGTTGCTGAATAAAATTTGTTGGGTCATAATATTTCGGAAAAAGGAATTCTTCCTTCCAAAGAGAGGGTTGAGATTATTAGTAATTTCCCAGAACCCAAAAATCTGAAAAGTCTTCAACGTTTCGTCGGAATGATTAATTTTTATCATCGTTTTATCCCAAATCTAGCAAAATTTTTAATTCCTCTACATAGCCTTGTTGTTAGCTCGATTAAAAAACCTAAAAATTTTATTTGGACTGATAGTCATACAAATACATTTAATAAAGTGAAGCAAATGTTAGCCGAACCTTTTTTTTGGTGCATCCTATTCCTGAAGGTAATTATAGTCTCACAACAGATGCACCAAATACAGCAATTCGAGCAGTCCTGCACCAGTACGTTGATGGAATTTATCAACCATTAGCCTTCTTTTCAAAAAAATTAAACGAAGGACAACAAAAATATTCGACTTTCGATAGAGAACTCTTAGCTGTCTATGAATCAATTAAACACTTTAGACATTGGTTAGTAGGTAGAAGGTTCATTGTGTTTACAGACCACAAACCCTTAACGGCAGCATTATGGACAAAAACTGATCGCTGTGTTCGGCAAGCGAGACACTTAAGTTTCATATCACAGTTCACAAACGATATTTTGCATATAAAAGGTAAATCGAATGTGGTTGCTGATACTTTATCTAGATTAGATGATCTGATGAAGGTTCGAGAGAGTGCTTCGAGCTGTCAACAGCTGTTTTGCGAGCTCCGTAATAAAAGTGAAATCTAAAAAGTTTAAAGCAGTAATAATATCTGAAAAACATACATAGCAAGAAGAATAGTGCTGGAAATCAACGTATCGAAGTATACATTGGGGAAACTAACAAATACTGGGCTGATCAACAAAAATCAAAAAACAACAACAAGTGACAAACCAACATACAGTTAAATAGTGCAAAGCCAGGAACAATTGTGAAATTCAGGAATTATCCAAAAAGTACAAATCTAACACGAAGAGCAGCCCAAAGGAGGCCCAAAACAGGGGCGAAGTGGCAGAGAAAGTGCAAGTTTGGTCAAGGTTTAAGTCGATGCAAACATAACCTAACTTTAAAAATAGCTAGTCATCGAACATCACTGCAACAATTGCAAAAGTCAGCGCCACCTAGGCACGAGTAGCAGTAAACACCTTAGCCAAAACCATCAACAAACTTGAAACCCAACTAAAACTAGTGACATCTACCAGCGAGCACTATGGAAGGCTTAGAGAAAATATTAAAATCAATAGCGAGATGGCTGAACAAAAGAAAGAAAGGAAAGAAATGGAAACAAACATCACGGACAGTATAAACACTATGAACAAAAACATCAGCGAAAATTTCAAAAAAATGGATCAGAATTATAGCAAACTGCACGAACAAGTACAAAATCAAGAAATTATGTGGGAGCATATGGAGAGATTTATTAGGAAGAAAAACTTGGTATTTTTTGGAATCGAGGAAGGTGAAAGTGTTATGCACGAGTTTAGCACCTTTTCTTTTGTGGAGCTAAACCATGCAATTGTTCAATCGCTGAGGGTACACTCCGGGTCGACACCATTTGTTTACATGAAGACGAAGGATGCTTGGATTCAAAGAGTGAATGGTGGTTCATTTTCAACTTTCGTTTTATTAATCCTAATACTAATACAAAAATTCTAATAGTAATGACTAACAACATGGGCTTATCCTAGACTTGCATTCTGAGACGAACTGTGGGAACTCTGCCGGGGGTTCTTCCTACTGCCCGACCGCTTCTTCTCCTGGCGGTACTTTCTCCTGCTATTATGGAGGTGCTGGATCTCTTTTCCCAACCGCAATCGTTCTTCCTGACCCACGGCCGTCAGTAATTGGCGCCGGACTGCCTCGACTTCCCTTCTAAATCTCGCCTCCACCCCCGATCTGTATTTCGCCGACCGTAGTTCCTTCTTTGGAGGTGTGCTCTCCCGCTGCTGACCCTTCTGCCTGGCCCGGTACTCCTCCAAGCTTAACGGTCTCGGTCCCACCTTTGGATCCCGTAAGGCCTCCTCTAGCGAACGACTTGACAAGTCCGACATGGGGCGTATTCCCTGTGGAACGACACATGTATTTCGCGTTTGCGGATCTGAGCCGATAGGTTCCTTGGAACCGTGTTCGGTCAGTCCAACCCGGGCCGATAGGTTCCTAAGAACCGTGTTCGGTATGTGGATCTTCGCAATGTCAATTAGTATTTAGTTACTGGATTACTGGCAGCTAAGTCCAAGTTTCCTCTGCTGGATTCTGGCTAAGTCCAAGTTATTTCTGCTGCTGGATTCCGGCTAAGTCCAAGTTATTTCTGCTGCTGGATTCTGGTTAAGTCCAAGTTATTTCTGCTGCTGGATTCCGGCTAAGTCCAAGTTATTTCTGCTGCTGGATTCTGGTTAAGTCCAAGTTATTCCTGCTGCTGGATTCCGGCGAAGTCCAAGGTATTTCTGCTGCTGGATTCCGGCTAAGTCCAAGTTATTTCTGCTGCTGGATTCCGGCTAAGTCCAAGTTATTCGGCTGGGTTCCCTCTGTCGCGTACACACCTCGAGAAGTCGTTTCTCCAGACTATCTTTTCATCCAACTTTTCCCGTTATTTATCGGAAAATTTTGTGTCGAATATACAAAATTTTCCCGATCAATGTTCAATCGATGGTCATTGTCATTGATCGTCACGTTGCCATATTGCGCTTCCGCCCTGGTGGTGCCACCTAGTGGTGGCTGGCGGCTGTGAGTAACTTGCGCTTACAAAATCATTGCTCTTGTATGGGTGCTATAATTGTTTATAGTTTCGTCACATTGTTTCTTTCGTTGACAGACGTCAGTTGCGGAATGGATCAACGTGTCGGAAGTATTTTTGGTTAGTGTTTAATTTATTGTTTTGATTTCTTTTTAGGTATCCCGAAGGAGGACCATCACAAAAGATCATATAACCTAGAGAATAAAATTCTAACATTTATCAATGGAATCAATATATCGTGCGAGCGAAATGAATTAGAATCAGTGACTAGAAGAGGTAAAAAAAGGGAACAGGTGAGACCGGTGGTAGTCACCTTCACAACTATGGGGAAAAAAATAACCTTGCTACAAAACAAGAAGAATCTTCAAAATACAAGTACATATTATAAAGAGGACTACCCACAAAAAGTGCTAGAGAAGAGGAAACAATTACAAACGAATTATCAAAGTGTAAAGCAGAAGGTAAAAAAGCAATAATTAAGTACGACAAAATAATAATCTTAAACGATGGTGAACCCAACAAAAACCACATCAGTCAACAAAAATCAAAGAAACGAAATCTAGACTTTTCCCCAAAGCAAGGTGGCACAAACCACGAAAACCAAGCCCTGAAAAGGAATTAAATCACAGCCTTTATAAGGAGTAATAACGATTCCGAGCATCTCAAAAAAAATACAACTCCTACATCCAGCTCTTAGCAAATAACCGAGGCCCCTCTACCATTCAAAAACCCAACACGGCTGGTCCCCGCGGGGGAGAAGAATGTAATCGGTTCTCCTCTTGACTGCAACCCTCCAACACAAAAACAACAAAAAGCCACTCATAACATTAATAAAAACAATAACATCCTCTACATCGGCACATACAACGTAAGAACCCTGGCAAGCCCGGCCAAACTTATAGAACTTACGAACGCGTTTAAAAATGTTAATTACGACAGCATCGGTTTGTCAGAAATGAGAAGGTTCGGATACGGGGTAGAAGAGCACGACGATTTTATATTATGCTACAACGGGCAGAAAAAAGGAAGATATGGAGTGGGCTTCATTATAAGAAAACACCTAAAAGCCTGCATAAAAAGCTTCATAGGTTGGTCCGACCGTGTAGCACTTTAAGATATAAATATAAACAATACACCATTCACTATAATCCAAGTACATGCACCTACTGAAGAGTGTGAAGAAGCAGAAATCGATACATTCTATGAAACACTACGCAGAGCTCACGAAAAATCAAGCAAAAGCACTATAGTCATGGGCGACTTCAACGCGAAAGTAGGACGAAAGAAACCTGAAGAAAACAAACTTTTAGGAGATTTTGGGTTCGGCAAAAGAAGCCCTAGAGGCCAATTGCTAATACAGTACGCTCAAGAATACAATCTATCCATTATGAACACATTTTTCAAGAAAAAGGATAGTCACAAATGGACATGGAAGTCACCGGATCAGGCAACTATGAATGAAATTGATTATGTTCTCACTAGCTTTCCAAAAAGATTCGAAGATGTGCAAGTTCTGAACAACATCAAGTTTCCATCAGACCACGGAATGGTCAGATCAAAAATATCTCTTAAACAAATGAAAAGAAGCCGCCTAAAGTACAACCGCTCTACTCTCACCCTAAAAACCCCAAGCGAAGCGAGTCTTTACCTTGGAAAACTAGAGGAAAACATAAAATCGATACAATTAGATGATTCGTAATCCTTATATAATAGTCTGGAAGAAAGTATACTGAACAGTATGAAAATAGAAAAACAAATAGATAAACCCAAATCGAACAAAATTCTCACCGAGGAAACCTTAAGTCTAAGCAAACGACGCCACAAACTACAAAATCTCAAACCAAAAAGTCACGAAGAAAAGATGGAATTGAGCTCTATTTATAAAACAACCAACAAAAGCATCAGAAAAGATTACAAGAATTACAGATCAAAAATAATAGAAAAGCACATTATTAGTAAACTCTACTCCCTCATTCGATAGAGAAAATATCTTAAAAACAGCAACCAACTTCTATGCAAACCTCTACGACCAAAAAGACAATGGAAACTCCCAAATCATGACTTTTTACCCACAAAATAAAACGAACATTAAATGGAACGAAGTAGAGATAGATCGAGAAGTGAACAGGCTCAAATCAGATAAGAGTCCAGGACTTGACGGTATTCCAAATGAGGCATTAAAATTGGGACGAACTCTACTAACACCTATAATAACTCTTATGTTCAATACTATAATCAAAGAGGAGAGAGTGCCCGAACAATGGACCAAATCAAACATCATACTACTATATAAAAAAGGTGACCCAAACGACATTGGAAATTACCGTCCCATCAGCCTACTACCGAGTCTCTACAAACTTTTCTCACAATGCATTTTAAGCCAAATATCTACAAAAATCGATGATAACCAGCCTGTGGAGCAAGCAGGTTTTCGCAGAGGATTCTCCACCGTCGACCATATTCAAACCTTGGGGAGCGTAATAGAGAAATATAAAGAATTCCAGAGACCTCTATACTTAGCCTTTATAGACTATCAGAAGGCATTCGACTCTATTTCACACAATTCAATATGGGAGGCTTTGAAGGATAACAACATAGATGGCACCTACTGCAATATAATAAAAAACATTTACGAGAGAAGTACAAGCAGAATTAGCCTGGAAACAAGCGGTCCAGAAATAAAAATCAAAAGAGGTGTTAAGCAAGGCGATCCATTATCTCCAAAGCTCTTTATTGCCGTGGTAGAGATGTTATTTAAGAAACTTGACTGGCAAAACCTTGGTATTGTAATCTAAATATAAATAGGCGACACGTTTTTTTGTTATCCCTTTTACAGGAAACCAGGTGGACTTAACTGGATAAAAATCATACCATTCGAAAGATTAATTCTTCCTCTATGTGCATCACTTAATTTTTTCACTTGAATTTAATTATAAATAAGTTTAATTTTAAATTGAAATTAAAAAATTCAATGGGATAGTATGTGTAAGTTGAGCACACCCATAGCGTAAATGATGCTCTTGGGAAGAATGTGTGCGTGTGATTGTTTTGATTTTTGCCTGAAGATATGCACCCATATGATGATTTTTGGTTTGTGTCCCTAATATATGGCAAGTACTAAATAAGTTGAAAATCAAACCAAATGGATCAATCTTCTACTGGGGACACAATCCAAGAAGATTAGCATATAATTGCATTCCTCTACGAAGAAATCAAAATATAGAACATGTACTTATTTAATATTATCATTGGCCTAGCCTACCATTTATGACAAATACGTGTATCGTTTCCACTCAAACGTATTATCTTTCCCAATGATAATGTGAGGGGTGAGGAGCAAATGCAGCCATGTCACAGACAATAGGCGTATGTTCATTCTTTTGCTTTTTGCCTTGAAGAAGGTAATCTTTGGCTAATAAAATTGCATTCTTCCAGACAAAATTCAAAACAATGAACATATGGCCACAGACAATAATATGGATGCATTACCACAGATAAACATCGTTTGCTTATATCATTATTTTTTGCTATTTTGATAAAAATATATGCAAATTTTATATAAAAACTTAAGAAAGTCATCATTTTAAAGTTATCTCTAGAAAACGCGAACATAGCTTTCACGAATATTCATGGAAAGCGAGCAAATTTCTGAATTTTATCATATTTCCTAATTTTTCTATGGAGCCACATTCAAGAAAATAATTTAGAGAAATATGATGTATGGCCAAAAGTTGGGAAATGACAAAATAATGGGGAATGGTCATATATATAAACCTTCTAGAATGCTTTGTTTAGCTGCTACGAGCCAAAAACTATTAAAAAAGTGTTGGTTATGAGGAACTTTAAGATCTTTTTGAATTCGCAACCGCATGCGCTAGGTTTTTGATAGTTGTAGGTGGGGCCTCATTCAATAAAGCTGTACGTTGACGTGCTGAAAGAGATTAAATGATTGCTACTGAAGTCTGAACTAAATCACCTGTTTACTGACAATGCTACTGTATATGGAAAGCCATGCGTGAGCTATTAGAGTGAGCATAGCGAACGAAGGGGGTTGGCGAGCGAAGCGAGCAGGGGGCGCCCCCTTAGTAAATAATTAATATCTTAGCCATCTGCGTTTCGCTGACTACATAATCTTATTTTCGGAATCCTTTTCTCAATTAGAAAATATGATACATCAGCTACATACAGGAAGCGCACGCGTGGGATTAGTGATGAACCTGCAAAAAACTAAGCTGACCAACTCCCTAAAATCACCAATAAAGCTAGGAAACGACATCATAGAATATGTAGATACCTATATATACTTAGGTAAAAAAGTCTCGTTTCATCGGGACAACAACATAGAAGAAACAACCAGAAGAATAATCATAGCATGGCAAAAATACTGGGCTCACAGAGAAATAATGAAAGGAGACATGCCGCTTTCAGTGAAAAAGAAGATAATGGACAGTGGCATCCTCCCCTGTCTAACATATGGCTCACAAACCTGGACATACACGAAACAGACGAAAGAAAAAATTAGAGTCTGCCAAGCCGCCATGGAACGATCCATATTAGGGATACAAAAGAGAGATAAAGTACACCTCTCCAAGATAAGGGAGAGGACAAAACAGGTAGACTTCTTACTTCACTCTATGAGACTTAAATGGAGATGGGCAAGTCATGTAGCTAGAATGGAGGACGATCGGTGGACGAAGCGTGTAGTCGCCCTATGGAAAGGACCCAAGGGAAAAAGAAAAAAAGGCAGACCATGTAGAAGATGGAGCGACGACATCAAAGAAACAGCAGGAGACGAGTGGATATCGAAGGCGAAAGACAGACAACAGTGGTCCAAAATGGAGGAGGCCTTTACCCTGAAGAGGGGTTCTCATTTATCTAATTAATTTCAAAGAATAAAAATAATATTAATAACAATTTAAATTACTCGAAAGAGAATAATTATTCTAGTTCACATATTATTAGGCAAAAATATATATAAGTACACTATAATTTGTAAAAAAAAAAGCATGAAATGAGAAATAATAAAAGGCTCATTCATTCATTCATTCATTCAGATGATCTGAAACTCGAGTCTTTTGATACCTCTGAAGCTTTCCCACTAAATATTCAAAATTTCGCTAAACATCAGAAAGAAGATCAAGAAATTCAGAATCTAATTAAAAATGATAAAGAACAAAGATTCCAACTTATTACATATCCTTTTTCCAAGATCAAAATCTGGTGCAATAATTATGATAATACCATGCGCCCCCTAGTTCCCGAAGTCTGCAGAAGATCTGTTTATGAGAAACTACATTCGCTTTCTCATCCAGGCGTTCGGGCAACTAGGAAATTAATAACCGATAATTTTTTCTGGCCCCGTATGAGTCGGGATATTGGACAGTGGACTAAAACTTGTCAGACTTGTCAGCGAAACAAAATAACAAGGCATTCAAAATCAGAAATAGGTTCTTTCCCACTTCCTATAACCCGTTTTCAGCACATACATTTGGAAATCGTTGGTCCTGTACCAATTTCGAGTGGTTACTCTTATATGTTAACATTAATTGATCGTTACTCACGATGGCCAGAAGCTATTCCCATAAAAGAGATTTCAGCTGAAGCAATAGCAAAAACTTTTGTTACACATCATGTTGCAAGATTGGGAATTCCACTCACCATTACTACTGACAGAGGAACTCCTTTTGAGTCAAAATTTTTTTATACATTAATTTCATTATTGGGAACAAAGAATCCGTACAACTGCATATCATCCTCAAAGTAATGGCATGGTGTAACGTTTCCATCGCCAATTGAAGGCTGTGCTTATATCGACTAATTTTGTGAATACAGTCGAAATCGCTTATAACGACCAAACCGAGGGGTCTTCAACCTGTTTTGACTGGTCAAAATGGCTTATAACAACATATCGCTTATAACGATGGTCCCTTGAAGGTCGCTTTAACCGATTTTGACTATTATTTTTATTAATTTTTATTATTAGAGTTAGTTGATTAGTTGCGCTTGTAAGGAGAAGAGTTCCTTTAAAAATAATTAAATAGTTAATAAAATATTATATGATTATGTGATTGTGATTATTACTTTAAATAATTTAAAATCAAAATAATAAATTAAAATAATAAATAGTTAATGTTATTTACTGTGTTAATGAGCAGCGATAACTATAGGCAACAAGAACTTATCGCGCATACCGGACATCACAACCACCATCAAGCACAACTGCTGAGGGTGTTCTAGACAGTCAAGACAATGAAGCATCCACCGAACCTTTCACCGTAAACCTTTGTTGAATGAACTTACTGTACGATGCACGAATAATTTCTTACCGCAATGTACTACTCACCTTTAAAATGCCTATTTTCTCTCCCGTCAGCGAATTCCTTTCGCACCTCAACTCACCTTCAACTGCGGGATCATCTTTCCAGACGGTCTTATGATTTCTAATTTTGTTGACGATTTAATTTTTGTTAGTCTCACCTGTAATTAATCCCTAAGAAACAATTTACCTTATGTCAGCAGTTTATTTGTATAAATTCGCGCAAATTAGAATAAATGAGTTCAGTCATTATTTAGAACACAGCCTTTCACTTCGTTCCATATTCTTTGTGTATCGGTCTAAGACATTTGCACATCCAACAACCTTCTTGCTGTAACACCTCGATTGGTACTTAAAGCTACTCCCTTGAAAAAGAGTCTGGAGAAGAATCAATTTCGGTGATACACCTAAATTTATCTGACAAGGAGTAGGCAAAGGAGTCTGCGCTCAACACTATTGTTTCTGATTCGTTTTCACTAACTTTAACATTCTTTAAAACGAGAACTTGATCAATAATAACTTGTGTAAGTTTTGTTTTTTGACGTGAAAACGTTTTTCTTCCCGTTGAGTACGAACATTAATAGCCAGTCTAACATTCTCGTGTTACAAAACACCGTCATTTTTCAATCGGTAATAACTACGAGACTAATAATGCGATAACAACGGTTGAGGTCACAGTGGATGGAGCATATTTGTACGTATTTATTGCGCGGCGTTTCTTTTGCCACTGACGTTATCCGGCAATTGTAAGCGCCCACGTGTGGTTGTTGTTTTAAGCGTTGAGTAGAGTTGTTTATAAATGTAGCATGAGAACGCGTTTAGCTAGGACGCTAATTCTGGTATCATTGTGAAAAGCATGAGAGAGCTACCAGGACCCAAAGTTAAACAATAAAAATATTCTCCGAAATATAAGCCAAAATCAGTATGAATTTGAAAATCGACAAAAACCGGAAGATATCGTCTTATATGAGTCGTATAAATGCATCGAATTGTAAAAAACTCAAATCAGAGAAAACCCGCATCAAAACAAATATTAAAAACCAAAAATGTCTAGTGCCGAGCAAGTGTGAGAGCTACGGCGGCACTGAAGAAGAAATAAAAAAACGACGCAAAACAATGGACTTGTGATTTATCTATTCTGTTACCGCACTACTCTCCATAATCCTCGTAACTTATAGTTTGATAATTTAAGCACAAATTAGTACGAAAATCTTATCCTAATTTTTTTGACGTTAAAATGTCTTTTCGGTCGTTAAGGACACTGATAGCCAGTCAAAATTTTTTGCGGTACAATATACCGTCAGATTTCAATCGCTAATAGTTGCGAGGCAAATAATGCGATAACAACGGTTGAGGTCACAATGGATAGAGCATGCTTGTACGTGTTTATCCTGCAGCGTATGTTTTGCGCGTGACGTTATCGGGCTAGTGCATCGTAGGTACGCATGATTGTTGTTAATAAGCGTTGTGTGAAATCATAAATCAGTGTAGCGTGGGAACGCGATCAGGTGGGACGTTCGTTCGGGTGTGATTGCAAGGAGTTTGTTGAGCGCAGACTCTTTTGCCTGTGCTTTAATGCAGTTAGTTAAGGTGTTACACCTCTAACTAACTCTTTATGACTCCTTTTCAAAAGGGGGAAGGTGTGACAGGGCAAATCAAGGTGTTGCACCAAGACTTGTGTTGAAGTGTGCAAAGGTCTTAGACCGATACACAATCGATGAGGAAGGAGTGAAAAGCTTTGCTTCTAATCAACAACTGAGCCTTTATTGAAATTTGTCTCGTTTAAATACTAAAACAGTGCTTACACTGATTAAAATCCGCTTAACAACTAATTTTTGGTCAAAAGTAATTTAGTTCAAGTCAATTGTTCTCGAGAATGGGTGAATAATTTGCTGATGGGGCAATGGACAGAGTTTATGACATTTCAGGTGACACGATTCGGTTTTTGATGGTAAGGCAAAGGCAATGGCATCCCAGGTAAGACGATCCGATCGGTCAAGGTAAGTGAAATATTTGTTCACATTAGGCTGAGGTACAGTTATGTGAGGCATTCAAATATTTACATTAATGTAAGGTACACTTAGGTAAGAAACTAATTAAAATATTCATAACTATGGTTGAGGTGAAGCGTTTTGTGAACATCCTCCCCGGCGTTGAATGAGAAACATTCAATGAACGGCTCGGTGGGCTCGGTGGGTGTTTCAGCGTCTTGACTGTCTGGAACATCCTCAGCAGTTGTGCCTGATGGTGGTTGCGATGTCCGGTATGCGCGATAAGTCCTTGTTGCCATCCAGATTACCCCAATGATGGTTATGAGTACGACGCACAGAGTCCCATAGGCCACAGCGTGATGGTGGTTAGAGTGTCCCTGTATCAAGGCCGGGATTTGGTTGTCTATTTCTGACAGCCTTCGCTTGAATGATTCCAATTCTTGGATGTGTGGGGTGAAGTGGTGTTGATAGTGCAATGCTGATGTCATGTTGAGCGGGTCGATGAGGTCAGTCAAGTTAAAGGCCAGAACGTAGGAAGCGTGCCTGACTGTGGAGTAGCTCTTGTGCCCTCGAATCGTGATGAGAGGCTGCTTAATGACGCAATCGCTGTCAAGTGTTAAGATACCCGTCCGTTGGAGAGTCAGCTGTGACATGTCATCTCCACAAACAATGTTGATTGTGGTTTTTTCTGGCAAGGAGAAGATCCACTGGTTTGGTGTGTGAAGTTGAGTCCAACTAGAATGGGCGTCTACTCTCATCAACTGGCAATGGTGTGGAGTTAACTGATTCAGGAGGCTGATTTCACAGGCAGAGATAGATGATCCAATTTTGTACAATGGGTAATGTTGACTGCGTAAATGCCTCCCGTTCATCGTAGTGCAGATGCGGAGTTGAGATTCCGTTAGCGGATAATAGTGGTCCCGATGTAAGTTGACCATTAAGTAGGGAAAGGATGGTCTAATAGCCACGAAACTATCGTTCATCTGGACTGGAACTGGAACCACTCGAAAGAGGTCGAAGTCTTCAACCGAGATTAAGGGCACTCTGAGTTTGAAAATGAAGTGCTTGTCCGTCATTCTACCTTCAAGTGTAATAAGATTGTAAAAATGGAGTATATCATCCTGATTGAGTGGTAATCTTAAACTTGAAGGAAGATTAGCCCGAATGGTGTGTAGAACGGTTCTTAGCTGCTCTGGCGATAAAAGATGTCTGCTGACTCTTCCTCGATGTATATTAACTAAGGCGTCCAAAATCAGGCCTAGAGTCCTTTGGAAGTTGGTGGCGAGCAGTGTAGCTTGTAGCGACAATAGGATGAAGGACCGAGATCGAGCTTCTTGTTGTGCGTCGTTGTGTATTGCGTTTATTTGTGTGGATAAATCATTTACCAGGTGTGGCGGTTAATAATTCTTAATTTTTTCGGAAAAAAACACGTCAATTTTGAAATAAGCGTTTGAAATTATTTATTCAAAGTAAGCCCCCTGATTTTCTATACATTTTGTCCATCTGATGAAAAACTGATGATGTTTCGAGGTGATCCAGTTGTCAATCCATTTTGCGACATCCTCATAAGTATTGAAGTGCTGCAAAGAAAGCCCATGGGACATTGATGAAAACAGGTGGTAATCAGATGGAGCCAAGTCTGGAGAGTATGGCGGGTGGGGCAACAGTTCCCAGCCAAAGGTTAAAATGGTGTCTTTGACCAATTTCGCCGTATGTGAAGGAGCGTTGTCGTGTTGCAAAATTATTCTTCCATGTCTGGAAGCCCATTCTGGTCTTTTTCGTTTCAAAGCGTCCTTCAAACTGATCATTTGTTGACGGTAGCGGATGGTGTTAACCGTTTCGCCAGGTCTAAGAAGTTCATGGTACACGATACCCCTCTGATCCCACCAGATACACACAAAGTCAAAATCACCATTTCTAAAACGTCTGAACCACCGCACAAAGGGTCTTGTGTTATTATGGTGTCTCCATAAGTCTGAACTAGAATTCGGCGGCTCTCACTTACATTTTTTTTTTGATTAAACAAAAAAAGCAACACTTGCCGCAAATACTCCTTATTTGGCTCGTATGTTGACATTTTAATAGTACTAAAATAACTGGATTTTTTCGGTAAAGCTTGCAATCACGAATGACGTTTTGAAGTGCATAGACATAGAAACAAAATGACATAAGAAATAAGAGTGTGGCCCAATTCGTTTACTCAGCGCCATCTCCGAGAAAAATTAAGAATTATTAACCGCCACACCTGGTAAGTGAGACTCAACTCTCTGAAACTCCATGTCAATAGCCTGGTGATCCTTTTTCATAATATTGACCGTAGCGTCTAGAATGGAAGTTTGGTTACGCAACAAATTTGCTAAATGGCCTTCGTTGTTCTTTATAGAGTCAATGGTCATGGACATTTCTTCAGCGTATTTAGAGTCAAGGACACCAAACATAAAATTTGCTGCGTTGCCAACGATGTTGAGCAGTCCTCGTCTTGCTCGGCCTGATGGACGACTTCGTAACAGTTGATTGGTCTGGCTGAGCTCATCCACTACACGGTTAATTTGCTTGGCTATTTTGTGATGAGATTCCGAATTGGGCATGGTAGATGATAAGTTACATAAAGATGCACTAAACGTTTGTAGAAGTTTGAACTCCCTCCAAAATGATTGCATGTCATAATATGTTATAATATTCCAATCACTGGTAATAATGTTTGCTCTGCCTAAGTTTCGAAATATATGCTTCACTGCAAAGAACGGAGTTATAGTTGCCCGAGATGCCGTGACCGGTGACAGGAAGAGACATACTAGTAACACGGTGAAAAGAGCGGAGCGAGTGTGTTTGACTGCCGTGGGGCCTTGGTCCACTGATGGTTGAGGCATCGTTCTCTTTTTTGGTTGCTCGGTTGGTTCCATGTCGTTCACGTCTTCATTTTCGATGGGGAGTGGTGCCAATCGGTGTATTGGTCGGCGCAAGATGTTATTTGCTATTTTTACGTCGACAACTCGAATGAGTCCGTCCTCTCCCTTAACGAGGTTGGTTACGCGCCCCAATGGTCACTTCAACGGTGGAAGGTTATCTTCCTTCATGATGACCATTGTGCCGGGTGAGACGTTTTGGGCCGTATGTTTCCATTTGACTCGATGTTGGAGTTGATTCAAATATTCAGTCGACCATCGTTTCCAGAACTCGTTCTTGACGTACGTGACAAGCTTCCACCGAGTTAGTAAACTGACCTTGTTTGAATGAGCCTGCGGGTCGACGAGCGCTGTTAGTGGCTCACCAATTAAGAAGTGTGCTGGCGTGAGGGCTGCGAGATCGTTGGCGTCATCAGACATTGGCGTAATGGGGCGAGAATTCAAAATAGCTTCTACTCCCACGATGACTGTCTCCATTTCTTCATACGTCAATGAAGCGGAGGCAAGACTATGCTGCATTAGATTCTTTGCAGATTTGACGGCGGCTTCCCACAGCCCACCGAAATGAGGAGCTCGAGGAGGGATAAAGTGAAAGTCAATACCTCGAGAACTGCATTCCTTGAGTAGTTTCTCCTTGGAAGCATTCTTGCTGAAGACATCATTAAGCTCCTGTAATTGATTTCGGGCACCGACAAAGTTGGTGGCGTTGTCGCAATAAATTTTCCGGCAATGTCCTCGCCGTGATATGAATCGACGCAAGGCACCAAGAAAGCCATCCGTTGATAAATCGCTCACCAATTCCAAATGAACGGCCTTCGTAGCGAAGCAACAAAAAACAGCGATGTAAGCCTTTTGTGGCTGTTTACCCCGGATCTTGAAATGAACGTATATCGGGCCGCAAAAGTCGACTCCGGAATTTATGAATGGTCGTGCAGGCTGAACGCGGTCCGGTGGCAAATTCCCCATTAGTTGTGTCAATAGTTTGGGCTTGGCCTTGGCACAACGGACGCAGTGTTGTACGACGGCGCGGGCTAAGTTCTTGCCGCCGAGTGGCCAGAACTGTTGTCGTGCGATGGCGAGTAGAGTCTGAGGACCCGCATGCATATTTTCTGTGTGTAGCGCATTGAATAGCATCTTGGTGATTGGATGACAATTCGGAAGAAGCGCAGGATGCTTGGCTCGATACTCGAGATTTGATGACTCGAGGCGTCCGCCTACACGAAGGATTCCATCTTGGTCCAAAAGAGGGGTCAAGGAGCTGATTGAGCTATCCTTTGAAACTTCGCCATATTTGATTACATGCTGGAGATCGTCCTTGAATCCCTGTTGCTGGACGTGTTTGATAATCAGAGTTTGTGCGTCGTCTAGCTCTATCACTGATGGAACGGGTGAATTGTTCTCTCTGGAGCACCGTTTCGTGGCCTTGGTGAAGCGTAGAATATAGGCGACTATGCGCTGAAGACGTCTGAAGGAATTTTGATGATTAATGTTGAGTAGGAAGTCGTTGTCCTTTGTGAATCCGAGACATGTGGATTGAATCTTAGTCCGTTGCTCCAGAGTGCATTCGTCTGGGTTTGGATTAAGATTAGGCCATGCGTCTTCTCTACCATGAAGGAAGAGTGGACCGAAAAACCATAAAGTGTTGTTGACTAATTTTCCAGGAGGAACGCCTCTTGATAATAGGTTGGCTGGATTATCCAATGATGGTACGTGTCGCCATTGCTCGGGAATGCTGGCCCTCTGTATGGCCGAAATGCGGTTGGCGACGAAGGTGTGGAAGTTCGATGACTTAGCCTTAATCCAACCGAGAACTATTGATGAATCGGTCCAAAGGAAGATTTGATTGGTGTTCAACTGCAGATCCTTTTTAATGCGCTGTTTGAGCTGTGTGGCCAATTTGGCGGCGCATAACTCGAGGCGAGGTAGTGTTATTTGCTTGATTGGTGCAACCTTAGACTTGGCGCATAGTAATCGTACAATGACAACGTTGTCTCGCCCTACGCACCTGATGTACGCGGCAGCACCATATGCCTTCTCTGAGGCATCAGTGAAAATGTGTAGTTGTATTTGGGAGCTTATTTTGTGAGCTTATACATGTCTGGGGAACGTTATGTGGTTTAATGCGCTCAAGCCATCTCTGAAGCTGACCCATTTGGTATGCAGTTCTTGTGGAAGTGAAGCGTCCCAGTCGAGTTTTAACTCCCACAGTTTCTGCAAAAACAGCTTCGCCGTTATGACCACTGGAGCCAATATGCCCAATGGGTCGAAGATGTGTGCGATGTCAGAAGAAGCGGTTCGCTTCGTGACCCTTTGCGTCGGGATTAAAGTGCTTCGAATGGCGAAAGAATCAGATTTGGGTTGCCAGGTTAACCCCATTGTTTTGATGCTGTCGTCGGAATGGTTACTGAAGTCTAGTTCAATTGCTTGATCCTCAGCTGGTATTTCTTTAAGTAGGTGAGGATGGTTTGCGCACCACTTACGAAGCCTTATGCCCGCGGTTTTGAGAGATGATAACAATTCGGTTTGCTTTAGCAGGCAGGTGGGCAAGTGGTCTGAACCAGACAAAACGTCATCCACATAAAAGACGTTTTTGAGCGATTGAGCGGCAAGAGGGTACTGGTCCTTCACATTGTCGGCCAGCATATGTAAGGTACGCGTGGCGAGATAAGAAGCTGGAGCAGTACCATAAGTGACGGTGCAAAGCTGATAGCACCTCAACGGTTTATTAACATCGTCCCTCCACCATATCAACTGGTATTTTGGGTCAGCTGGGTCAACTTGGATTTGCCGGTACATTTTTCCGATGTCCGCGGTGAAGACTTATCGAGGAAGGCGGAAGCGTAGTAATATTGTGAAGACGTCGCCCTGAATGGCTGGCCCGACTGCCAAGACATTATTCAGTGACAGATTGCTGGTTGTTTTCGCTGATCCATCGAAGACCACTCGTAATTTAGTCCTTGTGCTTTCAGGTCTGAGGACGCAATGATGTGGAAGGAAATAGTAGGGCTCTTCTACCATAGTGAAGCAGACTTCCTTCATATGACCCAACTCATGTATCAATCAACTATATATATATTATATTATATTATATATTCCCTCATGAACGCGTTGTACTGCTGCCTTACAGTTTGATCCTTAGCTAGTCTCCTTTCCAAGGAGTGGAAGCGTCGAAGTGCCGTGTCACTGGACTCACCCAATCCATGTGGATCGCATCGGAACGGAAGTCGGACGACGAACCGGCCGTGGTTGTCCCTTTTCGTAGTCTGGATGAAGAATTCCTGACATTTGTTTTCAGCAGCGGTATAATTATTTGAGCCATGTTCAGTTTCCTCCAGCTGCCAGAATTTTTGGATGTGGGAGTCCAAAGTTTCATCTTCGCTGCATATTCCGCAGTGCGCGAGGTTCGTTACTGAGCTGGGCCTGACACGGTCCAACCGAAAACCGTGTTCTGGAGTATAGGAAGTTGCTCTCCCAATTTTATTTGGCCAACAGAGAGAACTGAACAGAACAGCTCGGCTCCGATAAGAATGTAAATGGGACCAGGACGATGAAATTGTGGATCAGCCAACCTTATGTTGTCAGGAATAGGCCAGGACGTCTTCTCGATATGTTGCGAGGGTTGCGGTGCTATTATTCTTGGTAAGACATGAACGTCTATGCTTGCGCTGAAGTCAGTTATGTTGGAATGTATTTCGATGTTGGCTCTTGAGCGTGTGTTCTGTGCTATCGAACCGATCCCACCAATGGTAACTGAATGTCGCGTTTCTTGGAGGCCTAATCTTTTTAAAAGTCTTTCTGAAATGAAGTTTAGCTGGGAACCGGAGTCTAACAAGGCTCTTGCCTGAATTTGGTTTGCCCAGCTATCCGTGACCTTTATGAGGACTGTACTTAACAGAGTATAAGCACCGACAGTTGAGGGAGTGCTGGAACTGAGCGACGCAGCTTCCTTAGTGCTTGAATCTGGGTGTGCTTGTATTTGCTGGTTGTTGACTGCGGGAGGTGACTGGTTGCCCGAAGCTTGAGATCTTGGGCTGTTGTCTTCCAAATGAAGCAATGTATTGTGTTTCTTGGAGCACTTGTGGCAATTACCAGATGGACATTGATTGGAGCGATGTCCCTTTTTGAGGCAATTAACGCAGCGACCAGCGCGTTTTATGAGTTTAAGGCGCTTGTCAGGACTGTGATTGAGGAAACTGGAGCAGGAAAAGATTGGATGATCTCCTTTACACACGAAACACGGCGTCCTTGAGGATGCGACAGCTAATGCCCTTGGGGGTCGTCCTTTGCCGAAGTTAATGTCGTTAGAGGCGTTTCTTGAGTTTTTGTTAGGAAGGGATTCTAGTGACTGGAATCGCCTTTCCAGGAACGTGAGGAAATGCTCCATAGATTGCAATTTCCTAGGATGTTCAAGGCCTTGCTCGTAAAGCGTGTGTGAAACTCCGTCTAGTTTTTTGATGAGGATGTGGAGCAACGGAGGATCCCAGTTTTTGATGTCAATTTTGAGATTCGTTAAACTGAGCAGGCACTCTCGAGTTGTGTCATGGAGTGACTTGATGGCTGTGGCTGATTCGGTGTGAATGACAGATTGGTTCAATAATTTGTTAATGAGGGCTGCTACCAACAATCTGTCATTGTCATATCTGTCCTTGAGAAGGTTCCAAGCAGACAGATAGTTCGCGTCGGAGATCGTTAGGTGGCTAATACATCGCTCTGCTTCACCAGTTAAACTCGTCTTCAGGTACCACATTTTCTGCGCATTGCCCAGATTTTGTTCGTGTACCACTTGCAAGAACAGGTCGTGGAACTGCTTCCAGCAAAGATAATTGCCTTCAAATTTTGGCAATGTGATGGTTGGAAGCTTAACCTTGGGCGAAACATCACTTGTGACTGGATGTGTAGATGGTGTAGAATGTTGTTGTAAGTCTATTATTGTAGACTCTACTTCGTCGGACAGCAAAAGATACGCTTCTTGATCAAATCCAGCAGCAATGGGGTCGTCTGTCATTCCCCAGATGCCATCATGCAGGGTCTCCAGGTTTGCCCACAGGCGTTCAATGGAACGGCACTTTACGTCGTACACGACAGCGTTTTGTTGAGGGGGTAGGTTTTGGACTGAGTCCAAGGCGCGCCTTAATGAGACGATTGCAGCGTTCAATCTCCGTAACATGACCTGAAGTGGAGAACTTTCGGCATTAGATGGCTTGGCATCTTCAGGCTTGTGATTGCTTGATGCATTCTCCGTGGATTGAGTGCTTGATTGACTGCTTAAGCGTAGTTTGACGTCCTCGATAAACCACTTGTACAGCTCCTCTATGTTGGCAAAGTATTGTTTCTGGAAATATGGATGACTGGTTTCGAGGTCATATTTAGCCCGAATACCGTAGTCCACAGATTGGAACGTCTCCCAGAGTTCCTTTATGGCCTTGGACTTGTTGACGAGGTATTCGTCGTCTTTGCGTGTTGGAGAATCCTTCTTGTAGTTCCTTATATGCCTCTCGATTTCTCCTCCTGTCTCGTTCTGTTGTTTTGCAAGTTCTTCCAAAGAGGACATTCTCGTTATTACTGAAGTTTAACGAAGTGGAACGACGAGAGCAAACAGCGGCTTGAGTAAGTTGACTGCCACAAATGAGGTAATGTTGTCTCGGAATGTTGGGAGGGACGCCGATAGGATGGAAACTTCAGCTGCTTCTTCTTCAGGATGCTCGGGATGAAACGATCTTGACGGTATTCGCGGTTTGACGATTTGTCGCGACGGTAAACGATTTAAACTTCGCGTAACGTTAAGTAATTTTGAATTCGTGTGACGTAGATCACGTCGGATTCACCAAATGTTGAGCGCAGACTCTTTTGCCTGTGCTTTAATGCAGTTAGTTAAGGTGTTACACCTCTAACTAACTCTTTATGACTCCTTTTCAAAAGGGGGAAGGTGTGACAGGGCAAATCAAGGTGTTGCACCAAGACTTGTGTTGAAGTGTGCAAAGGTCTTAGACCGATACACAATCGATGAGGAAGGAGTGAAAAGCTTTGCTTCTAATTAACAACTGAGCCTTTATTGAAATTTGTCTCGTTTAAATACTAAAAAAGTGCTTACAATGATTAAAATCCGCTTAACAACTAATTTTTGGTCAAAAGTAATTTAGTTCAAGTCAATTGTTCTCGAGAATGGGTGAATAATTTGCTGATGGGGCAATGGACAGAGTTAATGACATTTCAGGTGACACGATTCGGTTTTTGATGATAAGGCAAAGGCAATGGCATCCCAGGTAAGACGATCCGATCGGTCAAGGTAAGTGAAATATTTGTTCACATTAGGCTGAGGTACAGTTATGTGAGGCATTTAAATATTTACATTAATGTAAGGTACACTTAGGTAAGAAACTAATTAAAATATTCATAAATATGGTTGAGGTGAAGCGTTTTGTGAACAGAGCTTGCGAGGAACTACCAGGACCTAAAGTGAAACAATAAAAATATTCGCCAAAATATAAAAATGTAAGAATCGGTATTAAGTTGAAAATTTAAAAGAAATTAAAGGTATCGTCGCATATGAACCGTAAATATGCGCCGAATTGAATAAAAGGTAAATAAGAGAAAGTTTGAATGAAAACCAATTTAAAAAAACCTCAAACGTCCAGCGCCGAGTAAATGTCAGAGCTACGGCAGCATCAAAGAGGAAATAAAAAAGGCGCAAAAAATTAACTTGTGTTTTATCTATTCTGTCACCGTTGTATATAATATATAACCATTTCTCTACAGTATATGCTGATAAGAAACACTTATTGTAATTTTATCCCGAAGTTTTCACGGAAAATGTACGGTGTGGACATTGACTGGGCTTTTCTGTTTGTTTTTTTTTTGTCTTCTTTCCAGACTGGCCTTAAAACACTGACATTGCGCGCGTAACCACCACTAGCGGAAGTCAGGAACAAATCAACCATCACCTAGATACGCGGAACTCGCACGTTCTGTTAGGGGAGGGCATGACCCTAGGAGAAAATAAATATCACCTAGACAAGTGGGACTCGCACGTTCCGTTAGGTGATGGAAAGACACTAGGGGAACCAAACCCCCACCTAGATAAGTGGAACTCGAGCGTTCCGTTAGGTGAGGGCATGACTCTAGGAGAAAATAATTACCACCTGGGTATGAGGGACTCGCACGTCCCACTTGGTGAAGAAAATACAGTAAGGGAACACAATCATTACCTAGATCACCGCAACTCGCATGTTACGGTAGGTGATCTCACTTCAGACCAGCAACAAGAGCTTGGCAAAAAAAAGAACCAGCTAGGATACGAGACGGAACAGATAGAAACAATAGAGCAAAGATCCATTAAAATTGAACCAAGAACGGTGAAAGCTATAGAGCTGACAGTCCAGATCAAAAGGGAGTATATAGTTAAAGGTAAAGAGCTCGAACAAGGAGTTTATGTGAGCAACGCTCTCGTTCTACCAATAGAGGGAAAAATTAAGATAAGCGTACTGAACGTCAATAATTACGAAGTAACACTAAAAGAACTAGCAGTAACTATGGAAGATATTAACGAATTTCATATGGAGCCTGCAGTAGAAAATACATATCAAGTCAAGGAAGACTATGGAATACTGAAAGACACCACTACTAAGAAAACACGATTGGAAGAAATAATGAAAATAGTAAATATAGGGGAAGAATTGAATAAAGAGAAGGAAGAATCGATAACCGAAATTATTAAGGAGTTCCAGGACGTATTTCATTTACCTGGGGAGAAACTGAGTTACACAACGAGCGTCAATCATGAGATACGAACAAAAGAGGACCAACCCCCGATTAAATGCAAAATGTACCGGTTACCAGAAACACAAAAACAAGTCATCAGCTGGAACCAGTGGAACGCCCCACTGCTGGTGGTGCCCAAAAAACCTGGTCCTGACGGCCAGAAGCGCTGGAGAATAGTTGTAGACTATCGAAAATTGAATGAAGTGTCGGAAGGCGACTCTTACCCTCTGCCTAGGAGAGAAGATATTCTGGACCAGCTAGGGAACTCGCGCTACTTTTCTGTCCTCGTAAATGTTGATTCTGTAAGGTAAATGTTGATATAAAGGTATAGTTATTGGTCTAGATAAATTGAGATATTTGTAAATTATTCAAACCTGGTTTAAAGTGTATGATCGGTACGAAGATAGGCATTGATTAATTTTCGGTAACATAACAAACGCGAAAGCAGTAGATATAGGGGGATAGAGTGGTCATTGATTCCATCATACGTTGTTGGCAAAGTCGTTCGTTTTCTTTCACGTTTGGGGGCATCCTTCTTGGTCGCATCCTTCTTTCTTTCCTTACCCCTTTTGCTCTAGCGTTGACTTTTTTCAGTGATACACAATAGCAGGGAGACTTAAATTAGAGATGAGTTAAAAGTCAAAAGGAGTCAAAAGGAGTTGACATACGAACTGGATGTACACGGACAAAATCCAGGTAGGGTAGAGGATATGTGGAAAACATTGAGAGCAGACGAAAAAGCAGCGAGGGTTCTGGGGGACGCGATGCCGGTACCTTAATCTTTAACCCATGAAGAAGAAGTGAGGGCACTACGGCAATCCTTAGACGAAATTGAGGACTTAGTAGAAGCATTCAAGCCAGAGGAAGATGGAGAAACCGTCATAAAAAAAATAGAAAATAAAGTCGGTTTTGCATTGCGTCGGGTTGGGCTTTTGCCCACCGCGAATGATGAAGAGGTGAAGGCCCGAACCGGAATTGAAGCGAGCTTCAGACTGACCTATGGAGAACTCCTTGTAAAATTGGATGGGAAGGATTCTTCGAACGAGGCGGAGAATGACAAGAGCGAAGAAACCACGACAGTCGAAAAGGGAGCCACGAACGTAGCGGTGTCCATTCAAAAGTGGGGGGTCAACTTTGCAAGTAGTACGCAAGACTCCTTGGGTTATTTTTTAGGGCTAGTAGAGGAGCTGAGGAAATCACGCAACATCCCCACCACGGCACTTCACAGGTCAGCAGCAGAGCTTTTCACCGGACGTGCACTGACGTGGTTCAGGGCCAATCGCGACCACATTAGAGATTGGGCAGGACTCGTGCGAGAACTAAGAACCTGGCATATGTAAACGAATCCACAGACGCGCTTGCGAGTGTAGATCATCTTGGAGGAGTGACGTGTTGGAATTGTAAACAAAAAGGACATGTAGCCAGACCGTACAATCAACCCCGAAGGTGCTTCGGATGTGGACGTAAAGGTACACTGCGAACATCATGCCCAAACTGTGGCGGACGTCGCCCCGCCAGGGGAAACAGCGAGGGAGCGGAGGACACAGAACGCCCTGAATGGTCTGGGAAACGCGAACGGCACTCGCTAGGCGGCCAAGCGAGTGCAATCAACAGGTCGCATACGGAGACATCTCCGAAACTGACCTACGCACTGGAGGTATATGGGGGTGGCAGTAGACCTCATATGAAGTTAAGAGTGGCAGGGTGGGGATGGTAGGCCTGTTTGACTCCGGGTCAAGCAGAACATTACTCAGAGAGAAAGGATGGAGAATGATCAAGGGTTAGGGAAAATGGCTCAACAAATGGAAAACACAACACGTTCGCATGGCTAATGAAGAGTTATGTGTTGTACAGGGTGAGACATCTGCACAATTACAGGTGGACCAGAAAAGCATAGAGATGGACCTGCTTCTTATATCCGACATCCCGAATGACATAATCCTAGGGAGAGACTTCTGGACGAAATTCGGATTAACACTGGGTATGAGAGGTTTGCAATGGGATATCGCGACGATGAGCCAAGCCGATAAAGTGGCGTTGGGGAGTCACTGTGAATTGACATCGGAGCAAAAAGAAGAACTGGAGTCAATGGTTCGTGAAGAGTTGGCACAAATGGGAGAGGGCTTGGGAAAAGCGAGGTTGGTAGCACACGATCAAAACAGACGCAAAGCCCATCAAGCAAAGGTACTACTAGGTGTCCCCAGCTGTCCAAAAACAGATAGACAAGGAGCTAGATGAGATGCTACGCCCGGAGGTAGTTGAACCGTCGAAAGTCCTTGGTCCTCGCCAATATTGCCGGTGCGTAAGAAAAATGTAACGTTCCGATTTTGCGTAGACCTCCGCATTTTGAATGCAGTTTCAGAAAAGGACACTTATCTGCTCCCGTATGTGTCAGCCACACTGGATAAACTGCGCGAAGCCAAGTATCTGTCGTCACTGGACGTGAAGCCAGCATTTTGCATTTTGGCAAGTACCCATGGCATAGGATTCAAAAGCATACATCGCATTCACGATCCCCGGCAGATATCTATTTCAGTTTCGTAGGATGCCTTTTGGCTGACTAGAGTGCACTTAACTCCACCTCTTATTTATCAATTTTTCCTAAAAAAAAATCACACATTTAGGTAGATATGGTTAATATCTTTAATTTAGGGTGAGGAAAAATAAGTTCTTTTTGGCTATTTACGTAAAAAATATACTTAACGGGACCGGGAGTAAACAGGGGTGCTGGGCGGGGTAAACGCGCACTGAACTTCCATTAATTCGTACCTGCAACTAAAAACAGTTATTTCAATTAAAAAAACCATATTAATAATTACTACAACCTTATATATTTTCAATTTAAAAACTAATTAATTTCAAACACGTCGATGTTGATTTCACTTTGATGTTTTATTAATCAAAACTGAAGTTGGCGACAATGCAAAGTTACATTACACCAGCGGCTCTCAATATTTCTATCAAAACTGAAGTTGGCCACAATGAAAAGATACATTACACCACCGGTTCTCAATAATTGTAACTTTTACATACGAAGTTACTTTACAATGCTGTCTCAACTTTAGAAACGTGACGTGAGTGAGTAAACCATGTATTACTAATAAAAGCGAAAGAAATATATATATGTAACTTATACATGTAATTTATTTTAAACATACTCGTATTGTGTTTTTCTTAATGTATGGTCCTAATGTGTTATCCGTCTCCCATAGCGGCGGATATCTCCATTGCAGTAACGTACTACTTTCGAAATAACATTGTAGCTATAATTTTTATAAGAATTTTCACTTTTTTCTAACCATGTAAGCAATTGTCTTATTTTTCGTTTGTCTTCAGATTTAAACGGTTTCCAAAAAAGCAAACAAAATTGTTCATAACTTAAACCGGTAATGATTGCAAACGTGGTTACAATTAACCGCGTTCTATAAGTTTCTTCGTCAAAAAAAGCATTCACTATGTGTTCTGGCACTTTATCAAAATATATAAAGTCAAAGTTATTTAACAAAATTCTTCGGGCATTTAACCTATTTGCTTGAATTCTATTCATTTTGAAAAATAGTTCTATAAATCTAATTACTTGGTAAACAACAAAGAAGTCAATATGAAATTTTGATAAAACAAAAGATGGAAACACTTTTAGATTAAAGAAGAATAACAAATCCGAATTTAGTTTGTCTGTCGTGTGAATCGGATATGAAATGTCGTCAAAATGAATAAAACAGATTTTCGTCTATTCACACGTAAGTAAATTTCTTCTTGGAAAAATACTTGTTCGAAAAGTATAATTTTATCAACAATTTTTACTAAAATTTAATGGTATTAAATTTCATATAGAATAAATTATTAAACTGTTGATAAATTTCCTACATTATAATTTCTATTGAACTTTTCTCTAATTTTACTTTCAAACGATTTGGCAATACTTTTTATTACTTATCTCGTAACAATTTCTAAAACCGGCTCCACATATGCGGCATTCGGCGAATTCCAACTATTGTGGATAGGTTGCTCGCGAGTAATTTGTGCTTATGCTCGCCATGCTCGGTATGTTGTCGGTTTTTTAGCCACATGAAAGTAGCCGAATGTTCGAGAAGCAATTTCGGTATAATACACGAATATGTGTATACCTCTGTGCTCGACTTATTCCGAGCATTTGCAAGCAACTTCACATGTGACGAAGATTCGTCATTCGCCGAATGCCGCATATGTTGAGTCGGCTTAAAGTTAACAGTTACTCGATACAATCCTTAAAAAACTTAATCTTCTTTAGTCTTTCTTGTACTTTTGTGTGAATTTTAATAGTTAATATGATTAATATAACTATTAATAATTTCAGTGTTATTAAATCTTTAACAATGTTTTTCAACACTAAGAGCAAACTAGAATTTTAAAAGAATTTCAAAATTCCAAATTACTTCCAACAACTTTTCGCTGCAATAGGAGAAACTGTAGAAAAGTTTGTGAATTGCGAAAATTTAATTGGAAGTATTTTGAACATGGATTTTAGTGTAAAAATTGCAAAAGGTACTATTCAGTACGTTCAAACTCTTTCTTTGAAAACATCAAAATCAGTATGGAAAATGTTTTTTATTTGTTATTTTCGTGGTGCTGCTTATGTCCCCAAAATATTGCCTCAAAACTGTATAATATAAGAAGAGGAGCTGTCCAACAGATGTACCGGTTTTTCAATGATGTTGTCGCTTGGAAATTAATAACAAGTCCTGAATTGTTGAAGTTAGGTGGTGACGGACATGTTGTCCAAATAGATGAGAGTGTGATCACAAGACGCAAATACAATGTGGGAAGACTAGTACCTCAAATATGGGTACTAGGAATGTATGACAGTAGAATGCAAAAAGGACTAGTAATATATGTTAAAAACAGATCATCGAAAACTTTGTTGAAAAAGATTCTACAACATGTTGAAATAGGCTCCGAAATATGGACATACTTTGGGTGGTGTTTCGCGGTACATCCATAAGACGGTTAACCATTCCGCGAATTTTATTGATCCTTCTACAAGTGTTTGCATTAATCATGTAGAAGGATACTGGTCAAAGCTAAAGGGTTTTTTTTAAGGAGAATGCATCTTATGCAATCTTTTTAATTACCTGAACACATTGATCATTTTATGTGGTTTCAACTCTTTGGTGGGAGTAGAAAAAATACATTCGAAAATATAAAAAGCCACATAGCGGAGAAATATCAAGTGTAAATTGAATTCAACAGGTAATTATATAAAATGAACTTGAGGTATTTTTAAAGCAAATTCTAAAGATATGAACTTAAATTAATCCATATTTTTATTTCCAGGAAACATTATTTTTGAAGAAAAACTGAATTTTTATAATAAATTTCAAGTGTAAAGTGTGTAAAATATCAAGTGTAAATTGAATTCAACAGGTAATTATATAAAATTAACTTGAGGTATTCTTATAGCTAATTCTAAAGATATGAACTTAAATTAATCCATATTTTTATTTCCAGGAAACATTATTTTTGAAGAAAAACTGAATTTTAATTAATTAATAAAAATTTAAAATTAATTAATAAATAAAATATTCTAAACATTAAAAATGTTTCGTTTAAAATATACTTCTCACACAACCAGCACAAACAAGAAATCTATTTGAAATTTAATTTAATTCAACGTGATTGCTTACAATTTGTAAAAAGCAAATTTATTTGATTGAAATCAAAATTCTCCTTTAATTCAAAGCTATTGCGTATAATTAAACTATGAATTTAAAGAGAATTTAGATATAAATTGAAGAAATATGCCTTTTACAAATCATAGGCAAGTAGTTTTGATTTTATAGCAATTTCGATAAAGCTACTGCGTATAAATAAACTGTGAATTTAAAGAGAATTTCGATTTAAATCGAAGAAATATGCCTTTTGCAAATCATAGGCATGTAATTTTATTTTATAGCAATTTCGATAAAGCACTGCGTATAACTTAACTATGAATTTAAAGAGAATTAAGATTTGAATCGAAGAAATATGCCTTTTACAAATCATAGGCAAGTAATTTTGATTTTATAGCAATTTCGGTAAAGCTACTTCGTATAACTAAACTATGAATTTAAAGAGAATTTAGATTTAAATCGAAGAAATATGACGTTTACAAATCATAGTTAAATTACTTTTAATTAAAAGAGTTTTCAATTTTTCGATATTATTATTCATATTGATATATACGGATATTGATTTCTTTCGCTTTTATGAGTCATACATGGTTTACTCACTCACGTCACGTTTCTAAAGTTGAGACACCATTGTAAAATAACTTCGTATGTAAAAGTTACAATTATTGAGAACCGGTGGTGCAATGTATCTTTTCATTGTGGCCAACTTCAGTTTTGATAGAAATATTGAGAGCCGCTGGTGTAATGTAACTTTGCATTGTCGCCAACTTCAGTTTTGATTAATAAAACATCAAAGTGAAATCAACATCGCAGTGTTTGAAATTAATTAGTTTTTAAATTGAAAATATATAAGGTTGTAGTAATTATTAATATGTTTTTTTTTGAATTGAAATAACTGTTTTTAGTTGCAGGTACGAATTAATGGAAGTTGAGTGCGCGTTTACCCCGCCCAGCACCCCTGTTCACTCCCGGTCCCGCATTATTGTTAAGTATATATTTTATGTAAATAGCCAAAAAACTTATTTTTGCTTACCCTAAATTAAAGATGTTGACCATATCTACCTAAATATGTGATTTTTCCAGGAAAAATTTATAAATAGGAGGTGGAGTTAAGTGTACCGTCCCCGTTTGGCTTACACAATTCGCCAGCAGCATGGCAGAGTCTCATGGACAGCGTTTTTGGGCCCGACTTAGAGCCCTATGTGTGCATATACCTAGATGACGTCATCATCGTAACTCCCACTTTTGAAAAACATCTCGAGGTACTAGGGGAGGTGTTCCGACGGCTGAGAGAGGCAGGTTTGAAGATTTTATAGGAAAAGCATGAATTCTGCAGGCACCAACTACAATATCTGGGATATGTCGTCGATGCAGAATGACTCCACGTAAATCCAGAAAAAGGAGAGAGCATTCACAACATCCAACGACCAACGAATGTGAAGCAAGTACGGCAATTTCTTGGCATAGTCTCCTGGTACCGCCGATTCATTCCAAATCACGCGACCTTAGTGGCACCCTTGAATGGATTGCTCAAGAAAGTTGCAAGGCTTACGTGGACTGCAAAACAGTTTTTCGACTTTGCTAGAAGAAGCTCACAACAGCCCCAGTCTTGGTCTGCCCAGACTTCGAAAGGCCTTCAAGATTCAAACGGACGCATCTGACGTAGGGCTAGGTGCTGAGCTTAGCCAAGGTGAGGAAACGGGGCAACATGCAGTCTGTTACCGCAGCAGATCCTTTTCCAAAGCCGAAAGAAAATACTCCACAACTGAGAAAGAATGCCTGGGAGTTCTATGGGCCGTCGAAAAACTCCGGCCATTCGTAGAGGGAACCAAATGCTCAGTCGTGACTGACCATCATTCACTGGTGTGGTTGAATAACTTAAAGGATCCTAATGGGAGATTGACAGGATGGGCAGTACGATTGCAGCAATTTGATTTTGAAGTAGTCCACCGCAAGTGGAAAGAGAACCTGGTTCCTGACGCACTGCCGAGAGCAATACTAACTTAAGCAAAAATCACGAATAAGGAGCAATGCAGGTCGACACCAGAAGCAGAATGGAAGAAAACGAAAGGAATCCATGGTAGAAATCCATGGTAGTAATCCATCTCAGGAAACATATGGAGCAGGAAGGTGTCAACCGAAGAAAAACCCGACGTAGTAAGGGAGAGTCACGACGACCTCAAGGCAAGACATATGAGGATAGGGCGAACACTGGAACGCGTCAAACGAAAATACTATTGGAAGGACATGACCAAGGACATCACAGAATTTGTGAGACGTTTTAAGGTCTGTCAAGCGATAAAAGTTGAACGCAAACCGGCCATCGGAACAATGGCATCAAGAGCAGAAACTTGCAATCATCAAGCCGTTACGCAACGCAACAGCACTAGAGGTCGTCAGGCTGATAGAGGAAGACATGATCCTGATGTTTGGAGTGCCAGCCAAACAAGTGTGCGACAATGCAGTACAGTTCCGATCCAAGGAATTCCAACAACTCCTCCGCGGATACGGCACGGAAATATGCTAAACGGCATTGTACCACCCATAAGCGAACCCAGCAGAGAGGACCAACCAAGAAATCAAAAGAATGCTGAAGTCATACGTAGGAACCAACCAGAAACTGTGGGACAAGGAGCTGAAGAAGATAGGATGCGCGTTAAGAACATACCAACATGAAAGCATGGGGGTGATCCCATACTTTATGAACTTCGGTAGAGGAATGATAGGACGGGACGGGTCCGGCAGCTCCAGAGACCGGAGCCAGCATAAAAAACGCGAGAGAATCCGCGGAAGAGCTGAGACTCATACAAAGTCAGGTACATGAGCGACTCATCCATTCTCTCAATAAACAGTGCAGAAGATACAACCTACGGAGAAGGGAATCAGAATTCGTGACCGGTAATCTGGTGTGGCGACGAAACTACAGCCAATCTGATGCCGCCAAAAATTACGCGGCGAAACTAGCACCAGAGTACATCGGCCCTCACCAGGATACATCGACAAGACAAAGTATCCACCGACACATTCAAATTAATTGATGAAAATGCGGGTGTGTGGAACTACAAAGACCTTAAGATGAGCCCAAACGAGTACCAATCTTTGATAAATCCCATCCTTGGTACGCTAGAACGGGTCGTCACAATGTCCACATTAGAGACAAGTAAACACCAAGTAACTTTAATACGATTAGGCAAGGTTCAGAGGCGGAAAGAATGTTAAGGTTCAATTAGGGTAGATTGAAGAAGGGTTCGGGTGAGGTATAATAGAATGAGTGTACGATTCAGAATCGGGAGATTATCCTGAGGTAAGGGGGTGATGTAACGCCGCATAATGCCCAGAGTCATTGAAGAACCCGCGATCGATCTATATCAATGCAATCAGAGCAACCATATGATTTCATTGTTGAAGATCGAAGGTCATGGATCGTCCAGTTTTGATTCGTTGTTCAATCAAAGATTGGATGCTTGATCAAGAGCAAATAAGCACGCCCACTCGATATCATCCTTCTCGACCCTCATCAATGAAATCGTACAATTTCATTGATGGGTGTCGATACGAGGGAGGGTATTTTGATTACCGAGTACGTTGGATTGTACATCATTTTGATTGTACAATCGATCGAAGCTCGTACGCTCGATGGTCGAGGTATTGTGTGGCCGCGGATCGATTGCTCGAACAAAAGCTAGAGTTGGACAATCAATCCTCTAGCTCTGGGACACCTGCCGTAAATTTGGAATTATCATCCAAAATTGGCCTTCGAAACTCATTGCACAGTGCAAGAGTTCGACGAACCTAGAGAGTTTCGAATTCTCGAGCAAGTTTGAATAATAAAATTTGAAAAAATGGGCAGATTTGCACGGGGAGGTCGATGTTCCCTGAGTTAAAACTACGGTCTGCCTCGATCTTTCACTGGAGAGTTAAATGACTGAGGAAGAATAAAAGGACTAACGGACGCTCGCGGAGCATATAAGCAGACGTTTGGCGGGATTCCGCCTTTTGGTTTTGGAGTCGTGGGAGTGATTTTTGTTTTAAACAGAAATAGGAGAAAAATTATTGGAAAAGGGGTGAGTTTTCTTTGAGAAAGAAGTGATAGGTGTGTGGAATTTTTCGATTGTGTTGAGGAACCTTAGGATTGGAAAATAGAAAGAAAACGCGTGTTAGAATTTACGGAAGTCGCGGAATTGAATTGTTTATATATCGACGAATCGTTCAAGTCGTCAAAGGGATTGATTTTGAAAAGCAAACTTTATTGCAACGCTTGCGTTTGTCACCGAATGTGTCGGTTGTGACCTCCTTGAGAGGGGGAGTTACTCCCTGACACCGTTGGATATTTAGAATAAGAAAAAAATAATAAGTGGATGGGATTGAACCTAAGAACCCAATTTCAGACTAATCAGAGTGATAACAAGCTAATTTGTAAAGATTTGTAAAGATCGAAGTGAAATTAAGGACTTTAAGTGCGCTTCCTAAGTCAAGATTCTAAATTCAGACTTGTCAAAGGAGATGATAAACTAATTTTTGTAAAGATCGAAGTGAATTCAAAGAAGTGCGCTTCCCAAATGAAGATTCTAAATTCAGACTTGTAAAAGGTGATAATGAACTAATTTTTGTAAAGATCGAAGTGAATTCAAGGACTATAAATGCGCTTGAACTCAAAGAAAGTGAAGATTCTAAGCTCACTTTAATAAGGGTGATAACGAATTAATTTTGTGAGGATCAAAGTGAATTCAAAGACCTCAGAGATCAAAGTGATTCAAAAATTTAAATGTGAAAATTCTAAATTCAGACCAATAAAAGATCGAAGAGAATTCAAAGACTGATCGTTGAGAGTAAAATCGAGGACGTGGTGTCGTTGACAAATTGTGTCACGACTTTATTTCGTTCATGTGAAAGTGACCATCGCAATCGAAGGTGATCGAGCCGCGAAGACGTTGGAGATTCAGAGCATCACTTTGTCAACGATTGAAGACGAGAGGACGAACTCAAGAGGGCCAGCGGCAGGAGCCGTGAATCATAACGCTAAATTAAGGTAAGCGGTCAGGTTAACTCAAGGATTACAAGAATTTTTATTAGATAGGATTTTCTAATAGATGGAATTGAGTAATAAGTGGTAGATTAATAAGCCTTTCTTGGTAAACGTGTAAGTTAGTTAAGAGTTTGTAATGGTCACCCTGTGACACCACACCAGTAATGGTCACCCTGTGACACCACACCAGTCCACTGTACTGGAGAGATCCCGATCACTTCACAGAGGAAGCAGGTAGGCGGAGCCCGAATCCCAAGGATAACGGGACGCCAGATGGACATCGGGACAGGCGAGATGAATTTCGATCTCTTTGAGTTGGAATCGTGGAAGTGAACGGTCATAGTGACAAATAGTGCAAATGATGGTAGAAGAAGGTTTTTGGTGACCAACGAGGAGACCGTGTGGGAATCATCCGAGAGGAGTTGTAAGATTTAGGGTAAGAGTGTTAATATGTAAAAGTTAATAAGATGAATTTAGGAATTTATTTAAGGAAATATTAATTTTTGAACCGATCAGAATTTATATTTTTGTGTAAATAGAGCGAAATATTGAAAGTATGTAACCAGTTAGTGGTACAAATTTGGGAAAACATGTGGATCGAGATAAAAACGTGAATTGGTTAGAATGAAATTAATGAAAAGTGTTCAAGAACGTGTACGAGTTTTATCAATTGAAGGAACTTAGGAAAGGTTTTTCTGGAAGAATTGTCCAGCAGAGGGAAAAATTGAACCTTTTATCTTTCTTCTTCCTCTTTCTTTTGGAAAGAAGAAGAAGAGAAAGAAAAAAAAAACCCATTGCAAACGTTAGCTAACATGTTAACAGGAATCGAATTTTATTTTTGCATTAAAAGCCTTAAAACGATGTCTGCGATATTCAATATAAAACTTGGGAATAACGTTTGAACATTTTTCATTGTGGGAACATAGTTGCAAAGACTCAATTTGAAGTTAGTTTTTTTTTAGTTTTTTTTCTTTGAAATTACATTATGCAAGGTATAATTAAATTCACGATTCGACTTTGTTTTATTCTTGATATATTAAACTCGCATCAATCAGACAGTCAAGAGAATAACTTCGAGTAAAAATTATTTGATTATTGAATTTTTGTTTTGGATTTTTGAGTCTCATTCCCCCCGAATAAATAAGAAAAGTGGTTGCACTTTGGCAGCTTTATTATTATTGTTATGTTTCTTAAATAGCCAATATCGTTCTCTACGGAGTAATGAAAGTACTCGAAGTAATTCGTGATATATACCGGGATGCGAACAGACTAAATTATTGTGTACGAGCAAAACTGCTTAGTTGCAAGTGATTTGCAGCGAATGTAACCCAAATACCTAAATTGAACATATATATATATAGACTTAAGTGACTTTTGTATTTAAACGTAATTTTTTTTTTACATGATTAAAAGAGAACCAGTATAAATAAATCATTTTTATCTAAAAGAAAAAAAAAAGAAAAAAAAAAAAACCCTGTGTAAACAAGAATCAATAAGCGAAAATGAATTAATTCTTCAAAAGCAAGCAAAGGAAGAAACTGGGGATTTTAAAGTTATGGAAAAAAAAGGGTAGAACTTTAAACCCTAATCCACATGCTGATCAAATCACTTCCTACAGGAAACTAACGATTTAATAAATAGATGTCATTCGAAATTCACGCCAAACTAAGGAGATTGTGCATAAATATCTAATATATTTGAAAAAAAAACCCCAGATATTCGGTAAGTTTTATAGATTATTGTGCGCTAAGGATGAAATAATAGAAATTGTGCACGGATAGAAGCATATTACGAGCTATGAACTAGTAAGTTCACGCATGGTGGGTCTCCTCCTCCTCCTTCTTGACCTTCCGGGTTTCTGAGCACCCTTGCGTATATAGGGGGAAAGTACGTATCGCGCGGGACAGTACTTCCCATTGGTTGGGCGGGCTTGGAGTCCATAACAGCTGGACTCGCTGAGGAGAGGGTGATAACGTCCCAACCACGCGTCGGTTCCCTTCGCGAGAGGTCTGCCTTTTGGTTGTATCCTTTTTTTTTCTTTTTCCCCATGATTTTCTTTTTGTTCGCATTTCGGGGTTACTAGATTCGTTGGTTTCCCAATCTCCCTTCCCTCTCCGCTTCACCTTCCCCGCTTGCCCCTAAATTGGGAACAGCGCGACTACACGTCAGCACGGATCTAGAGGACGTGTTATTTTTTTCTGTAGTCGATCCGGTGGTCAGCTTTGAGCAAGAACCCACCCCAAATTTAGCCGAACTAGCTAGCAATGGCCGGCCAGAACACGTCCGCCGCTCAATGTCTGACAGGGACTTTTCGCACGAGTGTTTGAGCCTGCACGGCTCTCCAAGCTGCCCCGACCAGCTTGTCCCACCTTCTACGTCGTTCCAGACGTCCACCCCAAATCATCAAACCGGATCCTATGAAGGAAAGGAGGTGCGTTCAGCATCACCTTTGCCTTCCCTCTCTACTAAGTCCTAAAATTCCATTACACCAATAATGAAAAATTTACTACAAGTTAGGAACCGAGCTAGGCAAGTAGGAATTGAAGAAGCATAAGCAAGTTAAGACATGATGTTGTTGTAAGCTGACAAACACGACAGCGACCCAAAATAAACAGAAGTAAATATATGGTGGAAAGTTGTGGACTTAGAATTTGAATTCAGATTTAGACTTCGACTTTGAAATCCAATCACGCGAAGGCGCATCGCAAGTTTTTCGTTTTGTCGCGATCTGCGCCGGGTGACTCGTCCAAAACAAGTGGCGGGCGAACCACGCCCGTCTCCGCGGGTATCAGGCCGGGTGAGTCACCCCCAACCTCCGAACGGGGTCGGAGGTTTATCTCCAGAAAAATTTGCAAGTGACAAGACGATTTCACGTCAGGGGAATAAAACATTTTTTTTCTTCGGTCCGGATGAGAAAGTGCCATTCTTAATTTTATTCGATATTTTATTTTTTTTTAACTTATCTTAATGTTGGGATTTTTGGGTAGAAGTACGAGTGAGAACGCTTTTCGACGGTTTTATAATGGACCTTTTTATTTAATCTATCTTACTTTATTCATACATTCCTCATTTCATTTCATACTCGATACATTTGTACATATTAATAGTCCTAGTGACCTAACTCTTACTTTTTCGGTGCTGACTTGTTGCACTTCTTTGTCTGCCTGTAGTTCCTGCGCTCCATCTTCAAACCGTTGATTTTTTGACTGGCAAGGCGTCTTTCTTCCTTGGTTGATGCCAGGACCAATTCTCTCTGGGCTTCCTGTAGTCGGCGTCTGAAATATTCTTCCACTCCCGATCTCGGTTTCTTCTCCTTGTGCTGTCGTGAAAAATGGTTTAGCTCGGGTTGTTTGATAGCCTGACGCCGGCGATATTCCTCCAACGAGATTGGTCGGGGTCCCGCAGTGGGATCCTTCGAAGCTTCTGTCAACGAGGTTTTGGTTGCGGGGTTCATATATGGGTATTACTACCTGTCGTCTACTTGGACGGTTCAGGACTTGAGTGGTAGCCGATTACTTGATCGGGTTACCGTGTTACGTTGTTAGTTTCGTCAGGGAACCCTCTTGGCTTCGTCTTGGAGTTGTCTTCTTCGGGAACTTCGTAGAACGTCTTGGCTTCGTCTGCGAGTTGTCTTCTTCAGGAACTTCGTAGAACGTCTTGGGATCGTCTGCGAGTTGTCTTCTACGGGAACTTTGGAGAACGTCTTGGCTTCGTCTTGGCTTCGTCTTCCTCAGGAACTTCGTAGAACGTCTTGGGATTGGGCTTCGATTCGGCAGCGGCTGAGACCTGGCTTCCTCTCGGGCTTGACTTCGACTGACTGCCTGATCCATTTCTCCTCTATTTATCCGTAATTTTCTTGCTGATCTTCTAGTTTATCCCACCTCATTCATTACTCTGGATTTGCCAATTCGTGAGTTCCCATCATTGGTTTCATCATTGACCAATAATTCCCTGTATTTGCTGTCACAGAGGTTAATGAACGTGTTCCTGCTCGAGTAGCATAATCTGTGGCCATTAATGTTCCCACAAGAGGTGAGAATTTCAAAGGTAAATGACCGAGATGTATCCATGGAAAGTAATTGACCGAAAGTGCTATTGCACTTTATGAAACTAGGTCACTGGGTAAGTCATTTCTTGAATTTTCTATTTCAGCTACTGATCGATGATGGGTAAGTGGCTAGGGTCTAGTACTAATTCTTGGTTTAGTTCCCAGGTACTTCACTTCTATTTCAGCTACTGATCGATGATGGGTAAGTGGCTAGGGTCTAGTACTAATTCTTGGTTTAGTTCCCAGGTACAATGTCAAAGTGTGTCTAGGCTAGACGGTGAGTTGGGTCTGGGGTTAGAGTGTGTCTGGAACTACGATCGTGGGTTTAGATTTGGGGACGTTTAGCATGGACATAACCGTGGGTGAGGGATAGGAAGGTTTGTTGTGGGTTAGGTCAATAGATGGTGCTACTTGGCATTTGGTGTTGGTCGGTACCTTTGCTAGACCATAGATTTTAATCTAGATGTTTGTCGACATGTGAATTTTATTCACAACATTAATTTGCATCGCGTATTGCTGCGTTGCCTCGTGTGGTACATTACACTTTCCCCCTTTGGAAGAGATGTTTTTCTTGTTTTATTGAAGGAGAGAAAAATCTTTCTTCTATATATCATGAACATGGAAGCTACTTTATTTTTATTAGCATATTCAATGCATCATGATTTTATCTAACGATACTCCATCTACACTAATAACTACTTTTTTATGTTATTATATTTGTCAAAAATTATTACGACTTATTGTACTATGTAGTCTACTTATATGTACGGTAGTTGGTTTATTGTTTGAATATTTTATAGTCAAATTTGGTCCGGATATTTCAATTACTTCATATGGTCCTTCAAAAAGTGGATCCATTTTCCTTCTATTTTATTTTTTTTCTCGTTCCCCTTTCTTCAAGTTTAATGTGTAATAAGGGGTCCAAGAGTCCCAATCGTCATGATTTTCATTTACAAAATATTTCAGATTCAGGCATTTGTGATTCCATTCTAATTCTTTGTTTCTGGATGTGCCCCAGTTGCAAACAATTGGTTGATATTTAGGTACTCACGTATTTCTTTAAATACATGATTTTTATGCTCCGTTCCTAAATCAGACTTAATATTGCTCATTGACCATATTTAAGAATGAACTCATTCACAGCTTTTGCTACAGTATTTGCTACTTTGTCCTTTATGGGTAAGAAAACCACATATTTGCTTAGATCGCATTATAAAGTCACTGCATATCTGTTCTTATTAGTAGTTTAGGTGAAAGGTCCTACAGTGTCTATTGATACTAACTCAAATACCTTAGCCGGCGTGGATGTTTATTGCATAGGTTCTTTAGTCTTGCTTGTTCGTTGAAAACTTTTTGCACTTATTTACGTGTTTCGCTATAGACTTGTAGTAACTCACCACCCTGTAGTACGATCGTCGCGCCAGATTAACCAAACACGTCAAACGCCACAACCACTAGGGCTGGTACAAGACAGGCTGGTGGTTCTACGATCGCGAATGAAAAGTTAGTCGTGTCATGACCAGGCAAGGAGCAACAAGAAGAACATCAGCGATACGGCGGAGCGGAGTAGGATCAAGATAGTGGACGCGTGATGGACAGCAGAATGGAGTCAGAAAGGAAGTTATAAAGTTTGAGTAAATAATATAAGTAAGACATGTATATTTAATTAATAAACTGAAATACAAATATATCAATGCGTTGTGCATTTCACGCGTACCACTACTTTGGTGACCCCGAAAGTTGGCAAGAAAACGCAGACTTAATTGAATACATGTATAAGTGATAGGGAGAAGTTTTTCCATGTGGTCACATGAACTGACGCGCAAAAACTTTTCCATGTGGTCACATGCAACGCCGCGAATTTTTATAATATGTAAAAATCATAGAATTCTTATAATTTAAACGAATAAAATGTTTAAACCAAAATCATGAAAGTTGACAAATAAAATGCTTAGACGAAAATCGTGACGGTTGAATTAAATCTCATAAAAGCAAAGGAAATAGAAAAAATCAAAGAACTAGTAACATGCATAATAGAATCGATCAATCAGAAAACCATGTTAAAGTTAAGTAATATTTGCAAATATAGTAGCGCATTATATAACCAATATATAATATGTTTCTTGGAAACTAAGTCACCAAACCGACTTAACATATATATATGCAAAATGAAATTAAATTCAATCAGGTAATAAGTAAATACTAGGAATGCCAGTGACAGTCCGAAATCGACTGCATCCTCTAGAAATCAAAAGACTTAAGTTTACTTGAACATAAAGAAATAGAATAGAGAAATGTATCCGAAAGAGTTTATTTTCAAACATCCGTCGACAACCAGTTTCAAAAGAAACTGACACGAACCGACATGCAAGAGTCTGGAACGATTCCAATTAAAATTATTATAATAATTAGAGTTGAAAATAGAAGAGCAACAAAATGAAAAAAATAATGTAAAACTAAGATTACATAGAACCTTAAATCGTGCAATTAAACACATTTGTGAAAAAAGCCAATAAGATTCTTTATGTTCGCCTTCGATTAACTATTAATATCGACTACAAATATTTTCTGGCTTTCTAAGACAGAAACAATACAGGAAAAGTTGAGTGGATAAAGAAATTTGATACAATTTCAAAATCTCAAATAACTTACAATTTTTGAAGATTGAATTTGTCAGATATAAATCATTGCACTCAGGCGAAACATTCTGAAGAACACACTTCTCATTTATAAAAATGATTGAAAGATCAATATAATTTCAAATTTACTTTAATTTAATACACTCACTGATTTGGTCTTTTAGTATACCGACTTCCGTGCGAGGAGAATTACTGTCGCCTAGTAATTTTTCAAAAATTTCTTTCCATCATTCGTCCCATTGAATATAACCCGCACTCATTTCTTGCGGGAACAATATACTATTACATAAAAACAAAATAGCACACGAAAATAATAGCATTGCAAAAATTGTAATTGAACACATGCATATATGGTTATGGCCATAGAAAAATTGCTGAAGATTACCAGTATGGTATTTGGTGTTGATCATTTCGATTTGCTGTTTGGTATCGATCAAAAAGCCCATCGACCACTGCACGGTAACCTTATCCGATGGGTACCGTAACCATTCATTCAGTAAACTATTCATTCTAGGAAAACGTGCACACCAAACTTCTGATAGTATGAGATCCATTCACTCTTGAGGATAATTAAAATCGAAAATTCATTCATGTTACGGTAGCAGATGAAATGCTAAAGTTAGCCTGCTTTTAAGAGGTTCCCAATAAGGAATTAAGGAATCCTTTATAAGCAATATTTTTTGTGAAAACTCTATGGTCGTTAGACAAATGGTCCTGGTCGGAAGTTTCTGTTATATAAAATCGCAATCCATCAAAGGAACGAACTCTACTGGCAGCAACATATAATTGACCGTGAGTATATACAGGTTGTCGTAGTAAAATCCTAACTTTTTGGAATGTTTGGCCCTGCGATTTATTGATGGTCAATGCAAAAGCTGGAATCACTGGGAACTGGGTACGTTGAAATGAAAAGGGTAAAAGTGTGCCAGAAATGAGATGAATACGTGGAATTAAGATTTTTGTGTTACGTGCAACACCTGTCAAAACTTGACAATCAATGGATTTTCTATGCATTTGTTTTACACGCAATCGTGTCCCATTTACCAATGCATTCTTTGTATTTAAATTACGTATTAAAAACACAATACAATTCTCTTTTAATACTAACTTATGTGGCGGCAAACCGCTAACATTGAGTGAATTTAAAAATTCAACTGGATAATTGTTTTGTTCCTGTTCATTATCGCAAATAATATTATCAAAACTGAAGTCTGCTTTTTCTTGTCCTTGCATACGACCAAGAATTTCAGAATTGACGAAAGTGCAATCATCATTTTTCGGGGCTAAAATGACGGAATCATAGACTTCAGAAGATAAAATAGTTTCTGAGATATCTCCAAACATATCTTGTATAACATTTTCAGGAGAAGAATACAAATGCGTTGAAATTTCAATAATACTATCATTAAATTGTGAGAAGGTTGTCCGATCACCATTACCAATTGATTTAAGAAAATCAACAAATTCAAGTTCATGAGGGAGAGCTCTCATATTTTGTGTTAAATTAACGTGATGAAAAGTAGAAAATTCAGGCCAAGATGTAATAGAATTCTCAATGATGGTAACACGTGATCCGTGAGGAACTACAGGTAAAATTTTGCGCGGGTCACCAGATAGGAAAATAGTTTTACCTCCAAATAATTTGTTTCTATTTGCATTTACACTCAAGTTTCTCAACAGCCTCTCAATCAATTTCATTCCATGAAGTGGGCACATAAATGCTTCATTAATAAGAATCTATAACGCTGAATGAATTATATGGCCTTGAGCACTGTTAGCAGTATCATTTTACACTGAATTTTCTAAGATCGGAATAGGTAACTTAAAAACTTTATGCAAAGTTCGGCCACCACTCAAGAGAGTAGAGGCGATACCACTGAAGGCGGTGGCTATGCATCGAAAATTTAAAGAGTTTAATTTATGAATGATTGCTGTTTGGACAAACGTTTTTCCACAACACGCATGTGCCGTCAAACAAAAAACATTGCAACCAGTATCGTGATGTAATACTTCGCGTAAAATACTATGAATTATATTGCGTTGTTGACTATTGGCTCTCTCATACATTTCACTAAAAAGGAACGCTTCATTATCTGGATCGAAATGGTCTAAATCTACGTTATCAGACACATAAATCGGGTTTGGTAGGCCAAGGTGTTGACATGAAACATTATGTGTCAGAAGGATATCCTCTATCTCCAGAAGGCTTCGATTATAAGAAATGTCTACACTGCAATCCCTAAGAAAATCTTCACTCATAAACATTTTAAATTCATCCCACAGAGCCGATGCATTTGCTGGAATATTCAAACCACAAATAAATCCAAATAATTGTCGCAATTGTCGAGGTGATTTTGTTTCTTTCGCTTCATTTATACATTCACGCCACTCACTATCATTAGATGCAACACCACGTGCGTGACGTGCATCAACAAATGTCAAATGATTAATAGAATCATACGTACGCAAATCCTCAAAGGACTGTGGACCCCGAACATGCAATAAAGTAAACGTAAGTGAAATAATTCAATATCTTTTGGTGATACAACGTATAATCGTGAAATGATTTTATCTGCGCCACGTTTTCTCCTGGTCCAACATTTCCGTGATTCATTCCACACATAATATTATGGTATTTGAATATATATTAAATCATTCGCTGAAAGATCATTCCTATTTAATTCAAAAAATGCCAATAATTTTGTCCTTGAAGGATATGCAACTGCTTGGTGCTCGGTTTCTTCTCTGAAAATAATATTCTGACGATTTGGCAAGTGACAGTCAAGACGTATAATTGTATGGGATTGAAAGTGCAATGGATATTCAAATATTCGCCAAGCAGCCTCAGTGGAACCAACAAAACGTCCATTAAGAAAATTTTGAATTTCATCTATCTGAATACCACCATTAACCTCACCATTCACAACTCCAAACTCTAGCGACGCACAATCATACCCTTTGTACACATACTTGTATATATACTTAACACTCTTGACAGGAGTACAGACTTCGGCATTCAAATGACAACCGAACTTTGCCAGAAGATATGGATCATCAGGAACGACGTATCGATTGTCAACTGAATGTCCACGCACATCAATGTTTGCACCGTTATCACGTCGTTTATAAGCAGGGTAACATTTACACTATCCCGCGTATTTCCATCTCTCATGCACACTGAATTTGGATTTAATAAACCACATGGTCCATGAATCATGTGCTGTTTAACTAATTTATGCAATTTTGGGTGATAACAAACATCAGGAATTTCTGCACAGACAAACTGATCGATGATCGATAGCTATTCCATAAATTTTATCATCACTATTCAATGTTATCAGCACATATGCATGGGAGATACCACGTTTTTGAAATTCAATAGTATAGATTAATGCTTCTACTTTACCAAAAATTTGCCTTTTCAATCGGTAAGTTCTCTGAGTTTGGATTTGAAGACACGGACAACAACATCAGGACGAAAATTGGCGTTAGCTTTACCAAGAACCTCAACAATTTCTGGCCAACTTGGGTTACATGTCATGGTCACAAACAACGATGGCTTGCCGAAATGTTGTACGATAGACATCGCATTTAAATAATTTTGAAACATATTTCTAGATGAGCCAGTGAACGATGATGGTAAAATTATTTGACGGCCCACTCCGTGGACACCATCAGCACCGTTTGGATTTTGTTGAACAAAGTCAGTCAATTTATTATACAATTCGGCACGAAGTGCTGCCTGATTTTAACGTATGAAATGAAGTCTGGTACCTTCGATTCGAACATACATATCGACAACCCACTGAAGGAATAATTTTAATGCGTGAATTGGGTGGAATTCAGCCATTTGATCTGAATGAGCGAATAAAATTATTCACACGATCTAACTCAACACCCAATTCACGCATTAAATCAACATGACATCCCTGATTCGCACTCACACGCATTCTATGTTGAACTGCAGTATCAACATCAAAAAAGTAAAGCTGTGCATAGATTGGTGGACGACCATAATTTGGAGTCAATGCACCAGCGCGATGATAAAAAATATCGTGAATCTTAAAATGATATACACCATTCAAAGCGGTATCAGACAACTTAGCTTCAGAACTGACCATTGCAAATGAAGAATTGTAAGAACGAATATTTTGAAATTAATTTTTCGAACGACGTTTAATAGCAACGTCAGAAGAGTAGAGTCCTTGACAAAGGTTCTGAAAAAATCTATTGTGGGTAGGTAATGTTGGGTTTTATTTTTGTTTCCAACATATTTAAACTCTTTTTTATTTTCTTTTTTTACATCTCCTTTTAATTTTTACAATCTCTCGTTATTCGACAACATTCCTTGCCTACGTCTACTAAAGTATTTACTGTAGCCTCTTTCTTTCCCTGTCATTAATGCAATGGGCACCATTCAAAGTAGTGATTTGCCTCAATTCTATTTAAACTCAATTTATTTCTCCCTCATTTACTGTCTATTACATTGGTTATTTCTTAACATTAGTTTTATCTTAACTTACTCCCTTACTTGGATAATGCGGCTTTCATGGCCCTCTTTTCCTTCTTCTTGTTCCTTCGGTAAACCAACCGTTCCTGTTTCAGTCGGGTAATTCTTATGCTGGCCTGGATTCTTTCTTGTTTTGTCTGCGCTAACACCCAAGTCCTCGTGGCCTCCTGGATCGATCGTTTATACCGGGCTTCAACCCCGGCCTTCTCCTTCTTGTTTGTTGGTGGCTCGGTTGGTGGTTGCGAGGGGCGCTGGTTTCTCCGGTAATAGTCCTCTACGGTGATCGGCCGAGGACCTGCCTTAGGGTCTTGAGGGTCTAGAGCGTCCTTAAGTGGAGTGTTCATTCGTCGAATTATCGTGGTACCTACCCAGCCTTATGGCCGGTTCAAGGATTTTTCTTGGTAGTTGGTGGGTAACCTGGCTACCGTTTTTATTACTTCTTTTTTCTTCTTCACTTTGACTGCGCTACTTCCTCCGAATTGCGTTTGACACTGGTTCCTATACTCGGGTTCGGCCGGCCTATTTGATGGTGACTCGACTTGATGGCGACTCGTCTTTACTTCGACTGGGCTGGTGTATGGCGATTTGACTTATCTCCGGCTGACTAAGTGATGACGACTCTGCTTCACTCCGACTGGGCTGCTTGAAGGTGACTTGAGTTCTCTTCGGCTGATGGCGACTCGTCTTTACTTCGACTGATACCTCGTCTTCTGGACCGGTTGCCTCTGCTTTCCTGGTGCCAAGTTTTAACTGCCTCCTATTGATTCTCAATGCTCTTTTATATCGTTTTTTCCTGCTGAATCTGCTCTTATCAATATTGATTTACCTCTGCTTGAACCGCTGATCCATGTTTTGATTGGTAAGGTCGACGACTTTTCCCATTCATTCTCCTTTGCATTTCCTGCGTCGACCCAGTTCATTCATAATTTTTCCATTCATAAATGAATGACCACTATGCCATTTGTTGTTGTCGTTTTCTTTCAGGTGTCCAATTCCTTTGACCGGTGGTCGTGACGTTAGGGAGTCGAATTGCTGCGTCAGCAATTTTGTTATCAATCGACGTGAGTGCCGGTAAGCGTCGGTGTCAAATTTCATTTTATTTTCCTCGACCATTTGTGCCGCTAAGCGCCGGTGTCAAATTTCATTTTATTTTCTCATGTCACCTGAGAGAAAAGTTTTTGCTGATTCAGCATTTTTGCTGAATCGGCGATAAGTTTTTGTTTTGAATGAGGTCAATGGCCGGAGGTGAGGGGCATTCGGGGTCAGGGTCATATTTTTGTGTCACAACAATAAATTGACTTTGCCCTTATGGCAACATGATGTAAACGCATGAGTGTTACGTAGAGTAACTTCCGATTGAAAATGCTTAGCACCACAAAGTGAACAACACAAATTTAAAGAGCCACATTTATGAGATACAAAATCACGGATTGGATTTTGAGGATCACTTTCATTTGACGTATTTGCAGTTACACTTCTCAGTGATCTCATACTATCACTTGTATTACGCCGCTCCACCCTCCCGGATACTCTAACTCGGCGAGGCATCGTGAACTGAAATATATAAAACCAAAAAATTACGTAGCTGAAATAGATAAAACTAATAAATTGCGTTGAAAGCAAAAATCCAATGGTTCTTTAACCAAAATTTCACTTCGTGAAAACATTTTTCACTTTGTTTTGAGAAAAACCGCACCAAGTCGAAAATACACAAAATGATGATCACCAAAATTAAACATTTTTCAAAAAAATTTTTAAAATTTCAAAATTTCGACCGCACTGAAAGAACAATTGGAATTAATAATTTTGGATACATGCACCCCCAAAACATATGGAATTGCATTGAGTTCGCTCTGATAAGAGCACGAGCGAAAGAATATTGTCGAAGAGAGAAATCGACAATTTCTTTTGCTCATGCTCTTATCAGAGCGTGAGCGTGAGGAAACGAAATTTTCCATTTACACACTCCAGAATCATATGTATGCAGGTATGTCTGTGGGATGTGTAATTCTTTTGCTCATGCTCTTATGAGAGCGTGAGCAATGCATATTTGGGAGAGAGAATAAGAGGAACTATCCACTTACACAGCCAAAGAGCATGAGACAAAGAATTACGCACGCCATAGGAACATCTATATGTATATGGCTCAAACCACGCATATAATTTTTCACCCTCTGATAAAGGCATGAGCAAATGAATTAGTATGACCAGATTTAACAGAAACCTATGATTTTAGAAAATTTTAGTATGATATCATTAAACTGCAGCACAAAATTGGTAGCATTCAGTCTTTAAAAACATATTTGAAAATCAGGATTTAATTTTATTTTGAAAATCGGGATTACCTAATAGTAAAATATTTGAACAAATGCAATTTCTAGATCCGTAAAATGTTATTTACGAAGAATTAGGACTTTTTAGTTTCAAAATTTCCCAATTCGGTACATGAGCCTGACATGCAAAAAAATTGACACCAGGAGGAATCGGAAGGAAGTTCTGGTAGCACAACATTAAAACCTTTTGGAGCCACATATCCAATACGGCTTATGATCCAATATTCCCTCAAATGACTTGAAACCGGCCTACCGAACAAATTTACGAATGAGCACGGTTCGGAAATCCTCCATATCAAACAGCCAGCAAGAGACCATTTACCATTTAGAATTTAACAGATTTTACCCGAACATCTAGCACACCTTCACACTGAAAGGAATTTCACACCACACACGCACATGCATTGCTCACGCTCTGATAAGAGCATGAGCAAAAGAAATTGTAGATTTCTCTCTTCGACAATACTCTCTTGAACATGGTCTTATCAATCCGTGGGCAATGCAACAAAAAATGGACTGATATTATTTTTATTAATTACGGATAAACTACTTGACCAATGTTAATTAAAAGTATATTCTGAACATCTCCGGCAACATATTTTTTAAATTGTGCATTTTTATCAAAATCGGACATATAGACTGCCCGTAAGAGGGGTCACAAAATTTGTGTTTGCGTTATAATTATAGTATAGATTGTCAATGTTTATGTATATAAATGAATTATGAAATCAATGTAACAGAATTAATGAATTTACAAACAGAATGTATACAACAATCTAACTTTATAACCAAATGTAGGCGAATAGATTTTATAAATGAATATCAAAATCCCACACGTAATGTAAATAGTTCAAGATTAATCGATACAGCAAGTAAGCGCACGGTCAAAGCAAATCTCGCACAGGTGGAAACTCCAACACCCAAACAGTATATGATAGAAAATAGATATAGTGTTTTGCTGAATAAATACCCACAACTGCCACAGGAACCTTACTTCAACCTTCTAATAAGCATCCTGTGGTACATCACATCCTAACAGAAGGACAACTAAAAGTATTCCGCAGACTTGATACCAGGCGCGAAAATGCTGCCAGAATGGAGTTCAACCACATGCTACAATTAGGCATATGCCGTTCATCATCATCGCCTGTAGCATCACCACTGCACATGGTAACAAAAAAAGCAAGTGAAGACTGGGGTCCATGCGGAGATTACCGTTGTTTGAACGCAACAACTGTTCCAGACAGATACCCCATTCCGCACATTCAAAATTTTTCAATGAAGCTCCACGGATGCAAAGTTTTCTCAAAATTTTACATAGTGAGAGCATTCCACCACATACCAATTGCTCCAGAGGACATTTATAAAACGGCCATCACAACACCATTCTGGCTATTTGAGTTCGTACGAATGTCATTTGGCCTAAGAAACGCCTCGCAGACCTTCTGAAAAGATTAGACTTCATCTTCAACTATATTGACGACATTTTAATAGCCAGTGCCAATTAGGAACAACATACAAAGCACCTTGAAATTCTTTTCAAACGTCTACAAGAATACGGACTGAACATCAAAGTCTCCAAGTGCGTTTTCGAAGTGCAAGCGCTAGATTTTTTGGGACAACATTTCTGTGGAAGGAATTCGCCCAGCGAAAGACAGAGTCGGGGCAATCTACAAATTTCCGCCTCCATCAATTAAGTCGGTGCAACGATTTCTGGGTATGGTAAATTATTACCACAGATTTATCCAGAACCTAGCAACAACGCTAGCGCCAATCAACACTCACCTCTCAAATCTCCAAAGTTCATCCAAACGCAAACAGGAATTTACTTGGCCGGACGACTGTCAAAAAGCATTCATCCTCTAGAAAATGGAACCTTCAGCATAATGACAGATGCATCAGAAATCGCTGTAGGTGCAGTCTCACAACAATTCAATAAAGGCTCGTGGGAGCCACTATCATTTTTTTCGAGTAAGCTCACAGAAACGCAAACAAAATATTCGGCCTTTGATGGCGAACTGCTTGGAATTTATTTGGCGATTAAGCATTTTCGCTATTTTGTGGAAGGTCAGCAATTTACAGTATACACAGCCCACATGCCACTCACACGAGCCCTGACAACGAAAACAGGGCGAAGCCCCCGCCAATTTCGTCATTTAGATTACATTTCACAATTTACAAGTGACATCAAGCACATTAATGAAATGGACATCGTAGTGGCAGATACAATATCCCGAATCAGAATCAACAACATAGAAAACATTTGCACAGTACAACTCCGGAAATTCACAGAATTAGAAAGACTGGACGACGAACTTCACAAGCTACTCTCCGAGCCGAAGAACAAAAACTCCAAATTCAAACTTCAACTGCTAGAAATCCCAGGCGATAAAGTGAAACTATGGTGCGAAACATCATCAGGAATAAACAGACCTTTTGTCCCCGAGTCCATCAGAAAATCAGTGTTCGACGCAGTACACAACATAGCGCATCTAGGCATACGAGGCACACGCAAACTCTGCAGAGCAAATTCTTCTGGCCAAACCTAAGCAAAGATTTTAGCCATTGGTCAAGAGCGTGTATTAATTGTCAGAAAAGTAAAATTCACAGACATACGAAATCACCACTGGTAACGTTCAACTTACAATCAGACAGATTCGAACACATACATATGGACCTAATTGGCCCCTTACCACCATCAAACGGACATCGATATATATTAACAATTATTGACAGATTCACAAGCTGGCCAGAAGCGTATCCACTAATCGACCAGACGGCTAACAGCGTAGCAAGAGTTTTCATACAGCAGTACATTCCACGTTTTGGCGTACTGCTAAGACTAACCGCAGACCAAGGCACACAATTAGAAGCGAAATTATTTGCCGAAGTCACATCACGATTAGGAGCACACAGAATCAGGACAACATCATATCATCCACAAGCAAACGGACTCGTGGAAAGACTACACCGCCAGATAAAATCATCCCTCATGGCTAGAGAAAACACCCTGAATTGGTCAGACGATCTTCCATTTGTTATGCTAGGTATAAGAACAGCAATCAAAGAGGATCGCAAATGCTCATCAGCCGAACTAGTCTATGGAACAACCTTAAGAATTCCAGGAGAAGTATTTGTTCCAGCACCACACTCTACACCGTCGAACACAACAGAATTCGCCACAACACTAAAACAGCATTTCGAGCATGTGAATCCAGTGCCACCAAGGCCAACACATAATCAATCAGCCCACATACCTACCGACTTACACAATTGTACTCACGTCTTCGTACGAATAGAACGAGTTCGTCCTGTCCTCCAACCACCATATGAAGGACCTTTTCGAATAGTCAAACGCCTGAGGAAGAACTACATACTGGACATAAAAGGAATGAACATATCCATGCCAATAGATCGACTAAAACCAGCATACGCAATAGAAGAAACAAAAGGTCAAAGGAAATCGGTCACTTTCGCAACAGCTTTCGTGGAAGGGGGGGGGGGGTGATGTAGTAACTCACCACCCTGTAGCACGATCGTCGCGCCAGATTAACCAAACACGTCAAACACCACAACCACTAGGGCTGGTACAAGACAGCCTGGTGGTTCTACGATCGCGAATGAAAAGTCAGTCGTGTCGTGACCAGGCAAGGAGCAACAAGAAGAACATCAGCGATACGGCGGAGCGAAGTAGGATCAAGATAGGGGACGCGTGATGGACAGCAGAATGGAGTCAGAAAGGAAGTAATAAAGTTTGAGTAAATAGTGTAAGTAAGACATGTATCTATATATAATTAATAAAATAAAATACAATTATATCAATGCGTTGTGCATTTCACGCGTACCACTACAGACTTTTTCATATTTCTCCAAAGATATATAGTTTTTAGTTTCTTAGACCTTAATGTCCTCCTATGTGATATTGATTTAAAATGTCGACAATTGTTTCTTTATTTGATATTTGTATGAGCGGTTTATACAGTTCTATGGAAACGTTCCTTAGGGAACGGTTGCATAAATCCTTGAATATGCCAAGATTTACATAATTAAAAAACTGACTTTCTGCAGAAAGTTTCAGAGTTCCATTCTGAATTTGATAGTAAATTTATTCATCCAGTATTCGGATTTCCCGCTCTAATGCGGATTCCATGGATTCATTTATATTTCTTCTTAATAACCGCTCCATTAGTATTGACTTGCCATCTTGAATTATAGTTATGCACGTGTTTAGCTCCTTTTCTTTTGTGATGATAAACCATGCAATTGTTCAATTGCTGACGGTACACTCCGGGTCGACATCATTTGTTTACACAAAGTCGAAAATGCATGGACTCAAATATCGGAATGTGGTACGTTTATAACTTTTGATTTATTAACACAAATCCTACTACAAATTCTACTATAAATATTTAATAATCTAGCCTTGATCTATACATGCTCTTTGAATCGTAACTTAGGTACTCTACCGGGGGTTTTGCTGATTGTCCAACTGCTTCTTTTCCTGATGATACTTTCTCTTGTTATTATGGAGACGTTGGATCTCTTTGCCCAACCGCAAACGTTCTTCCTGGCCCACGGCGGCTCACAATTGGCGCCTGACTGCCTCGACTTCCTTCTACATCTTGCCTCCATCCCCGATCTGTATTTCGCTGACAGTGTTTCCTTCTTTGGAGGTGTGCTCTCCCGCTGTTGACACTTCCACTTGCCCCGGTACTCCTCTAAGCTTAAAGGTCTCGGACCAACTCTTGGGTCCCGTAGAGCCTCCTCCAGTGAGCGAACCGAGGAATTCGACATGAGACGTATTCCCTGTGAGACGACCTGTGTACTTCGCGTTTGCAGATCTGAGCCGGTAGGTTCCTCGGAACCATGTTCGTTCAGTCCAACCCGGTCTGATAGGTTCCTAGGAACCGTGTTCGGTACGTGGATTTTCGGATTGTTAATTAGTTACCTTTACTAACTGGATTGCTGACGTCTAAGTCCCAGTAGCTTGAGGCTAGTCCAATATTCTTCCGTTAGTTCTGCGGCTAAGGCCAAGTTTCTTCTGGTTGTTTTGCGGCTAAGTGCTTTCTTGAAATCAGCGGCTAAGTCCAAGTTTCTTCGGGTTGTTTCGTGGCTAAGTCTTCCTTCCTGGGCGAATTTCCCTTGTCACGAGCACACCTTGGATAGTCGTTTAATAAAATAAATAAAAATTTAAATTAAATTTTTTAATTACGCAAAAGATAGAATTAGAAAAACGAAATTTTACACAAAATTTTCCCGATCAATGTTCAATCGATGGTTATTGTCTTTGCAGTGACCGTCACGTTGCCATATTGCGCTTTCACCCTGGTGGTGCCATCTAGTGGTTGCTGGCGGCTGTGAGTAACTTACGCTCACAAGATCATTGGTGTTGTATGGGTGCTATAATTGTCTATAATTTCACAACATTGGTTCTTTCTTTGACAGACGTCAATGGCGGAATAGATCAACGTGTCTTGTCGTTAGTATTTTGTTTGGATATTTCATGATGTTTTAACCTATTTTAGTTATCCTACGGAAGGATCATCACATTCGTCCCCCTTATAAAGGATCCACCCATGGGAAAAGGAATGCTGTGCGGTAATTAATGAGTTGATCGGCTTCTAGAGCGGGTGTGTTGCCTGCGCCATTATTCGGTATCTTATTCGGTATTAACTTATTGACGTGAAAACGTCTTTCTTCTCGTTGAGTATGTACATTGGTGGCCACTCTAACATTCTTGTGGTACGAAACACCGTCATTTTTCAATCGCTAATGACTACGAAACTAATGATGCGATAACAACGATTGAGGTCACAGTGGATGGAACATATTTGTACGTATTTATTGTGCGGCGCTTGTTTTGCCTAAAACGTCATCGAGCTAGTGTAAGCGCCTACGCGTGATTGTTGTTTTTAGCGTTGAGTAAAGTTATTTATGAGTGCGGTGTACGAACACGTTAAGCCAGGATGTTGATTTGGTTGTCATTGTAAAGGATTTGAAAAGAAGTACCTGAACCTAAAGTGAAACAATCAAAATATTGGCCGAAATATCAATAAAAATTCGTATGAATTTGTAAATGGGAAAAAAGTGAAAGATATTGTCTCATATGAGTCGTAAATATGCACCGAATTGTAAAAAACTCAAGTCGGAGAAAACTCGCATCAAAACGAATTTAAAAAACCAAAAATGCTTAGTGCCGAGCCATTATCGTAGCTGCGGGGGCATCGAAGAACTAATGAAAAAACGGCGCAAAACGATAAACTTGTGATTTATCTATTCCGTAACCCTGCTACTATATATACTGATTGTATATAAGAGATCAATAATTAAAGAACATATGACTACGAAACACTTATTATAAGTTTTTTGACTTGAAAACGTCTTTTCGCATGTTAATTACGCTGATAGCCAAACATTCTTGCGGTAAAATTTACAGTCAGAATTCAATCGCTTATAACTACGACGTTCATAATGCGATAAAAAAGATCGAGGACCCTTTGCACAAAGCATGCTTGTACGTGTTTATCGTGCAGCGTTGATTTTGCCCGTGAAGTTGTCGGACCAGTGTAAGCGCCTACGCGTGATTGTTGTTCATTAACGTTGGGTAAAGCTATACATTGCAGAGAACTTTAGAAGAGCTATAAGGACCTAAAGTTAAGCAATAAATATATGCCGAAATATGAGTAAAAGAACGGTATCAAATTGGAAACTGAGAAAAATTAAAAATATTGTTTTTACGTGTCATAAATATGCGCGGAATTGAATAAAACGCAAATCAGAGAAAGCTTGCATCAAAACGAATTTTAGAAACCTAAAATTTCCAGTGCCGATCAAGTGTCAGAGCTACCGCAGCATCGAAGAAGAAATGAAAAAACGGCGGTAAATAATATACTTGTGATTTATCCATTCTGTCACCGGACTACTCTATACAACTATTGTATTAAAGAGATTGATACCATTGAAGTACCTACTAATGGGAAACACTTATTATAATTTTATCCCGAAGTTTTCACGGAAAATCTACGGCACGGACCTTGACTACGCCTTTCGGTTCTTTTGATTCTTATTCCTTTTCTATGTTTAAAGGAGCTTCTTCTTATGACGACCACGTATTGCTATGGAATGCCTAATTAATTGGCTTTTGGGTTTACTGTACCAATCCCAATTTTCAGATTTCTACAAGGTTTGGCTACCGTTTGGTTCTAACATGTAAGGTACCCCTTTATTTACAACGTGTTCTTATTTATTATATTTATTGTACTGTTTTTACTTAATTATTGGTTCCGACTTCCTAGTTACTTTTATATAAGTTTCGTGATTTTCATTTCCAATTGTCTTTACAAAAAATTTTTTTTTTCAATCATTTTCCTTAAATTTACGTTTCGATGGTTCGCATTGCTCACATTTGTTTACAATTGCCCTTTATATTAGATTTACAAAATTTACATATTTTCGAATTTTTAATGTTTATTCCGACTTGTCTCGGTCAAATTTTTTAGCTTCATATCATCTTTATTTATTGTAGTTTTTGTCTTAACTATCAACCAAACAATTCCCTTAGTTAATTGATAAAATTACACTTGAAAGTCATTACCATTTACCGTTTACAATTTCCTATACATTCTCGGTGTTCCTTGTGTCGTGATTACTATATTCATATGAAATGTTCTACGTTGTATATACACTTCTTCCTTCTTCCTTTCTAAAATTTAATTGATGATTTTAGGCTTTTTGTCGTTTTTTATTTTCTAAACTCTTTTTTTTCCATTTATAACAGTAGCCGTGTACATTTTAGGGAACATTATTCAGTATACTTATAGTTCTTTTTAATTAAATTTTTTTTTGCGTGTGTTGGTTCTTTCTATATATATATTTATTATATATGTTATTATTATTATTTACTGTTTTTCAACCATTTGCTCACGTCAACTACTCTATTTCTTTTCGTGTTGAGGATGTGTTTAGTGGATGTCACATGGTTCGAGTGGTTATTACCTTCTTTTTCTGGCTAGTATTCCTTATGCGCTTCTCTAACCATCTTAGACATTTCCTCCTCTCTCCTGAAGAATTTTTCCCTCTCACCGGGATGGCCTTGTCTGTCGTCTTCCGGTTCACCCAGTTTGAGGTGGTGCTACAGCTTGTCGACTGACTCGAGGATGTCCTCCCACATGATGGTGATCATTCGCAAGTCGTCTACCTCTTCAGCATAACATGCAAGGATGTCCTCCCACATACTGGTGGTTCATCCCATCCTGACGGTTGATATCTTTGGGCTTTTGGCATCTCCTAGTCTGGTGGCAGCGTCTTGATTATGGGTGTGCACGATAACCTCAACTGAACCCACGTTGACTTTTATCTTGACGAAGGATCCAACAAAAATGACGAACTCCGGGTCGTTAATCTGGCTACCAAGTCTTCCACCTTTCGCGTTCAAAGCGGGCACCTTTGTATTCTGGTAATTATAATTGGCTGATATTATTATTATTCTTATCTCTGGGTATTATTATTTATTATTATTATTATAATTTTTTTTCACTTATTTACTTGCTTTCAAGTTTCCGAGGGGGTCGGGGTTTCTCGGGCTGTAGTAGGGGTTTCTCGGGTGTGAATGATCTAGTCTCTTCTTGGAATTGTGATTGGCATTAAGCCAAACTGGACTCGGGGCTCTCGTTGCGGTCTTCTTCGTGGGGACTGTGTTGGTCGTGAGATTATTGGTTAAGTAGTACGTATTGTACCGGAGAATTTTAGTACAGGATGTGAAGTACATTTATATCGTTCTTTCTAGTACAATGTTTAGTTTGGCAGTAGTCTCCGAGATGACAAGAAGTATAATGTGAATTTAATGAAATATACAATATAATGTAAATAGTAGAAAAGGTGTTTGAATCTCCCTTCTAAATTATTTCTAACATGGTAGCAGAGGTCAGTGGTTATAAATTGAATTAAAATACAAAGAAGAAAAGTCAAAGATAAAAGTGAAAATTACACGGAATATACTTCAAAATGGCGTTCAATAAGCAAGAATTCGCGATACCAGTTTTTGATGGGCAGAACTATAACATGTGGAAGAAAACATTAACTGTATTTTTACGATTGAAAAGATGCGAGGAGGTGATAAGCAGAGAAAAGGTTGAAGATGACACAAAAGAATGGGACGAGAAAGATTTGAAGGCGTTGAATTACATATATAATGCTATTTCTGATAAGCAGCTGGAATTTGTGTGGGACGAAAAAACAGCATATCAGATAATGCAAAAATTTGATAAAATGTACATGAAACAGTCAACTACCCTGCAAATATTATACAGGACCCAAATTGAATACATGAAACTAAATCAGTATGCAGATTCAGAAACATTTTTTAATGAATTTGACAAAGCTATCAACGATTTGAAAATTGCGGGAGCGACAGTGTCAGAAAAAGATAAGTTGGTTTATATATTAAAAACGTTGCCAGAAAATTACAGTCATATCGGCGATTTAGTCGATACTTTGAAAGAAGAAGACCGGACTGCAGAATATGTTACAAACAAGATAAAAATGGCGGAAATGAAGATGAATAAGGAAGCAGATAAGTGTAAAAATAAGTGCAATGCTTTTGTATCAGAAGGAAATAAACCACGTTACGCAAATTGTTCCAAGAATGGAAAGTTTAGCAATGTGCAGTGGCAAGCTGAAAATGGCGGGAATGAGTCATACGTCATTCAAATAAAGAGAGATCAAATCGAACGTGGCCGAGGGTTCAGTTACAGTGGCAACAGCGCAAGATCAAACTATGGAAGAGGTGGTAATAACTACGAACGTGGCAACGGTGCAAGATCAAACTATGGAAGAGGTTTTTGGAGAGGGCGTGCAGGCGGCCCAAGGCATCGTGGATCAGACTACGGTAGATACTCGCAAGGAAATTATCGACGTCAAGATGACCAAAATCCGAATGCATGGGTAACAAGAGTAGATTGTAATTTTATAAATCAGGTGGGTTCTGAGAATGATGAAATAAAATGGATTCTTGATAGTGGGTGCACTGATCATATCATTAACCAAGATAAATATAATAGTAACTACATTGAATTGAAACAACCAGTAAATGTTACATTGGGGAATAAGAGTTCTGTCAAAGCAACAAATGTCGGTACGATAGAAAGTTATTTTAACGTCTATGGAAAAGAAAGTAAAGTAATAATTAAGAATGTTTACTATGTAAGTGATATGCATTCAAATCTAATAAGCTATACAAAAGAAAATAAGTCTCACGATATTATTTCATTGAAAAATAAAGTAACTAAAATTTACGATGAGAATAGAAAATTGAAGGCACTTGCTTGGCCTGAAGGCGATATATTTAGAATGAAAAGTAAAAATGCAAAGAAAACTATGAGCAACAAAGAAAAGTGGCACCGAATATTGGGTCATGTAAATTTCAGTTATTTGGATACTTTATGTAAGAAACAATTATTCGACGGGATACCAATTAAATTAGACAAAGAATATATGAAGTGTAGAACGTGTATTGAAAATAAGATGCTCAATATGCCTTTTGAAAACAATAGAAAACCGGCAAATGAAATTTTAGAAATTATTCACACTGATGTTTGTGGACGTTTTCAAACTACTGGCCGGGTGAAAAATATTTCGTAACATTTATTGATGACTACAGTAAGATTACAAAAGTATATGCAATAAAAACAAAAGATGAAGTTTTCAATTGTTTAGTACATTTTGTAAATGAGTGTGAAAACGTAACCGGAAAACGAATAAAAATATTGAGATGTGATAATGGGACAGAATATTTAAATGGTAAAATATACAATTTTACAAGAGAAGAGGGAAAAAAAATTAATAACTGTCCAGTATATGTCCATGAATTAAATGGAACAGCTGAGAGATTCAATAGGACAATTATGAACACAGGCAGATGTCTGTTAAGTGAAGCAAATGTACCAAAGAGATTTTGGCCAGAAATAATTTGTGCTGCAAAATATTTAAAAAATCAAACCTTAGCATATACACTTGAGACAAAAACTCCATATGAAATATTTTTCAAAGAAAAACCAAAGGTAGCGAATTTATGTCTATATGGGTGTAAAGTTTTTGCTAGAATTCAAGAAAATAAGAGATCATCTAAGTGGGATAAGAAAGGAGAATTAGGAATTTTACTGGGATACTCCGATGTTGGCTATAGAGTACTATTAAATAATGATGTAATAACTGCAAGAAATGTACAATTTGTTGATGAAGATTTGAAATTAATTGGTTTGGATGATGATGAGAAATCAGAGAATGATTCTAATATTGATAATACTCAAAAAGAAAACTCTAATGAAACTGACGATGACAATTAATTTCATGATGCGAAGATTGAAAATGAAAAGTATTTAGAGAAAAGAAATGAGGAAGATATTATGTTGAGAAGATCAGAACGAGAGAAGAAAGCCCCAAAGAAATTTAATGATTTTTGTGTTTATAATACTGATATTTATGTGAATTATTGTAGTGTCGATACACCAAAGTCATATAATGAGGCCATAGAGAGTAAAGAATGCGTAATGTGGAAAACGGCAATGGATAAAGAAATTGAGAGTTTGAATAAAAATAAAACTTGGACACTTATAGAAAATAAGAATGACAAAAAGATACTAGATGTAAAATGGGTATATACGAAAAAAACTGATGGTACATATAAGGCTAGATTGGTCGTGAGAGGATTTCAACAAACAGAGCATATCGATGATGTATATTCTCCAGTAGCAAGAATGTCAACTTTAAAGGTATTATTAGCACTCTGTTGTCAGCTAGGTTTAAGGATCGAGTAGATGGATGTTAAAACAGCTTTCCTTTATGGGAAGATAACGTTTGAAATTTATATACATCAACCTAAAGGGCATGAAGATGGAACGAGCAGAGTATGTAAGTTGGAAAATGCTTAGTATGAGTTGAAAGAAAGTCCTAGAAAATGGTATGAGTGTCTTGGTGTATTTCTAAAAACATTAGATTTTCAAAGAAGTAATGTGGACTATTGCCTATACCAGTGGTTCCTAACCCTTACAATATTATTACCCCCGTCACCTATTAGGAAAACTGATTTTACCCCGACCATGTTCTCAATGCAAGCAATACAAGCAAATACATGTGTCTTCTTTAACCACAAACTGCAAATTAGTCTTACAATGTTAAAGTATTTTACATTTATAAACAATGAATTAAGTAAAAATAGTTAGTGTGATGGTTGGTATTGCTTTGCATTCACAAGTTTTTTTATGTTAGGGTTAGTTTCGCTTAATGCGCATCTTAAGTCATGAACCACATTGAGACGGTTTCTGGCCTTTGTTTTCAGTGTAACCAAAATTGACAAACCACTCTCGCATCTATAGGTGGTGGCATTTTCAAAGCTCTGTTAGCTATAACAGGATAATCGGCAGCAGCTTTTCGCCAAAATGTGCTCCGATCATAATTTTGAAATTCGATTCTGCTAGTAGTATTCTCGCGTAGTCCAAGAAACTCCACTTTGGCCGCCACGTCTTCGTCTTTAATAATGTTATCGTCGGTTGTAAATGGTCTTAATATCCAAGAGCTGGACAGACGATTATCCATGTCCGGAAAATATTGCTTCAATGAGTCTATTACTGCAGATAAATGTTGAACCACAGAATTTTCAAAGGTGATTTTGTTTGGTTCAATATTAACCAATTGCTCACACAATTGTGGAAACATAGTCACATCGCCAGCCTGCACTCTTCGTTGGTAAAGCTCCAATTTACGTACAAAACTAGCTACTTTATCCTGTGCTATCAAAATATTTGTCATATATCCTTGCAATGAAATATTGAGATTGTCGATTTCACTGAAAAAATCAGCAAGGTACGCCAGCTTGTCAAGAAATCTTTTATCTTTTATTTTCGAGGAAAACTCTTTTTCTTTTTGTGTTCTTTCTTTTTCAAAAAATAATCCTATTTCCTCACGGAGCTCATAAACCCTACTGAGAACTTTTCCTCGGGATAACCAACGTACCTCTGTGTGGTACAAAAGAGAATTAAATTTCGCACCAACTTCATCGCATAAAACTTTGAATAATCTCGAGTTGGTAGCGCTGCCACGAATATGATTTACGATTTTCACGACGTCGGCTAACGTGCTTAGCAAATCTGGTGGAAGCGTCTTAACAGCCAAAGCATAGCGGTGTATCAGGCAATGATAAGATAAAACTTGAGGAGCAACTTGTTTCACCAGTGCCTGAAATCCAGAGCGAACACCCATCATGGAAGGTGCCCCGTCTGTACAAACGCCAACCAGCTTTGACCAGTCCAGTTCGTTTTCCTCAATAAACTGTTTTCACGTCTCGAATACGTCTTCGTCGCGAGTAGTGGGGGACAAAGATTTGCAGAAGAGGTATTCCTCTTTTACATGGTCATCTTTGATATACCGAGTATATACCAGTAGTTGTGAACAAGTGAACATGAAGCTACATCCGTAGACTCGTCTAATTGCAGCGCAAACATTGAACTTTCTTTAATTTCAGATATAACTGTTGCTAAAATATCGTTGCTCATGTCTGAAATGCGACTTTGAACTGTTGTATTTGACAGTGATATTTGTTTAATCTTGGCAACATGCTGCTCACCAATAACGAGCGATACTGCATCGCACAAACAAGGTTTGATGAGATCTTGTCCTATAGTGTGCGGTTTTTTGTTCCTAGCAATGCGATAAGCAATTAGATATGAAGCTTCAAGACACGATTCATTTGACTTTGCACATTTCCTGTGGAATCCAATCGCGAAGCCTTCAAGACGCTCTCTTTTCTCTTAAAAAAATCTATATCTTTATCTGCGAACTCTTTATGAATTTTCTCGAAATGTTCTTTAAGTTTGCCCGGTTTCATGCTCTCTGGATTAAGCACTTTATTACATAGTACACACTGGGGCTTTTCTATATCCCTGACTACGATATTTGTAAAACCCCATTGCAAAAATGCTTGTTTATAGGAGCGCTTTTTTCCAGACGTAGAAGTAGAAGCCATTACACCTAAAACAATCTTAAAAAATGTCACGGATACCTAATAGAAAAGTAGGTAGATATATAAACAATCACTTGTAATATTGTTGAGAAAAAAAAACAACTAAGTAATAATTTAAAACATCTTTACTTCTTCAATGACGAGAATACAGCACTTCTTGCTTATAGTTTGCAGCACAACGATCAAATATTTTTATTCTTGATTAACACTGGTGAACTGCTTACTTGTTGATTGACAAGGACAAACTGATGCTTCTCCTGTCCACCCGTGCTTATATGTAGGTTTTGGTTGCAGCCCGCATACTTTTCCTTTTTGTGTTACCATCAGCCTTGTTGTGTGCTTCCGGCCTGATATCGTCTGCATTCTGCAATAATTCATGCCTGATTGTTGCCATCCCCAGACCAGTCTAGAGACGAAACTGTGCCCCAATGTCCTTATCTCAACAGCGATAATGTTGCAGTATGGGTGGTATACAGCACCCTAAAGACGGAACTACGTCGCAACATCTTAATCTCAAAAGTAAATACGTTGCATTCCTCAGGCGGAATTATACGCCGCAATGTCTTACGCCGCTATCCTCACTTTGTGACTCTTAACGTCAGCTGTTAAACTAAAGACGCGACGGCAGCTAGAAAGAGATGCCACGTGCGCTACTTACTGCGCGGCGATATATAATTTTTTATTTTTACTATCTTTGTTACCCCCAAAGAATAACTGATTTACCCCCACGGGGGTAATTACCCCCAGGTTCGGAACCCAGGGCCTATACACTAAAGAAAATGGAGAAGATACAATATAATTGATAATATTCGTAGATGATTTATTGATTTGTGGCAGAAACAAATGTAAGATAGGGGAAATAAAACACCTGTTATCAAAAAGATTTTGTATGAAAGACCTGGGTGAAATAAGAGAATATCTTTTTTTTTTTTTTTTTATTTGATTTGATACTTATTACAAGTAAAGATACCAAAGATACAAAATACAAGTAAAGATAATAATAATGCAAGTAGGGATAGGGAAATAGGTATTCATATCCACTATTCATTCTAGCGTAAAAGTAAACAGAGTTAATAACTAGAAGAAAATGTTTATCGAATTAGGGTGCACCCAGCCAACTACACAGGGGGAACTGTCTCCACCCAGTTACGTAAAAAAGTACGTAAACTTCTAACTCCCTGTGCAGATTGCAGTATGGAGCAACACGATTATAAGTACGCAGCATACGCGTAACCGGCTCCATCCTGCCATAGTCGGTGTGGTGGAAGCTAATTTCGAATATGTTGACGTGTCGGAGGTTGAAATTGCCATGACGCATTGCGACCTGGTTCATAATAAAAGGCGCGCAGATGTTCCCCTGGACGACGGAATGTACAAAGGATATGTCAGCAATCGCCCGGCGACAGAAGAGCGTTTGCAGCCCAATAAGTCTCAAGCGGTCCACGTACGAGGGGAGGTGGGAGGGATCAGACCATGGAAGGTGTCTAAGGCCACCCCGCAGGAAACGTTTCTGTACCGCTTCAATCCTTCCCGAGTGCACTTTATGGTGGGGGGACCAAACTTGAGAAGCGTATTCAAGGATTGGTCGTGCAAGGGAGGAAAACAGAGACTTGCTTATGTACGGATCCGCAAACTCCCTCAACCACCTAAGTATAAATCCGACCATACCATTGGCTTTGCGAACCACAAGGTCGATGTGGTCGGTGAAGGAGAGCTTAGAGTCTAGGAGGACCCCAAGGTCCAAGGAGCATATGACTTGTCCCACAGAGCATATTACTGAGCCATTGATGCTGAAGGTGTGCGGCACAAGGTGGCGCTTCCTAGAGAAGCATACATGCTCACACTTGGAGGTGTTAAGCAGAAGGTTGCTTTTGTTGCACCATGCAGCGAACCGATTTAAGTCATTTTGTAACAGATGGGCGTCGGAAGGGTAGCGTATATCTTTAAAGACTTTTGTATCGTCACCATAGCTCAGAATAGTGGAGTCGTGTACTACATTGGAGGCATCGTTAGTTGTGAGGATGAAAAGGAGAGGACCGATGTGACTGCCCTGAGGAACACCAGAGTTTGCAGTAAAGGCATTACAGAGTTGGGAACGGAACTGGACACGGTAGGAGCGGTTTCGGATGTAGGAGTCAATCCAGCAGACGAGGGGTGTTGGACAATCTGCCAGCTTGAGTTTAAGGATAATGAAGCTGTGAGGGATGCTATCAAATGGCTTGCTCATATCGGTAAAGATTGCATCAACAACCTCACCGCGTTCAAGGGCATTGATGGTTAGGGACGTGAATTGGAGAAGGTTGGTAACAGTTGACTTACCCTTGAGGAAGCCATGTTGGTAAGGAGAAATCAGGGAAGAGAAGGAAGGATAGATTTTTTCAACAATGAGTCTTTCAAGGAGCTTGGGGATTGCTGAGAGTTTCGCTATTGGTATATAATTGGAAATTAGGGATTTGGAACCCTTTTTATAGACCGGGATAAGGAAACCAACCTTCCACGCATCGGGGAATGTACTTGAATTGAAGGAGGCGTTGAAGAGTTGGCATACTGGACTGGCTAAGTTGTTCGCGCAACGTTTAAGTAGAATAGGAGGTATGCCGTCCGGGCCAGAGGAGAAGTCATCCTTGAGATTAAGAAAATGCGCGAGAACTTCATCTTCACTCAGGACGAGATCAGAAAAGTTCAGTTCAGAAAGAGGTGAGATTGGGTTAAGTGTAGAGAAATACTCTTCGTCGGGACAAAAGGGGTCGTCTTGGAGAGTGGAAGAGAAGAAATTGGCAAAGGAGTTAGCAATAGAAACAGGGTGGTCAAACTCCTCTCCAAGGTGCAAAAGAGATGGCGGATAGTTATCCTTATTACGTTTCCTTTTCGAATTTACAAAGGTAAGAAATTCACGAGGGTTAGACCTAAGTTTGGATTTGACCGACGAAAGGTACTCACTATAAAGTAAGTGAACCTAAGACGAAAACTCACTATAAGAGACACAGAAGTTATTGTAGTCGTTCGGTCGGCCAGAGAGTAGGAATTTGTTCCAATTGGAATTACGTTTATTCCTCAGAGTCTTGAGTTCCTTCGTGTACCAGCAAGGGGAGGAATTAATTGGGGGAGGTGTAAGTAAGGGTGTAGAGGTGGAGATGCAGTCAAAAAGAATGTTGTAGAATTTAGAAATGAGGCTGTTAATGTTATCCGCTTCTGTGTTAACGTCTAGGAGACGACAAGCAACCATCAGGCGGGAGTTAAGGTTGAGATAGTTTGTACGTCGAAAGTTAAACCGAGGAGAGGGGTACTCGGATCGGGGAAGGGAGGCAGCAGGGAAAAACACGCTAACGCTTAGTAGAGGGTGGTGTGGGTCCACAGTGCAGAGAGCGACTTCACTGGCGGAGACTTGTGCGTTCAGAGGGTCATTTGAAAAGACCAAGTCTAATTGACGAAGGTCGTGATTTTTGAAGGAGCTGATCTGGAATAAGTTGTTGGAGGCGATACAGTCAACAAGCGATATCTCGGCTGTTGTGGAGGGATTATCTGCTTTAAAGCAGTCCATCTGCTCATCAACAGACCAAGTAAGGGATGGGAGGTTAAAATCTCCGAGAATTAGAAAGTGGTCTTCATCTTCCACTAATTGCGCCAGTAGGTCAATAGCATCCGATAGGTGATAGAAAGGAGTTTCGTTGGTTCGGGGTGGGATGTAGCAGATTAGGATTATGAGATTCACCGTCGAGAGGCGAATTCTGATAGCTAGGATTTCAAGGGGTTCTGGGGAGGAGATTGGGAAAAGGGATGCGTCAAGTGAGGAACGCACAGCGATTAAGTCACCACCACCACGTCGCTTAGGGTCATCTTGGGAGCGATCATTGCGGAAAATCGTGAAATGGTGGTCGAGGACCTCGAGGTCATTGATGCTATAGCAGAGCCAAGTTTCGGTGAGAGAGATGATGTCGTGAGGAGATGTAAGGGGTATGGGTTTTTGTCCTTAGTCCTCTCACGTTTTGGTAAAAGATTGAGAGGACTGGCCGTTTTTTACTTGTAAGGAGGGTACTTGCTGAGCGTCAATGGGATGTTCGGAATAATTCGCCAAAGCCATACCAACCGGGAGAATTTGTACGGCAGATTGTGTTCGTGCCCTTGGGCGGAACTCCTTCACGAACACGTCCTTTGGCCAATTAGACTTATCAGTAAGTAGACCAAATAGTGCGGGAGGAACAATTATCTTGAAGGATGAATACCTCCTCTCAGAGAACTTAAAGACTGATGTTATTTTCAATTATGTCAACGCCAATGACATCAGAAATGTGACCAACAATATCTTCAACTGTTGTAGATGGTATTAATTCGGTCACAAAGATGGTTCGGACTTTTGGCACAGTCAACAAGGTGCAGGGAGTCTTCTGGGATAAATTCCTCACCTTGTTAGCCGGTGCCTCGCTGTTAGAGGGCAGAAGAGTCGGGTTAAGGGAACTAGCAGTGACACTGCGGCTGCCATGCTGACCGAGATTGCCACCGATAGCCTGGCTGTCACTCAGGTTATTGCCCCGAGTACCAGTTTCATTGGGCTTGCATGGACTTTTTGGATTCGGGATGGAATCTAGGGAAAGTGATCTGATTGGGTTATTAGGTAAGGGTGGTAGCAAGAGGGGGCTCGCATCGTGCGCTCAGTGGGGAGTTGAGCTCTTTCAAGGTGTCGATCTTTTCCAGTAGCGCCGTATGAATTGAGGCCGACTCAGCCAGTTTACCACCAAGCTTGCGCAGGTCGGAATCAATGTCCATAAAACGCGAGGATAAGGCAAAGAATGAAAATTTGCGACACTGTAGGCAGTAGCAGTGTAACCCGGAGTCCTTAGACTGAATTTTATCGGCGACACTTCCTGTCACCCCGACACATTTAGGGTGAAATAGCTCACCACAGAGACCATGGCAGGACAGTAGCCTGTCAGAGTTTTTATCCTTGCAGGACTTAGCAGCACAGTCCAGATTCATATTTATGTGTCCCTAATTCGACGGACTGAAACCTAACCAAAATGAATAAGTAAAGAAACTACGAGAACAGGTAAAGTGCAAAAGGGTTAGTAAAATCTTAATAAAGATCTTAATAGGTTAGTATAATCTTAATCTTAATGTTGGTAAAATGATTAGTTAGAGTGTAATAGTTTATAATAGTTAACTGGAAAATATTAACTGAAACAAACAGCTACGAGTAAAATTAAAAAATTTCCAAGCCTGGCAAGTCCTCGAGTGATGTGGCCACTATGGATTGATCGAAAAACAATTCAATTGATTCGAATTGCATTCAACACAAACTCGAAGAGTTGAATGACTTCACGTTGCCAAAGGTCTCCACAACAACGTCACGTTTAACCGCACATCCACAATCACCGTTTTCCAACCAGAAAAGAAAAACATTCGAGCCTGGTACGTCCTCCTTTGGTGCAGGTACTGACGAAAGATTCGTACGGTGAACTGGATAACCAATAGTTATGTAAGTAGAATATTTAGTTACAGGTGGCAAGTAATAGTTTTCTAGTTCGAAACGCAGATTAGCTTGTAATCCTAAGGACAGCAAAATCGGTAATCTAATTTAACAGCTATATCACACAGTAAATATTTTTGAACGAAAATATGCTGTCAATAGCAAAAATATCGGTGCACAGTGTATAAGAAATTCAAATATAAAGCAGTTGAGAATCACTTTTTAAACACGATGAAAAAATTAAAGTTCCAGTAAACCAAATTAATTAAAATTGCAGTCACAAATCATATGAGATATAAACACATGATTTCGTGCAGGGCAACACTTCAATCGTTTCAGTTTGTGTTACTTTTCCTTTAATTTCCTTGTGATATTGAATCAAAATATCAAAAAAATAAACAAAAGGATTTATAAGATGCGTCAACTTGTAGTAATTACACTGTAGTTTCAATTACTTTAATTCTCAAACTTTTATGACGTCATTGAAAAGCAAAAGGTGAAACATTTGACCAAAAAGCTACAGCAGAAAGAAACACGTCCGCTGTTGACGAAGAGAAGTTGAAAAAAATTTCTTGGAATCAATATAGAGTATAATTGCAGCAAACATGAAATGAATCTAAGCCAAACAAAATATATCGAATCACTTGCCAAGAAATATAATTTAAAGTTTAGTAAGTCTTATAGTACACCTATGGAAGCAAATTTAAAACTACTAGAAGGATCTGATATTTCTAATACGGTAGATAATAAATATAGAAGTCTAATTGGTGCTCTTTTAAACTTATGTTCATGAACGCGTCCAGATATATGTTATTGTGTAAACTATTTGAGCAGCTTCCAAACCTGGTATACTGAAACACATTTTAAATATGCTTTACGAATTTTAAAATACCTGTATTTAACGAAAGATCTGAAACTGAATTACAAAAGAAATGAAGATTGGGCAGGAGATAATGTGGACAGGAAGTCAACATCAGGATATAGTATAAGATTATTTGGAAATGTATTATATTGGAAAACGAGAAAGCAAATGATTGTAACCAAAGCTTCAACGTTTGCAGAATATGTAGCTTTTCTGAAGCAGTCAGTGAGGTGTTATTTATAAGAGAGTTATTGAAAGTATTTAAAATTAATTTGAAAAGAGCAATTGAAATATATGAGGACAATTCAGGAGCAATAGCTATAGCTAATTATGGAAATTTCACGAAAGATTCTAAACATATCGAAGTTCATTACTATTTTGTTCATGATTACATAGAAAAGAAAATTAAGATAAATGAAGTTAGCTCCCAAGAAAATATTGCAGATATATTTACAAAATCATTAAGTACAGTAAAGTTCAAGAAATTTAGAGAAATGTTGAGTTTAATATGAATAGTGAAAGTAAGAGTATGTACAATATAAATGTGACGAGGTGTATTGGTTAAGTAGTACGTATTATACTAGAGAGTTGTAGTAGAGGATGTGTAGTACATTTCCATCGTTCTTTCTAGTACGAAGTTTAGTTTGGCAGTAGTTTCCGAGATGACAAGAAGTATAATGTGAATTTAATAAAATATAAAATATAATGTAAATAGGAGAAAAGGTGTTTGAATCTCCCTTATAGATTATTCGCCACAGAGATTCTAGTTTTAAAGATCAATACTGTGATCGTGATGACCATCGCCATTACTTATCCTGCTGATAAACCAGTCGTGGTGTGTAGTTGGGCTCTACTGCGACGGGTTCGTTTGGTTTCCTTGATTTGGATGTCCAGAGCCTCTATCGTCTCGCTATACTCTTTGTAGTGGTCACATAGGGCGACCAGGTGTAGTATCTCTATTTGTTCTTTTTGCCTTTCCATATTCTTTAACGGTATTTTATATTTTGTGAAGTCGATTTTGGGTGGCGGTATATTTTCTGCCTGATGTATGTGTCTCTCATTTACTTTATAAGGAAGGGTATACTCGGCTAGGTGGTATATGCACTTCCTCCTTAACTCTAGTATTCCTAGACCAGTCAATTGGTATGTTACAGCGGCGGATTAACGTACAAAATTTGGTGTGGCCACACCAGACCAAATTCCCAGAAAGAAAAGAAATTTTGTTCTGAAATTCAATTATATTTATATAAATTTATTATCACGAAAAGTGCTGAATTCAAATTACAACTTTTCTACATTTGAGCGTCATGAACTTATCTATGATATCATCAAATTTTATTTCATCCAAAATTTCGCTTTCAATAGAAATAATAGCCAAACTGTCCAAACGATCATCTGTCATAGTGTTACGTAAATAGTTTTTTACTAACTTTAATTTTGAAAATGATCGTTCACCCAAAACATTAGTAACAAACATAGACAAATACATACGCAATAAAATGTCAAGATTTGGAAATGTGGAGCATAGATGATAGCTGAAGAGCGTTTTGTACATCGATTAATGATTTAAATTGTCAGATTCAAAATAATTTTTGGCAAATTGGCACTCGTTAATGAGTTGAGTTTCATTTAGATCATTTGGATATTTTTTTGTGATATATTATATATGAGCCATATCTTGGTCATTCATTGAATTTAGGTTGATCAAAAATGAAAATTCGCTATCCAAATCATCATAAATCTGAGCTCGTTTTCTCAAATTCAATTGCAAAGCATTTACGATAGGATCAAACAACGATTTTTGTAACTCTTCTTTCTCGTCCATCGGATTACTCGGATGGATTAATTACTTTCAGCATTGAACGCGCCTGAACGACATCAATTTGAAAATCGAAAGGAATGGCGTTGAAAATCTTTAAAGCATCATCGAAAAGGCTGTCGTAATTTTTGTTTTCGAGGTCTTTAGCTACCGAACCGTAAAGGCTTCTAATCGTCGAAATGGTCAAATTAGGTTTTTGTAAGGCTACATTTACAAAATTAAACTTAGTCAAAACACTGTGCCAACAACAAGCATTAAAATGTATCGAAATTGGCATAGTTTTCGTATCAAACCCACCAATGTTGCTCTGTTATCTTAATTGAGAGTCTCTTCAACGAGAAGAGATTTTAAGAGTGTTAACACTTTTAAGTAACACGAATGCAGAGCATGAATTGCTTGATATTTGGCTGTCCATCTCGTTCCGTATGCTCTCTTCAGCATAAATTCTCCTTTCTCGATCAGTTGGCCTTGGAGTCTATTCCACCGATATGCCGAATACACGAAAAGCCCGTACAATTTTTCCATCATGTCGAAAAAGTTGGATGCAGCAACGTTTCGAGCAACACTAATTTTGCCTACTAAATGCAGCGAGTGAGCAGTGCATGGCACAAAAGTTGCTGATTCACACAATTGCAAAATTAAACTCTGCAGGCCTCCATATATTCCAGCCATATTCGGTGTATTATCATAGGACTGACCTCTGCAGTTTCTTATATCAATTTGGTGTTTTCCCAGGAAATTCAATACGACAACTTTAAGAAACTCAGATGTATGGCCCTCGATTGAAATGAAAGAAATCAATCGCTCGCGAATGATAGCGTCTTTCACGTATCGAACGCAGAAAGACAACTGGTCCGTGTGGCTCACATCTGCAGTGGAGTCAACGCTTAACGTCAATGCTTTTCATAATCTTGCCACCCAGATTCAGTAGTTCCCTTTTTACGCGACTTCGCGATGTTAGTGTGGAGCTGGTTTTACTCATGAGGTCCTTTATCTGCGCCACCTGTCTTTTTATTTCTCCCTGACAGTGGTGACAGTTTTCTTTTCCTGCCAGGCTGCTGGTATCGGTACAAAGTAGATTTATGGCTGCATCACAGTCATTGATGTAATTTAATTGTAACTCCCACGTTGGTCTGGGTAGACGTGTAATGATAATCCAGTGGTCGTGGTACGTCTGCGCCTTCCTTGTGGGCTCGAACACCACTCCATGGTTTTTTATTGCATGTATTTCCACTGATGTTTGCTGGGTTAGGGATACTACCATCAGGACTATTATCGTTGTAGGTAGCATTCTGGAAAGACCTGGATGTGGGTTTTAGTTGAATAACTTCAGCCTATTGTTCCGCTTTTTATCAGAATGGTACTGTTAACCGGCCTATTCACGACTACCACCTAATAAGGTCCTAGTCAATGCTGAATCAGCTTGTTTTTCCGGGCCGCGTTTCGGAGGAGTACTTGGTTACCTACATGGATTTTTACCGGGTTTATTTTTGTTTTTTTTTTGGTCGTAGTACTCTTTCGATAGGAGTTTATCTTCTTCCAAATTGGTTCAAGCGGTTTGATATGCTCGTTGGAGTTTATTTAGCAAATAGAGTTAGTAATTTTCATGATCGTAGACTGGTTGTGGGGCTTTCCTTATGTTGTTGTGTAGGGGACCGGCGAACCCATATAAACAGTCCATTGGAGTTAATTTCGTGGTCGAATGCATTGTATTGTTTCTGACGAACATCGCCGCCTGCAGGTGTTCGTCCCAATCCGATAGGTTGTCGTCGAAAAAAGTTCCTTAAATAATCGATGAGCGGTCTGTGCGACTTCTCCAATGCTCCGTTGGATTGGGGGTGGTACAGTGTAGTCTCTAGTTTCTGGATTTAAAATAACTTGCTGACTTCTTTAAACATTTCGGAAGTGAGATTCGCTCCCTGATCCGTTATCAACTACTTGGGTATCCTGTAGCGGCTTATAATCTCGTCTAAGAACGCCTGGGCTACTGTCTTGGCCTCCATGTTTGGTAGAGGTACTACATCCATGAATCGTATGAGATCATCCTCAAAACTCAGGATGTATTTGTTCCCTTGTACAGTCTCGGGTAGTGGTCCCAAAAGGTCCATATAGACCTTGTCAAATTGTAGTGTCGCGGTGTCCGTTATCATCATGGGTTTTTATGTTCCCTGCTTAGTTTATTCAATTGGCATATCTTGCATCTCTTAATATATTGCAGAATGTCTCTTATCATTCCTTTCCAGATGAGCTCTCTTTTCAATCTTTAGAATGTGTATGTTAGTGGGGTATTCAACCCTTTGTGACCTCTCAGAGGGGCGTCGTGACAATCACGTAGTATGATTTCAATCTCCTGAGGTCTGTTAAGACTCTTATTTGTGAATTTTCTAGCTCGGGGGGCTACCCGATATCTCATGTTCGACGTTTTTATCCTCTGATGGGGTGTTTGTTTGCGTTTTTTCGGTTTTTTCATGTTGCTCGCTTGCTTGCTTGCGCCCCAAGGAGGGGATTCTACTTGGGGCGTCTGCGTTGTTATTTTTTCTCTCCTCTTTATACTCTATCTCGAACGTATAGTCAGAGATTTTGTGCCATTGGTGAAGTATTCTGCTTGTGGGATCTTCAATCCTTTTAGCGCCTCTTAGTGGCTTGTGATCCGTAAATACTTTAAAATTTCTTCCATATAAATAGCACCTGAAGTTCTTCACTGCCCAAACTATGGCTAGGAGCTCCCGCCCGATCGTTGAGTAATTTCTCTCTGCAGCATTCAGGGTACGGCTAGCGTAGGCGATGGGTTTCCCTCCTGTGGGTTGGCCTTGTGCCAACACTGCGCCGAGAGCTTCTCCACTTGCATCGCTAAATAATTTGAAGGGTTCCTTGAAGTTTGGGTACCTTAGTACCGGGGGTTTACTCATTTCTCTTTGAGTGTGCTGAATGCCTTTGCACAATTCTCCTCGCACTTAAACTTCACGTCTTTCTTCAGGAGGTTGTTGATGGGGGACCCTATTTGGGAAAAGTTTGATATAAATTTCCTATAACTTTTCGCTAGTCCCAAGAACGACTGGACTTGTCGGATGGTTTTGGGTGTCGGGTATTCTTTTACGCTTTCTACCAAGCTTGGGTCTGGTGCCACCCCTTCTGTGGTACACTTATGTCCCAAATATATGATTTCCTTTTTCATGAAGTTAAATTTTGCCGCATTTAATTTCAAATGATGTTTTCTTAATCGTTCAAGTATCACCCGCAGCTTCGTCTGGTGGTATGTTAAATTTCTCCATATATTACGATGTCGGCTAGGTATATGGAACATTGTAAGCCTTCTAGGCCTGTCAGCACGTGGTTTATCAATCGCTGGAATGCTGCAGATGCTCCTTTTAACCCGGAAGGCATATGTTTAAAAGCGTAGTGCCCATACGGGGTGCTAAACGCAGTCTTATCCCGATCTTCGGGTTTGATGGCTACCTGATGGTAGCCGCTAGCCGCTTTGGGACTACTAGCAGTGGGGCATTCCACTGGCTCCAGCTTGGCTCGACTATGTCTTCATCCAATAGTCTGCTTATCTCTTCTGTAATGACGTTCCTATGAGTTTCGGGCAGTCGGTACATTTTGCAATTGATTGGCTGTTGGTCTTGTTTTATCCTTATCTCGTGCTGTACCGCATCTGTGTGTCCCAGCTTTTCTCCCGGCATGTGGAATACGCCCTGAAACTCGGCGATTAGTTTATTCATTTCCCTTCTTTCTTCAGCGTCTAGATTTGCGTCCATATTGACTAGTTTTTTAATCTGCATCTCCCTTTTCCCCTGTCCCTAGTTACTTACTATCCTCTTCGTATCTTCTCAGTTTTACTTCTAAGTTCTAAACTACTGGTAGTACTTCTCCTTCGTTGAACTGTTGTCCCCTGACATGGGTTATTGCTTGAATGAATTTAATGCATCTGGCAGGTGCTGTGACATCTTCGGGCTCGTGGTCATTATTTCTTCGTCATGGCTTCGGTCCTCAGGGTCTTCATAATTTTGAGTACGGTCTTGAGAAAGATTTACTCTTCCCGGCACGCACGATTTCCGGACTTCTGTGCTGAGTGTCTGTTTCGAAGAGTTGTGCTAAATCTTCCCTTACCTCCTCCGTTAATGATTCTACCCCCTCATCAATACGTGGATCAGAGTCGTTCCCACTGACGTTGATGGTGGAGATTGTCACCCCCCCCCCCCAATAGGTACTGTCTCCGTGAGATTTTCGGGTGTCTCCCTTAGTTCCTCTCCCGCCCGTTGCTATCACGTCAACAAAGCATGTCTCTGTTTCACCATGGTTGCAATTCTCATCAAATTTTATGGTTGTTCTTTCCTTGCCGTCTTTGGACGAAAATGTTAGTCTTTTCGCGGGGCCCTCAATGTTACAATATCTAGACAAGAAATCGTGTCAATTATGAATTTATTTTTCCTCTCTTTAGTGATATCCAGAGGTAAGCTCACTATTGAGGTGTTGGGGTACTGGTCACACAAATTTTCATCTTCTCCTAGTGACGACGCGCGTTGTGTTCGGTCGTCCCTTCGCAGTTTTCCGAAGTACACATTCCCACCTGTTTCTCCCATTGCAGGCGTTCCCACCTTTCCTTAAGATAGCAGTTGATAGTTGGATTGACCGGTCTGATTCCATTGGCGATTATTGTTGCAGTTCTGAGTGTTGTGCTCATACGTTCTACATGCCGTGCAGAAGGGTGTCATCTGCTTTGTACGGCACTCTGCCATCACGTGCCCCATTTTGTTACAAAAATGGCATCTTATTTGACGACGTTCTGGTCTATCCCGCGATGAGTTCTGGTTTCCGTTCCTATAGTTGTTATAGGAGTTTTGCTGGCTACCTCTGCGCAGTGGTTGATATTGTTGATCCCCATTTCTATTGTAAGTGCCCTGGTTATCTCTTTGTGGTGACCGTATGTTCCTCTCGAATTGTTGGTAGCAGGGTTGCGTTGTGTTCTGCCCCATGTATAAGTTGGGTCCAGACGCTCGAAGGTTTTGCGGCATTGTGCTAGCCGCGATGTGCGGTGGCTGTCGCATGAATTGCTCTGTTCGCTGCATACTTCTGACTTTCGATCCTAGGGCCCCGAATGTGTTTTCTATGTGTTGTAGTAGATAGAATTTGTCGTTGGAATTTAGTACACCCATTTTAAAACAATGCACTCCAACTTCTTCTTTCTCAGCCCTCAGACCATCTCCACCATTTGTGTACTGGGCTTCAGCTGCAGTTTTGCGGGAATCTATTAAACCCTTCACCCGGTTACAAAACCCCAGTAGTGCCTCTGTGGGTAGTTGCTGAACGTTCCGTAATTGGAGGTTTACCGGAATGTAGGGGGTTCCTTGGAGTAAACTGGCTCTTAACGTGGAAAAAATATTTTCCAGCGTGTCGCATACTCCTGCATGTACCGCCCCTAGAGCCAGTCCTCTCAGGCGTGTTGGCAACAACCTGGTGAAAAACACCTTGTCCTATACTTCCTTGAGAGTCTCGTAGCCTAGTCTAGCGCAGCTAATAAACTCATTTAGTTCGCTTTGTTAACGCGGACTATCCTCTCCTATCAGTTTTGGTACATTATTGTACAGGATGTTGTTGGCTTGTTCTACGTTAGCCATCTTTTTATCCTTGACTTCGGTGATATCCCGACTAGTTGTTGCTTGTACCTCGTGTTGTTCTGTTGGTCGTGAGCTGTTCTGGTCACAGCTGTAGCTTCCCGGCTCGGAATATGTCCCGAAGTAGTATCCCCCACGCCTGAGGGCAACTACCTCAGGTCCTAGAAGGGCTTTGGTTCTAATATCTCCTTGATCCTCTATTTGCTTGCGCCGGTTTGCTGCTTCTTCAGCTTTAACTTCCTCCTCTGGAGTAACTGCTTTGCTTTAATCGCGGCTTTCGAGGTATTCCCCCGGTTCTGGCTCCGGTGTTTTTGGTGACTCCTGTTCGACCCGAGCTAAATCTTGCCTCCACCCGATCAGTATTTCGCCGACGGTGTTTCCTTCTTTGGAGGTGTGCTCTCCCGCTTTTGACACTTCCACTTGCCTCGGTACTCCTCTAAGCTTAAAGGTCTCGGACCCACCTTTGGGTCCCGTAGAGCCTCCGCTAGTGGGCGAACCGAGGAATTCGCCATGAGACGTATTCCCTGTGAGACGACCTGTGTAATTCGCGTTTGCAGATCTGAGCCGATAGGTTCCTCGGAACCGTGTTCGGTCAGTCCAACCCGGTCTGATAGGTCCCTAGGAATCGTGTTCGGTATGTGAATTTTCGGAATGTTAATTAGTTACTTTTACTTACTGGATTGCTGACGTCTAAGTTCCAGTAGCTTGAGGCTAGTCCAAGATTCTTCCGTTAGTTCTGCGGCTAAGTCCAATTCCAAGTTTGTTCTGGTTTTTTTGCGGCTAGGTCTTCCTTCCTGGGCGAGTTTGCAATGTCACGAACACACCTTGGGAAGTCGTTTCTCCAGACTATCTTGTCATTTGTTTTACCGATCAATGTTAAATCGATGGTCATTGTCTTCGCATTGATCGTCACGTTGCCATGTTGCGCTCCCGCCCTGGTGGCGCCATCTTGTGTTTGCTTGCGGCTGTGAGTAACCTTCGCTTGCAAGATCATTGCTGTTGTATGGGTAATTGTCTATAATTTCGCCACATTGTTTCTTTCTTTGACAGACGTGAATGGCGGAATTGATCAACGTGTCTTGTCGTAAGTATTTTGGTTGGATATTTAATGATGTTTTATCCTTTTTTAGTTATCCTACAGAAGCATTATCACATTATGATGTTTAGTTCACTATTTGCGCAGCTGTTCGCCGTGAACTTTAACACCCATAGCACTCGCAGTTGATCAGGCTGCTGTGACTCCGCATCCAACCTTTTTAGGTGTCTGGTTGGCTCTTTAGATTTTGGCATCATCGCCCTTGTTTTAACGTTTAGAAGATTGACGTTCTTTAAATCCTCTATATCTATTCTAGATAACGCATCTGGTCCACTATTATGCCTAAAACCGTAAAATCATATTCCTCAATATCTAGTCTCACGCGTGTTAGTTTGGATGATGGGTTCTTCATAGCAAATAGATAAGTGAGCGGCCTATGGTCTGTTCGTACCACAAATTTTCGACCATAGATGTAAGGTTTGAAATGATTTATCGCCCAATGTATCGCTGCTACTTCCTTTTCAATAACAGACTTGTTTCTTTCCCCAGGTGTTAAAGTTCTGCTTGCGAAAGCTCTAGTGAGGTCCTTATCCTGGGATAATATAGCTCCACAAGCTCCATTCGATGCATCTGCCGAAATTCTAAATTGTTTTCCAAAGTCTGGGTATTGGAGAATTGTATGCGACATGAGCGTCGCTTTTAGTTTATCGAATGCCACTTGTTGCAGTCCATTCAAATTACGCCTTTTTCCGCAGGAATTTGTTAAGTGGTAAGACAATGTTCGCAAATTTTGGAACAAATCTTCTATAATAGTTGCAAAATGCAACGAATCGTCCAGTATCGTCAGCGGTTTTTGGTATGGGATAGTTCTTAATGGCTTCATGTTTCGATGTTGTTTTCTGGGCCATCATGTTTCCCTTGAGCTGAAACTTGATGGCCCTGAAAAGGTAACTCTGTCTGGAAAAATTAGCATTGTTCGGGATTTAATTTCAGATTTTTGTCTTTTAGTCTTTCAAATACGCTTTTAAGATTTTTGAGATGATGCTTGAGTGAACATCCAACGACAATTATATCATCAATATAGAGAAAAGCAATGTCCGAAGGCAAATCTGGCATGACTATGGTCATCATTCTCTGGAAACTGAGATTGGACTAATTTTTAGTTAAATTTTTTTTTAATTTTTTTTTTAATTTTTAGACCGAAGGGAAATCTACAATATTGGTAATGGCCTGAATTCTTTGAAAACGCTGTATACTTTCGTGAGGTGTTCTCCATTCGAATTTGATGGAAACCCGAGATAAGATCAAGGGTTAAAAAGAATATGGCTCGCCCCATTTGATCTCAAATTTCTTCTTTCCTGGGTAAAGGAAATTTACCCCAATTACTTTTTTGTTCAGATTTCTAAGAAATTTTTATTGATTGCTCATAGAAATTGTTCACTGTCAATGGCTCATCATCCTGAGCGATGACATGTTCATACTCGGGACGTAACTCTTCCAATTGTTTCCTTGCAAACTCTAGGGTATTCGAGAAGTCAATTTTTGATATTACTTTATTTGCTCGTTCTGCCTTTGACTTACACCTTAACACTTTCTATGCCGATAGTAAACTCAATTTTAATTTGCTTGTATCGATTTTTACTGTCTGGTCTGTTGTGTTCAATATTATGACAATTGGATTAGCTGCTGAAATTAATGATGCTGCTGTATAAACCTTTGGACATATTTCCTGAGTATGTATGTATTACCCAATCATCCTTATGCCTGCTCGGTAATTTAAAGACACGCATAACTACACACCTAGCTGGTATCAACAATGCGTCCTTTTCTGTTTTGAATTGGAGTTTTTAAAACTGTATTCCGTAGATATAACGTTAACAGCCACGTATTATCTGGGCCTTATATTTTACTAAAAAATCTATGCCTAATATGGCATCAGCTTCGAACGATAGGCTATTATCAGCAATATGGAATGTATGTTTGATCGCGATGTCACCATCAAATATCAAGCTGGTTTCTGTGGATCCCATAGAAACTTGAGCAGTGTCCGCTATTCCTTGTAATGTACATTTATTTGTGGGGTAATACATTTGAGGTGGCTCAATTTAGTACCTTTTAAATAAGGATACATCCGCACCAGTGTATACAGGAAAAGTGCACTTCTTGTCTCACATCTCGACGTCAGCAACTTTGAAGTTTGCCAGATTAGGGCTTATGTTCCATATTCTCCCATTTGCTCCTGTCTCCCCAACTGACTTGTGTCGGCCTCTTGCTGAGGGGTTTGATTTTCCCCGGAATTATAGTAGTGTATCCATTGGTTATCCTGCCCTCCATTGCAATCAAAATTCCGTCTGTTGTTGTTATTTTGTCCATTACGTTGATTATTGAATCTACTATTCGCCTGCCATCCACCATCTGAGTGTATATAGTTAGGTATCTCTATTCGCATTTTGTGTGCCCGTATTTCGATAATTGAAATTGTTTTGTCTTTGCCGCCATTGCCGTTATTCCGAAATTTCGGTGTATTTTGCTTTGCCCGATCATTAAAATGTAACACATTAGCTTTTACCGTGTTGTGAATAAAATT